>VDFB02047230.1:39898787-39932250 GCA_007258455.2 Sequoia sempervirens | reverse complement strand
AGTAACAACATGTTGAAATTTGCAACCATTTTGCACTTTGGACCCTTAAGGGATCGATCCGGTTGAATGTAGCTTAGAGCGATTCCCTGTGTTTGGGTGTGAAAAAGGACCATTACTAGCATAAAAATACCTATTTAAATGCATTGAAACAGTCCGTTTGGTCACACAAGTTGTAGAACGAAAGTTGCACCACTTTGCAACTTTGTATTACTTGCATTTGACACTTTTTCCATCAAGTGAAAACTGGACACCACGGGAAAACCACTTCGAGATAACAAAAAATGAGAGAGGTTATTGTAGAGGGTCCCAACTTGATCTCATAGGATTAGACGAGAAGTTTCTAAGCATCATGGTATCTAAGTAACAACATGCTAAAGTTTGCAGCCATTTTGCACTTTGGACCCTTAAGGGATCAATTTGGTTGAATGTAGCTCAGAGAAATTTTGCGTGTTTGGGTGCAAAAGAGGACCATGCCTAGCGTAAACATACCTATTCGGACATGTTGGAATAGTCTGTTTGGTCATACGAGTTGCAGAACTAAAGTTGCACCACTTTACAACTTTGCACTGCTTGCATTTGACACTTTTTCCATCAAGTGAAAACTGGACACTGCAGGAAAACCACTCAGAGATAAGAAAAACCAACAGAGGTTATTATAGAGGGGCCCAACATGATCTCCTAGGTTTAGACAAAGATTTCTTAAGCACCATGGTTTCCAAGTAATACCCCGTCAAAGATTGCTACCCTTTTGCACTTTGGGATTTGATGTTTCCTTGAACTGTACGGTTCCGTATAGGGTGATTGTGCTCTCTTTTTTATGGAATTCAGTGGGCAGAAAACTTAATGCTGTTTTAGTTTTGGTTTGGTTGGATTTCAAGTGATTTTGTGCATTTTAGAAGCCAATTATTGAGGGTTGGTCTGTATACCCTGTTTTAAGGGTTTTGAGTGCATTAAAATGTCATATCAAGCCTTTTACCCACTGTATGCTTCTATAACTCGATGGAAAGGATTAGTTAGGATTATAAAAAATGTGTGCAAAGTTTTTTGCGCAAGGGAGGCAAATAGATGGTTTTTAGGTGATGCCCTAGATGTCAAATGGCGCATTTTTTAGTGGAAAATGGTGGTTTAGTGTTAGGGTTTGAAGAAATATTTCAGGGCAGCAATATCTCTTCAAATTTTAAGCTTGTGCAGACCTTTTTGAAGGTGTTTCGGGCATTTGTTGGTTATGGGAAGGTTTGGAGTATGGGTTTTCAATAATCCCTTACCTAACTTGTTAAAGAAGAGGGTTTTGGGGTTTGTTATGTTAGAGGACTTATTGATGCAATTCAAGGTGGATTAACTCTTTTCAACATCAACTAATCAATTATCAAACAATGAACCCAATCTTTGATCACTAAAACACTCGGTTTCTTAAAACACACTCAAAAGGCTTCTAGCCTTCAATATTCAACAAATGAAGTTATCCTACTACTAAGGCCATACAAATGCCAAAAAATCATCACTAGAGACTTACCACAGTCCTACTACAAGATTCACAAAAGATCCCCATAAGTTTCTTTGTGCCATCATGGAGAACCAACAAACTGACTTGCTAAAAGGCTATTAGAATTACCCCACTTTTCCAAACAAAGTACCTTTTAAGCATCTTTTAATCACACAATCCATTGGAAAATTACTAATTGTGACTCAAAACATCAAATTCATTTATCATTACACCAACACAAGGCTTCTAGGGTGCTGTCCTGGCAAACCCTCCCTTTTCATGCGTAAAACTAGGGTTTTACTAGATATACCATAAACTGGGCTTTCCAAACTTTGAAATTGTTTCCAACACACCTATTTAGGTCTGCATAGACATTCTACACCATTACCAAGCCAAATCCATCAACATTTCACTAAAACCATTCATAAAACCTCCATTTTCACATGCATTTTGCTCTACCCAACCCTAGGTCATCACTCAAAACTGACCAAAATGACCTCTTAGCCTTCCAAATCCCTTGTATAGTTAGATTACACTTTTCATGACCCATTCTAGAAGAAACGGTGGAAACATAAAATGGAATGGGTCAAATCCACATTTTAGAAGACCCTCAATAAGCAAACGATGTTAAATCAGGGGAGAAACATAGTACTGAAGAGAACTCACTCAATATTTTGTCTTAGAACCTCCAAAATGATGAAAACTAAAGCTACTTCACACTACCACACAATGCAAAAGGTTTCAGAGCAAGAAGGACTTGTACGGGTCCGTACAACGTAAAGAAAGTTTAGAAAACTTAACAAAATACTGAGAAAACGTTGTTTTCAATTTTGAATTTCTTCTATCAACAAAATTACATTGTGTCTGAGCCTTCAAGAGGCTTTAAATAGATTTTACAAATGATTCTACATCTTTCCAATCATGCCTAACTATTTTTTTTGTAACTAACATGACTTACTACATTATAAATCAATTGGTCTAATATGACCTTATTCAATTGACAAAACTCAAAACACAAAACTAACTTAAGACTTCCATGAACCAAATTTGCTCAATAACCTTGGTGCCCCTGCATCAAATTTCAATATTTCAGTAAATCTTATTGCAATGCCTTAGGTACTCTTCTCTAACAGATATTTTACAGTGTCACTCATACATTTGAGATTCTCTTATAATTTCTACATCATAGTTTCTCATTATGAGGTTAACTTCAAATGAGTAACTTGAGATTCCCTCGCAAAGCTTCACAGGCTCTTTTATAATGTCTTGAAATCAGAATTGAGATTTTTCAAGATCATCAAAATAAGGATGTTCCATTTCTTTTTTGGCTGAGATTCTCTTTGATGGCTCATAAATCAGCATTTTCTGGAAGGAGAGACCAATCAATTTTTAGTAGTTTAGTAATAGATACACAAAGTAAAAGAAGAAAAAGAAACAACATCCAAAATGGAAATGAAATGAAAATAGATGGAAGATACTTACAGATAGGCATGGTGGTCTCTCAACTTATTCACTCTTGACTGTTGTTATCTTCTACGGGAGCTCCAAAGACATTCACAGCCACTGGCCTCATGAAGGAATAGTCTCTGAAATTCTATATTGCCTTACAATGCCCATCCCAAAAGTTCATGATACTGTCAACTCTCAAATGAATAACCTGAAATTCCCCACCAAGCTTCACGCATACACCTTTGCAATTTTGCCAAATCATAATTGAGATTTGTCAAGATCATCAAAATAAGGATGTTGCATTGCTTTTTGGTTGAGATTCCCTTGATGGCTCATAAATCTGCATTTTTTCAAGGGGACACCAATCAATGCTTACCAATTCTACCATGATATGTAGTAAAATAAGATGATAGCATTGGCATCAAACAAATTAACGTTAATAATACAAGTATAAATTAATAAGAACCATTGTGCATATACTTACAAATTAATCCAATGAACCATCTGGGTCTGCTCTACTCTTTATTGCATCAAGTATTGCCTCATGGTCAGACTCACAGACCTTCCACAAGGTCTTGTTCAAAGGTCTACCCCCATATTTGGTCAAATGAACATTGGATGCCATGACAAGGTTCGAGTAATGAATAATCTTATGATGCGTGTCAAAGTCTTGAAACAACCACTATTTAAAACTCTTATGTGGGTACCTTCTAAGCCATGTTCCAATAACAACAACTGAGCCTGTAGGATATTCAATATTTTCTCAATCTATAACTGGGGCTTCCAATTTCTTTTTGGTCTCAACACAATGACACAAGTACTAGTCTATTCCCTCTTCGTTGTCTTCATTTGCAATAATTGCATAAACATGCCCTACATTGATATGTGCAACAAATCACTTGAAATTAGTCAACATTATGAATATAGTACAAAGTAAGATAACAATATGGAATTTCAAAAAATAAGCAAGTAGATATATTACTTGGTTGAACTAGATCTGATACGTGGTCAAAGTCAACCGATGATTCCATCTATGTTAGTTCCAATGCCATCAGAGGGCGACACATGTGAAGTGGGCTAAGATAACTTGTCAACCATTTGTCAACCCACTCCCCTGACTCACAATCATTCCAGGCTTTCATTGTACATGAAAAAAAGCATGCCATCTTACGTGTATCGATACTCCATGAACTTGCATTTGAGCTAAGGAAAGAGTCTAGCTCACTCGATCCTGTTAGTGTACAAAAATCCTCATATGGTGCAATTTTAGTATCATCCATCAATCAAAAAAATCTACGAATTGAAGACATACCTTCATTACTTGGACCCATCAAAGCATTACACCACTCGACGATTGATCTTGCATCTGTCAACTTTGCATTGTCTTTATACTTTAACTCTTCTCATGCTAATGCTCTTTTCATTCATGATCCTACACCATCATGCTCCCCCTTTCCATGCTTGACCTCACAAAAGTTCCACATATGCCAAACACCTGTAGTGAGATGCATCCTGCACAACCAGTAGAACATGTGTGTGTTCTTAAACTGTGCTACACAGTTATCCGACCATATTATATGTCGACCGTATGCTATGCCCCTCTGAGCCAAATCACTGTAGAACATCTGGAATCAACCTTGCATGAAATCTAGAGAATGTGTGTGATAATCACTAATATAAAAGTGACACTCTTTTAATACCTTCCTTTGGTCCTCTATACTATCAACTGTATGAATGAATGCTATGTGCACAAATATTGAAATTGTGTGGAGTTGCAATACTATGACTGCACCTCACACTATGGCTATAGAGTGTAGTTCTCTGCAAAGTCAACCACTGATACTATGCTGCCAACTGGAAAGGTGTCCTTGCATACCTTGAATTTTGTGTCCAGCCATCAGGCTCTATGGGTATGCCTTGCATACTCATACACTATATTGTCATGAAACATGGACATAACATGATACACTAGAATCTTCTAAATAACCAAATCACACCTTTTTTCTTGAGACCCATCTTTTGTAGCGTATGCCACTATTTTATACTTCCCAAACTCTACTAGTTTCTATCCCACTTCATTTGTGCTTTCCATATGTTGACATATTGGCATATGCTGCAAGCCACCACAACACTTGCATGAACTATCCAAGCTTGTTGTCTTGTAGAATATTTGGCCATCCTCTATTTCACATAATTTTTTTGATAAGAAATCTCTTGAAGATTTTGGTGGTGCTTCTATGCCACAATCCTAGAAAACATCGTTAGTATGCAAATCCAAAAATATAGAACAATAAACATCATAATGGTTAGAGAATTCAATATGTAGTCTACAACAACAAGTAGTGCATGTGTGATTTATCTTGAAATAAAAAGGTTTAAGCATTTCAAAAAATATTTGAGAAATACTAATTTGAGGATAATCATTTTGAAATTTACGAAAAAATTGGGTTTGAGTCATATCCAAAAAATGCTTTGGATGTGGCTCATGGTTCTGACTACCAATTCTCCTTCTTCCGACATCCCTTTGATTCAGAGATGGCCTTGTATTATTCTTCCAATACTCTTCAATTAGTGTTCTCAATGCTTCAACAATTTTTTTATCTTTTTGTGGTAATCTCCCTGAGAATTCCCATAATTCATTTGAATCAGTGCCCTCAATTCTTTGCTTCCTTTGAATGACTTTTGATAAAGTTTTTTTTACTAATTCTCATTTGTTCACTTGTATTTTTAATGAGACGAGCTCTCTTTGTTTTATAGCTTACCAAAGTCAATGTAATGACATGTCGGGTGACATTACTATCCTTTGAGCTTGAGGTCTTACCCACACTCATAAGCATCCATTAGATTATTCACAATAGTGTTTTCACTTGATGCATTCGATGTTCTCAACCCAAGAGTCTTCATGATGTTTCTATACTTTAAAACCCACATCATTTCAACAAATAGGTGACATCTTGTGGTCTCATTTATCCTTTCAAAGAATATTTTCCAAATCTTATTAGTATATCTTCTACAAGTGCGTTCTAGAATCTTACCTTCCATGTACTACAAAATATCCTCATCAATATTAATCAAATACTTTGGCTTTCTACACAAAAGTATAGGTGGTGTTCTCCTAGGTACATACATCTCAACATTAGCAATTTCATCAATATTTAATTGAGGTGGGCTAGATTGCATACCTTTGATTGAGGGTGGACTAGAAGAAATACCTTGAGGTTCACATGGGGATGATGGCATACCTTCTTCGTCAAATCTAATTGATGATGTACTCTCAACTTGAGAAGCGGTGGATGGTGTCCAACCATATTCACTTGTGGTAGATGGTGTCCCTCCATATTTTCTTGTGCTTAATGGTGTCCCTTTGTATTCACTTGTGGTAGAGGGTGTTTCTCCAACTACGGTATCTGGATTTGTCCTAGCATGACGCTTTCACATTTGTTCCCTTTGTGCTGCCAATTTCTGTTCTCTTTTTGACGGTTGAGGTTCCTCTTCAATTGGATTTTTTTCATCTATCATATCCAATTTCTTCTTTTTATGATATGTTTCCACTCTTTTTCTCTCCTTTTCTTTAAAGGTTTCATACTCTTCATTTGTTAGTTTCTTCCTTGTTCATTTCTTCAGCATGACAGATAATTTTACCTGTAGCATGGTAATGAGATGAATATAGTTCCTCAAAAATGTATCCATTACAATAAATGAAATATATGTCATTCAAGGATTCATAAATAGACAACATAGGTGATGAGGTAGCTTTACTGATGAGGTAATTTAGAAATAGAGATGAAAACCAAAATAGTTCAAATCGGTGCTATCAATGTGGGAGGAGTTGGTGCAGGAGCATCATTTAAAGTTGTTAATCCATTTAAGGTCATAAGGTCTAGATTATAGTTTTGGAGGAATTTTGTCTTAATAAGGTCTATAAGAACATGTGCTGATGTAATTGGTCATTTTTTCAATAGTATTTAGGGGTCTAGGTAGTAGAATTTTCAAAATGTGCATAAAGTGCTAAGTTGTCAAATTAACAAATAGTGAAGGGTTGTAAAAGTGTATTAAAGAGGGAGAGCAACAGTCACCTCTTTCAAATGTTAGTTTTGGAAGTTGAAGTGGTTTGTTTTAGGAGGTATACATTATAAAAGGCCATGAGAAACTCGAATGGAGGATGATCCTTGGATTGGAAAGAAGAATTTGAACAATAAAACTCAAAATTTCTCCATTTTTTTTGTATTTTCCAGTATAGCAGTATTTGGTACAGGACGTACAACATATTTTTGATTAATTTTATTGTGGAATAGCATATTATATTGTGTATTCTCTCATTTGAATCCATTTTGAGTTTTTTCCATTAAGTTTTGTGTGATTTATCTTCAGATTTCTCTAACTGGCTGAAAAAGGGTTTCTTGTAAGTTTGTAAACCTCAAACATGTATTAACTCCATCCCACCTACTATAAGGCTTTTAACTTAGTGGGATGGATTTGAAACAATAGGTTTTTGGTGGAGGAATGTTGAACTAGAGTAGGGGAGGTTTGGAAGTGGATTGGGTGTCAAACCTATGAGGAAATGTTGAGTTTTCCTTAAGAAAAATGAGGTTTTGGTGAGTGAAATTGAGTTTCTGAGTTGGGAAACATTATTTTATGTTAGATTGAGCATGAGTAGGGTATTTTAGGCTTTTTTGAATAGTTTTCAAGTTTTGGAGTGTTTGGCAAGTGCTACTTTCAACAAAACCTAGGGTTTCTAATCCTAGGGCGAGGGTTTTATGGTTTGGGTGGTAAATGATTGAATCTCTACAATCTAATGATAGAATTTGAAGTTTTGACAGATATAAAGTGCTACCACAAGGTTTTAGGAGATTTGGAAAAGTTTTGAAGGTGGTCCCTTTGTAAAAGTGGCTAGTTTGGGCCCTTAAAAGTGTAGAAAATTTGATTTGTGTAGTTTTGTACAAAAAAAGCATTGGTGATTGTTGGATATGTTGAAAGGCTCCATAATGGGTCCCTAATGTGTGTTGTGTTGTGAGTGGAATTATACCTGATTGAGTGACTTTGATATGTTACAAGGAATAGTGTGAATTTGCTAAATGAAGAGGTCCTGATGAAATTATAAATTGAAAATTGTGTTTGCAGATTGGAGTTGTGTGTTTGTGTGTTGTAGGCCTCCCCCTACTGCATCAGGAGTATATTCTAATTTTTAAGAGACATGTATGGAAAATTTGGTAGCATAGACAAGGCAATCAACTGGTTTGTATAACTATTTGACAAAATACCTCAATGAAATCTTTGGAAGCATACACAAAGTAAGTCAATTGTTAATTAACAAAATGCCTCAAAGAGATGCGGTTTAAAAATGTAATTGGAAAGTGTATAGAATTGTGTAATTTAAAATTTCCATTGACAACCTAAGGTTGTAACATGACATACAAACAATGATCAACATGGAATATGAAAAACACCAAAAATGAAAGCAAGCCATAATAGAATGAAAGAAAATGTGTAAATAATTCACATACCTAAAAAACCATAGTTTAAAATGGAGGAGTTGTACCCAATTATGTAGCCTCTGCTTCTTCTTTCCTCAAACTCCTCAAGAATTTGACCTTTTCAAAAGCTTGTTCCCCTCCAAACTTCAATTGTAAATCAGTTATCACTAGAATTCAAACTTGAATTGATAGTATATGCCTTTCAACATGAAAAATATGCTATTTCATGCAAAGGTGGTGGAAAGATCATGAAAAAGGTGGTGGAGTCTAAAAATCATGCATGCACACTTCACTCACTCATCAAAAAACTACTTTTTGTTGGAGCACACGCAGAACTAGGAGAATATGCAAAATGTGGGCTGACATCATAGGTATATTGTTTTTTTTACTGTTTTTAGTGCAAGAACAAAATGTACTTGTGTTATAACGCGAGCACATTATTTCTTGCTAAAACGGTCATGTCTTTACTTCTTCAAAACACGCTCGCATTGTGAGAAAGTTGGGATTTTTTATAGATTTATTTTCTCTCTTTGTCAATACCCCGGTCAATACCCCAACGACAACAACGGGTGATTCTTGATTGATCCGCAGATCCTGATCCGATCTTTGTTCGATTCGCAGCGTCTGATCTGCAAAACTGAACGATTGATTTGCGCCCGACGCATGATTTCCTGATCCGCCACCAGGCGTCTGATCTTGCCTGATCTTGATCCTGACGATTTACCTGATTTGGATGGATAAATGTTCGATTCTTGATGTCCGGATCCTGATCCGTTCGATTTTGTCTGATTTTGAAGCGTCGACCTGATCCGATGATTTCGATCGCCTGATTTGCGCAGATCCTGATCTGATTTTGTGTTCGATCTGATCTGATTTGATTTGCGATCGCACGCTGTTCGATCCTCCTGCGTCGCCCGAACGATTTTGCAATGGAAATTGATCTGCCGATCTGGATTTGCCTGATTTGATCTTTGATCCTTCGATTCAGGCGTGAAATACCCGTTCGTCGATCCGCAAACTGATCTGACCTGACAAACTGATCCGGCACTGATCTGGCGTCTGGCGTCTGATCTGATCAGATTGTCTGCAAACGGATCCCGATTTGAGTTCTGATGCCTGGATCGCCTGACTGGTCTCGGCACGGATCCTGATCCTGATTTCTGATTTTGATTGATTTTCGCGCCGACGCAGCCTGATTTTGAAACGATTTGCGTCTGACGTCTGATTTCCAACGCAACGTCTGATCTTTGTTCGATTTGCCCGAATTGATCTGACGTCTGCCTGGCACCTGATCTCGGCAAAGTCTGGTCTGATCGATCTGAGTTCGATGTTCAGAAACGCGTTCGAAAACTGATCGTCTGATCTGATCGTCTCAAACGAAAATTAATGATCGCAAACGATCAGCTGACGGAAATAAAACTGACGGATCGATTCGATTTGCCTGATCCTGATCTGCGTCTCGGATCTTTGAGTTTTGATTTGCCGGATTTCCTGATTTTGACGGATCCTGATCCTGATTCTGCCTGATCTTTGTCTGATTCCTGATCTTTGTTCGATCTGCGCAGATCCGATTCTGTTGATTTGCCGGATCCTGATTTGTTCGATTGATCCTGGCCTGATTTGGATCCGATCAGCAACGTCGATCGCCACTGATTTCTTCTTTTGATGAATCCTTTAGGAACGATTTCGATTCTTTTTCCTTTTCCATTTTCTTCCTTTTTTTCCTCGATTTCTTTACTTCTTTTCCTATTGACATTTTTGCCGAACTATTAGTTTCCGGAGCCGAGATTTGACCCCGACTTCGATTTCCGGACGATTTTGTTTTTAATAATTTTATAAAAAAGCGATGGAATAATTGCCGGATGATCTCTTTAACTCTTTAATCCCTCGAGGATTTCGGATTTCCGAGGAGAAGACGACCGGATCACCCGCGACCATTTTGACTATTTGAATCCTGAATCTCTGACGGATCTCTGGAATCTCTTGACTTTAACTGGAATCTTTTGATTTTGCCGGAGTTTTGATTATTTTTGAGATTTTGATGACATTCTTTTTGAAGTTTTTCTTATTCTTTATCCTTTTGATTGATTCTGATCTCGGATCCGCCTGACCTGATTGAAAACCCAAAAGTTCGATTTGATCCGATCCGCAAAAGCGGATTGATCCTGATTGATCTTTGATGTCGATCCTGTTCGATCTGATTGATCGATGCCTGGATGATTTTGATGATTGACGGATTTTGATTTATTTTTATTTGATTGAGCAAAAGATTTCTGACTTTGTCTCGCTCTGACCTGGATGGAAACGGATCTGACCGGATCCCCAAAAGTCGATCTTGATCTGACTTGCCGGATGAATGCCTGATTTGACTGGATGTTTGTTGATTGCCTGATCGATTGATTGATTCTTTGAAAGCCTGGATGTTCTGACGCGCAGATCCTGATTTTGCCGATCTTAGATGCTTTCGACTCCGGATTTTGACCTGGGGATGATTGATCTTTATTTTTGATTTTTCGATTTTTCTTTGTTTTATCTTTACGATTTTCGATGACGGATCCTGACGGACATTTCCGGGAATCCTGAACTACGAACGGAGACGACCGAATTTTTGACGGATTTTAACGTGACATTTAATCCACGATTGAAAGACCCCGGGGATTTTTATTTCTTGACCTTTTATCTGACATTGATCTCAACCTCATCTGTCCCTTCATCCTCGACTTCTATCTCACCTCCATTCCTATCCATCCATCCCTTCCCTTCTACCTTAATCCTCAACTCAACCTCAATCCTTAAACCTTTAAACACTTCAACCTTAAACCTAAACCTCACTTAATCCTAAACTATTAACTAAAACTCCTTAAGACCTTAAACCTTTACTCAACCTTAATATATCTAAACTATCAACTATATAAGTCTTTCAACTGCAATTCTCAATTTCTCTTTCACTTTATTGATTTCGATGATCCTGCCGACCTGACGCGGATCTTGATTGATTTCTTGATTTCTGCGCCTGATTGATTTATTTGTCGTTTCTGACTTCGACGGATTGGTTCCTGATCTTTTGAAATGCCTGGATCTTTTAACTGTCGATCTTTCGGACGGATTGTTCAGCGGATTGATCCTGACGGATGATTTCGATGATGACGAGCCGCCAGCGATTTTTCGGATCCTGATTTCGAGATTCGCAAGTGACGTGACGCGGATCTTTGATTGAGGATCCGATCGGATCCCCTCGATCTTGATCTTTGATGCTGATTTTGATTTAACTGATGATCTTTTGATGATTTTTCCGACGGATGTTCCGGATTGACTTTGAGAGCTGACGCAAGCGCCGAGTTTCGACGACTTTTTTTGATTCGGGATGACGCGACTTCGATTTTCCGACTTCCGATGATTTGTTCTGGACGATGACTTCGAATCTCGATCTCGACGGATATCTTTTATTTTTCCTTTAAATACACATACATATACATGTGTAGATACAATCTTACATACATATAGGCATACATACAATATACATGCACTGACACATACAGGCATACATACATACATGACACACCAGCATAGATGTACATACAAACATACAAATATATCAACATACATTCAATAGATATCTAGATAAAAAAGTGAGCATCTTTTCAAACACACATTCTATTAGATCAATCTTGTGTAACTCAAATCAATCTTACATGATGTAGATCAAGTTCATGATAGTTAGAATTGATCCATGATATTTTTAGACCACTTTAGACTCTAATACATTCACTGGACCAAAATAGATAAATTCATAATAATTTGATAAATTGATTTAAAACAACATTACGAACTTCATTTTTCATCATCATTTTTGAAACTAAATACACCTAACCTACTCACATAATTTTCATTAATTATTGAAATTATCAATCTAAATTTAATTATCAAAATTAACTATATTTATTTCATTAACCTAATTCAAACTTATATTTTCTTTTGCACTATTATTCCTTACAACTTTATTAAAGATTGCTATGTTCTAATAGTCAAATCCCTAACCACTTTCCCCTCAATTGTACTTATCCCAAGGTTACTCTTGAGCAAGAGTTAAATATCAAATGAAATAAAAGAGCTAGTGTGGCATTTCCTTCCTTGGTACTTTAGTTTGGTTGGAAGTCTTAAAGGCTAGTCTATATCTCTCATTGGTTGTTGTAATTCAAATGCATCCACTTCCTTAACATTTCCCCACATATCTTAATTGAACATAATCCAAATCTTTGATGTATATGAAGGATATTTTTTGTAAACTATGACCATTTGTTTCCCCCTCATTTTTTTATTTCCCTATTTGAAAAATTTAGATTATAGAACAATGAATAGATATATTCAATCATAAAGTACAAGATTTTACTATTCATTGTAATTTGTTCTTCATTTGTAATTCAACAACTCGATTTATTTGATATACATGTGAATAGCTTTATTTTGTCTTATACTTGAACTTTCAAGTTTGTTTTTATTTGAATTATTTGAATATAGTGTACATTCCACCTATATTATGCTAAATTAATACAATAAAATATGAATTAACAAATTTATTTTAATTTGATTTAAATAATATATAAATTTATTATATCAAAGTTATGAGTTAAGTTATTTATACAATGTTAAATATGAGATATAGTTAAAGAATTTAATGATTATATATAATAAAATATATTTATCAAAATATTTAATTTTAAAAGAAAGTACATTTTTTTCTAAAGATCGGCTTAGATTAATTAATTAAATGTATATAAATTAGTAATAAATTAATTTAGATTGGGAATGATAAATGTGTAAATCAATAATTAAATGAAAATAAATATAAGTATTTAGCATAAAATATGTAAATTAATGTTAAATTAGTGTAATGATTGAAATTGTATACCCTTACAATTTTGCATTATTTTTTAAGTTCACTTTAGTGTTAATATCTCTTAGTGTGATTTTTAGATTCATTCAACCTTTACCTTAGTCTTTTCTTGGTATGGTACTAAGGTCCCTTTTTAATGAAAAGTTCATTTAAAAAAAAAAAACTAGTATAAGCATTTAGAAGTAACCATTAGTTTTAGAAATCATGAGTACTTTTTTTAATGGGCTACATGAACATGTGGAAAATTTACAGATTGGGGTACTTAAATGGATTTATTTAGACGTAAAGTAAATTATAGCTATAATTAATAATACAAATAGGATGTATCTTGATATATATTTATTTTCCCATGTGTCATCATGCCAATGTTTGTGTTAAAAGTGAAGAGATATTACTCTAAAATTTCTAGAATGTAGCCCAGGATCTCTAAAAAGATAAAGTGTGTATGAGATGTGTATTATGAATATAGGGGAGATTGTAAGCATGATAAACTAAGAGAAACCATTAGAGAAAAAAAATCTAGTTACTATTGAATTGATTAATTTTAATTTTTGTTGAAGTGAATGACCTAAAGAGTTTTTTAAGTGAATGATGTTTCTATTTGAAATTCAGGCCTAGATTTACATGATTTTAAAACACATGGGTTGGGTACGTTGTGAATTGTAGGTTAAAAAACATAATGTGTTTTGAAACACAACATATTTTGAAACCTTCTATTTATCACAAGAACTTCATAATTATACATATCTAGGTCTACATTTCAAATAACATCATTTCTTGATAGTGTGTTTGGGTATGAAAAAATTGCAGGATTCAAAACACATTGTGATTTGTAACCTACACCAAATGGTACCCAAAACACACCGTGTTTTGTAACCCCTACTATGGAAAAGTATATCCAATTTACCCACTAACATGAACAATGGTGTTGTTATTATTTGAATTGTAGACATATATATATATATAGTTTTAAAACACATGGGTTAGGAATGTTGTGAATTGTGGGTTAATAAACACAGTGCATTTTGAAACACAACACATTTTGAAATCTCCTATTTCTCATAATAAATTCATAACTATGCATATCTAGGTCTCCATTTCAAATAACAACATCGTTTCATGACAATGTGTTTGGGTATGAAAAATTGTAGGTTTCAAAGCACACCATGATTTCTAACCTACACTTCACAACGTACCAAAAACACATTGTGTTTTGTAACCTCTACATAGGAAAAGTATATCCAACCCAATAACAAGAACAATTGTGTTGCTAATATTTGAGATGTACACCTAGATATACATAGTTTAAAAACATATGGGTTGGGTACATTGTGAATTGTAGGTTAATAAACACAAAGTTTTTTGAAACCTCCTATTTGTCATAAGATACTCATAACTATACATATCTAGGTGTCCATTTGAAATAAAAAATCATTTCATGACAGTGTGTTTGTGTATGAAAAATTGTAGGTTTCAAAACACATTATGATTTGTAAACCTGCACTTCACATGGTACCCAAAACACACCATGTTTTGTAACCTCTATAGTGGAAAATTATATCAAATTTACCCAATGATATGAACAATTGTGTTGTTGCTATTTCAAATGAAAACCTAGAGTATACATAATTTAAAAAACACATGGATTGGGTATGTTGTGAGCTGCAAGTTAATAAACATAGTGTGTTTTCAAACAAAAAACTTGAAACCTCGTATTTGTTATGAGATATTCATAACTATACAAATCTAGGTCTCCATTTCAACCAACATCATCATCTTATGGCAGTGTGTTTGGGTATGGAAAATTATAGGTTTCAAAAAACACCATGATTTGTAACTTGCACTTCACATGGTACCTAAAACACAATATGTTTTGAAACACAACATGTTTTAAAACTTCCTATTTGTCACAATAAATTCACAACTATACATATCTAGGTCTCCATTTCAAATAATGACATTTCATGATAGTGTTTTTGGGTATGAAAAAATGCAAGATTCAAAACACACTGTGATTTATAACTTGCACTTCACATGGTATCTAAAACACACCTTTTTTTGTAACCCTTACTATAAAAAATATATTCAATTTACCTAATAAAATGAACAATGGTTTTGTTTTTATTTGAATTGTAGACCTAGATATACATAGTCTAAAAACACATGGGTTGGGTATGTTGTGAATTGTAGGTTAATAAACACAATGTGTTTTAAAACACAACAAATTTTGAAACCTCCTATTTCTCATGATAAATTCATAACTATACATATCTAGGTCTCCATTTCAAATAACATCATTGAATGACAGTATGTTTGGATATGAAAAATTATAGGTTTCAAAAACACACCATGATTTGTAACTTGCACTTAACATGGTACCCAAAACACATTGTGTTCTATAAACCCTATTATGGAAAAGTATATCCAATTTACCCAATTATATGAACAATTGTGTTGTTTTTATTTGAGTTGAAAACCTAGATATACATAGTCTAAAAACACATGGGTTGACCATATGTTGTCAATTGTAGATTAATAAACATCGTGTGTTTTGAAACACAACACATTTTGAAACCTCCTATTTCTCATAATAACTTCATAATTATACATATCTAGGTCTTCATAATTATACTCATTATGTGATATATTTTGATGTTGTTATGATACCTCATTCAATATTTTATGCAATAGCTTGTTGTGTTTTTATGTATTTTTTCTATCTTTAACAATGTTAAAGGTCTTGAATTGATGGTTTCATATTAAGATTTTTTTCATTTCATTTTCTACATACAAATGCTTGTTGTACATAATGTTAAAATTTGAAGAAATACATGTCCATTTCATCATATTATATATTGGCCTTGCTACAATTCAAACGGTGATTACTCTATTGTATTTGTAGACACGTAAAATGTACTGATTGACATTGTGCATTTGATCCTATCCACTAACGTCGTTTTGTCCTGAATCATCCTTCGGTATAACCATTTAATCAAATACCCTTATCTGATTAAATTCATCAATATTCCTCTCTTAATTAAATAAACCAGTTATCTAATTAAGTCACCTCTTCTCGATAATTAAATTAATCATTTTGATCTAATTATCCGATTTAATTAAATAATTAATTTTATTTGATTAAATCTCTTAAGTCTATCTATTAAATTAAATAAATTAAAACATTATTTAGTTTAATCTAACATAATCTTTGTTAATTAAATAAATCATGAATCTTTATTTAATTAATCTCTTAATCACATTCCTCTCATATTTGATTTAAATAAATCCACAAATTTAAGTCAAATAGGTCACATCACTTAATCCCTTCATTAAATTAATTAACTTGGATTAATTTAATCTCATATCATGTCCCATCCTCTAGCTTTTCCCACTTGCACATGAAAATAGATTTAATTGATTTATGAAATCTCTATTTTCCCCAACAAGGCATCTTTTAAGGAATATTCTTCAAGTTTGAATTCAAAATCTAAGTTGACATGTACATCCAACAAGGCATTTACTCCATGTTACATGTCCTTTGCCTTAAGCCAAGTGACATTCAATGCATTCTTTCTTCCCTCTTGCATGTCATTTCAACAAAATTCAAAATTCAAAAATATGCATTTATTGGCACAATCATCAAAACTTGCACATCCTCCATCCGCTCACAAGTTGACAAGTGGTACTTTGATATTGGCTAATTCTTAGTTCCACATTGCTCTATTTTGGGCATGCTTTCAACTTGTTAATCTATAAATAAGAGGCTAATCTCCTCATTTCATCTATCCACAATTTGAGTAAACTTACTTTGCTCAAATCACTAGCAAATTTCATCCATCTCATTAAGTTCTATAGCTAGACTATGTAGGTTTTATCTTGGAATCATTCATCAATATTCATCAAAGTGGATCACTCTTCATCAACACATCAATCTTGCATCATTGGGAGTCGGGAAAGGGCCAATTTTCACACCAAATTGGCACCAATTCCTTCAAAAGATTAGGAGTTATTGCAGGTTTTGGATTTAGGTTCACATTTTTGGTTCTAGGAGGGTATCATCTTGTTTTTAATCACGTTTTTCCAAAAAAAATGCCATTTTGTTTTGTGCACAGGAAAATTCCAACGTTGGAAGCTCATCATCATTGTTTAGCACCACTAGCTCTCCAACATCGCCATATAGCACCACTGGAAAGTCCAAACTGTGACGCTTTAGCCTTCCCACCTAAAATTTTTGAATTTGAATTTTAAACAGCGATGCTGGTGAAAAGGGTGACGCATTTGAGCTCACTGGTTTGGGTACAGAGCACCGCTGACTGGTAAGTGACACTATACAACACGACTAGAGAAATCAAACTGCGACGCAGTTATGGGTTATGCCACTGACAGGGAGTAAAAAATTGGAACTTTATTTTAGCACGTGCCTTTTGTCAAATGATAAGTTTATCTTTTGTTTTCTACTTTTTAACCTCTGTGTTTTGCAGAATTTGACTGATTTTCTTTCTTGTAGGTTGGATCAATTAAAAACAAAAGAAAGAGAAGCATGATGATGGTATTTCATGAAATCAAAGTGTTTTTAAACACTTTAGTGTTTGTTTAACACTCTTAGGAAATTGTTATCTCTTCTTGCTTAGAATACTAATTTTGTTTGGGCTTTAAAAAGAACCTTTTCAATTTTTGCAAAGGCTTAAAATGAACATTAGGACTACAACTTACTAGAGTTTTTTTTTTTGGTTAACAATTGAACGAAACAACTCTCATTTGTTTTTTGGTTCTTTAAAACAAACTCACAAATTGCTTTGATATGGTAAAATGAACATGTGCAACTTTGTCTTTGCGATTACTCACTTAAACTAACATCATCGAAAAGGACGTATGCACTTCTCTTGCGCTTTATAGCAATTTTGAGAATCAAAAGCCCTTTTTTATGATCTTAGGTTGAGATAAAGCAATCACCTCCACACTTCATTTTGGGTTTAAAATTGAACAAAATATTGTGTGAGTGTGAATGAACTTATTGCATGTGTTCTCGCTTTGTTTCTAAACGAAGGTTGATCGAACTATGAATAAGTTTATTCACTTTTGTTTATCTTAGAGGGCCTGCCTTGGGAAAAAACTACTCACCCAAGGGAATGACTCAACCGGTAATGCTCTGAACCCGAGAGTATTTCCAACTGGGATATAAATGTGGGTATTGGAATAAACACCAGTATCACGTGGTTGGCTCTGACAAGATGGATCTAAAAAGGGACTCTCGTCATATGGGTCAATCTCCACGAACATAAATTCCTAATTAAAACCCATGTTTTAGAATTGCCAAAATCCTTGATTTATTTGTTGGTGCAAGAACGGTCGTTCTGAAGCCGCCCCACACTTTTACGGTCTTTTAGTAGAAATGGTAAGCATGCCATGGGAGTTTCATGGGTGTTGATGCTTGGCTACCCCGTATAAGTGAGTGTCATGGAGGGGAGCCAGTGGGGTCAAGCATCTAACCATTCACTAAAGATAAGTGTAGCTGGACTTGTCCAAGTGGGGACTCAACAAACATTGTCTTCCATATCCATAGGGTTGTACTTATTCTTGGTTACAAAATGCTTTGCTTGTTTGAAAACATCTTGGAAACAAACACTTAAACATCATCATCAAAATTTCAAATCCTTTAGGAGACAAATACAATTGATCCAATTCATGTGTTATTGCTTGCCCTTGGGATTTCATCCTTAGAGGTTTCTAAACACATTGGATTACATCTCAATTTTTCTACTAAAAGTTAAACAATAGGTAACCCTTGCCTTGAATTCATCAAATTTCCACATAAACATACTTTGTGGGATGCGAAGAAATTAAGACATTGGACATTTAGTTTAGAAAACTAATCAAAGAAGTGTTTGTGATAAAATAAAGTAACTAATCAAAGATAACAAAATGGACTCTCACATGTGTTGAAACCTCACAATCTCCAAGGAAGTCAAATCCCCAAAATAAAAGTCTTTGATTCAAAATCTAGAAATGTATGCTCAAATTGAACCACTTCTTGATTATAAAGGTCTATAGAAGCATTGCATGTTCTTCAGTACCGAGGTCTGGATAAACAAAGTGTCATTTTTTAGGTTCATCCTAGGATCAAAAGAAATCAAAACCTTTTTTCACCCATCCTTCAAACATTAAAAACAAAAAAATCATCTCACCATCATCTTTTGAGAAATCGTGAAATTATCCTTCATGCTAGGCTTTTTGGAAAAAAAAAAATCATCAAATCCTTGAGAAATAATCCTTGAAATCTTTATCAAATCATCTTTGGCTAGGTATGTGTAGATGCATCCTTTTGCATATGCTTAGTCAAAATTATCAAACCAACTTGTTTAGCTAGGTATATGTAGATGCATCCTTCTTCATATGCTTGGTTAAATTATCATCTTGTTTGAATAGGTGTGGATAGATGCATCCTTCTCCCTACACATATTCAAATTATCATCCTTTGAGAAAATCTACCCCTTAGATAATCATCCAACATCTTAGGGTCTATTTGTTCAAACAAAGCAAACCAAAATCAATCAAGTCAAGGCCAATCAAAAGAATCAAAATCAAAATCCAAAACATATCCAAAAGTCCTAAAAGTCTAGCATTCCCCTAAAGATTTATCAAAAGATCAAACATCCACATCATCCATCTCTTGCATCATTATCATACCACCTTTTGATCCTCAAGATATCCTAAAAATTTCTCTTTTGTGCTTAAAATAAGATCAATCCAAAGAATTAAGAGATTCATCTCCCATATTCTTGAAAATTGATCCTTTTTTTATGGTTCAAACTAGATCTCAATACAAGAAGAACATGGAAGCTGACAAAGAAACACCTGCTTCAAGTGACCTAAG
This sequence comes from Sequoia sempervirens, assembly GCA_007258455.2. Lineage (NCBI taxonomy): Eukaryota > Viridiplantae > Streptophyta > Pinopsida > Cupressales > Cupressaceae > Sequoia > Sequoia sempervirens. Next base: position 39,912,076 of record VDFB02047230.1, on the reverse strand, counting down.
CCAAACGAATGTCGAAATGAATCCCGTCGAATCAAACAATCCTTTGACTATCTCATCATCACAAAAACCACAAGAGGAAATTCAAGAAGACCTTACCTTTGGGATGTCACATAAAGAAATAGCCGAAATGCTTGAAAATCCAGAAAATCAGAAGATCGTCAACATCATGATGAGGCTTAACCCTTCACTGTACATGCTCGAACTAGCAAAACAAGGGGCCAAATTACCTTTTGATTTCGACATGAGCTCTATTGTGGAACCATCTTTAGAGATCATGCCTCTAATTTCATCCACACTCCCCATCTCATCTACATCCCCATCCCAAAACATCGCTCAAAACATTCTGCAAATCACAACATCTTTTGCTCCAACCCAACCCAATGTTAATAAGGGAAATACATTTCTTAAGGCTCTTCAAACACACCCCCTTGTCAACAATCAAGACTTGGATGCAAGTACCATTTTGGAACAAAACGTACCCCAAAATCCATTACATAAGTATGTTCCTCTCACTTTCCATAATCCTAATGATCCATCATCACCATCCTTCTGTGCGACACCTCAAACCTCTCTCCTCACGAATTCACAAGAAGAGGGTGACACATTTAGACCTGGGGGCATTTTCGACACCACATCATTTTCTCAAGAACTCACACCCCTCACATTTTCACCTCTCCCACAATTATCACCATTATTCACACATCTACTTGGCTTGGGGCTCTCACCTTTACCAAATATCAATATCAATATCAATCAAACCAACATTCCAAACACCAATCAAAACATCATGCCAAACTCTCAAAACTTGTCATGGATATCACAACAACAAATGACAACTACACAAGCAATCACGACATCATTGAACACCCCCCTAACATCTCAAAACATGGTCTCTCAAGGACCAATCACGTCAACTACACCATCTACCACCCAAACTCCAAACGCCAACACAATGAAACCTCTCACCACCACCATAAGCACCATTCCGAATCCACCACCACCAAACTTCAATTTATCAAGCCAATACAACATGGCATTGGAAGCCGCTCACCAAGTTGCTTATCAAAAGGCATTCCTACAAGTGCAAAAGAAAAAATCCACACAAATAGTTACCCAACAAGCTGCACAAGCAATGCAAAATGCTCAAACCACCCAAATTGCACAATAGGTGCAACAAACCGCACAAGCCCAAGCCTTATTGCAACAACAACAACAACAAGCTGCTCAAGCTGCACAAGCTGTTCAAATAGCCCAAGCCACATTACAAGCACAAAAGGCTTCCCAAGCCAAAATTCTATTGCAACAACAAGCGGCAGAAGCCCAAGCCCAAGCTCAAGCGCAAACCCAATATCAAGCACAACAAGCGCAAGCACAAGCACAATTTCTTGCACAAAAACAAGCAGCACAACTACAAGCATATCAACAAGCAATAAAACAATATCAAGAGCAACAAGAAGCAACCCAATTAGCAGCCCAACAATAAGTGTTGTTGGAACAACAACAAGCAAAACAACAAGCTCAACAACAGGTAATCCTAGCACAACAACAACAAGCTCAACAACAAGCAATCCTAGCACAACAAGATCAACAACAAGCATTGTTTATACAACAACAAGTGCAAGCATGCCTGGCTCGACAAAATGTGCAAATACCATAAAAAAAACACCAAACAAACCACCCATTCAACCCACAATTGAAACACCCCAGAACACCTTTATTCCACCCCCTGATCCACAAAATGACGTAACAACATAAATCAGGTTGCTCTTGCAACAAGTGCTCGATCTTTAATCAGGGCGAACCAGAAAAACACCAAGCAACTTGTGTCCCTATCCATTTGACAGGAGCCTTGTGACGAAACCATTCCCAAAGGGATTTGAGATCCCCAAATTTGAAAAATATCATGGGATGGGAAACCCTGAAGATCACATCAGGGAATTCCAAGTTCATTGCATGGAAGTCGCATACGACGATACCTATCTGATGCAGCTATTCCCTAGGAGTTTGGCTGGCCACACTATGGAATGGTTCTCTCGCCTACCTACAGGCATCAAAACATTCCAAGAAATTATAGATGCATTCATTAAAAACTACGCATGCAATATTGCAATGGATGTCATTCTAGAAGAACTCTCAACTTTGAAACAAGGTAAGAATGAATCATTCGCTTCATTCCTACAACGATGGCGATCCAAGGCCAATTGGAGCAAATGGGACATGCCCAAGGAACAACAAGTTTGCACCATCATAGCCAACCTTGACGACCTCTTGGAACTCCATCTCAAGGTACAAGGGATCACCACATATGACCAGTTGATCTCCAAGGTGCTCAACATCGAACGAGCCCTTATGAAACAACCCGCAGGATCAACTTCATACCCCGAGCAACAAAACAACCACCCACCCACCAATTACAATGACAAACCTCGCATGTGGGCAAGAAACAAAAAAATTACTAATGATGGTGTCGTCGATGCCAAGGTGGTCATCAGTGCCCCTTGCCAAAATACACCCGCACTACAAATCCAAAACCAACACCAAAACAATCATCATGTAACACAACAACCAAACAACAATCCAACAATTAACAATGTCAATGATCAAAGAGGACCACACTAACGAAACAAGAATTACCCCAAGTGAAAGTACACCACTTTGGGGGAACCACTTGAAGTCATCATGAAGAAGTTGATAAATGAAAAACTCATCAAAGCGCCCACCTATGAGAATTACCAAGAACCGGATGTGAAACCTCCTTGGTATAATGAGAATCAACTTTGTGACTTCCATAAAATCAAAGGGCATACCACGAACAGTTGTGTGAGGCTAAAAAACATAATTCAAGATCTCATCAATCAAAGAATTATAAACGTGGAACGGCCAACAGGAAACCAAGACCTTAAGATATACATGAATCTGATGCCTAACCATGTCAATAAAGGGAATAATAACACTAATAAGGGGAAAGGCACCCACACAAACGTGAATCATGCATATGAAACTGTCATCGCCTCCCTAAATGAATACTGTGCTACCATCAACATCAAAGGAGCCCATGTCGATTGTGGAGTCACCACAAGAGGCGACAAAGTTACCATCGCAAGATCATCCTAGCCAAACAAAGTCCCCACACCTAGATCTGTCCCCAATGGATACAACATCCTTGGTTAGCTTAAAAGAATTCCAACCCAAGTCTCCATCATGGAGTTATTGAAAATATCATCTGCTCATAGGAAAATCCTTGAGGAAGCATTGGCTTCATCCACTATCCCTACAGATCTTGATGCGGAATAGTTCCAAGCTATGGTCAGCAATATCATTACCCCAAATCTTCTCACATTCTCTGACCAAGATTTTCCTGCCCAACCATCTCATAACCATGCACTCCACTTAGAAGTCCTAGTACAGAAAATAAAATTTAGAAGGGTCTTGGTGGATGGAGGTGTAGGTTTGAATATATGTTCTCTCTAGCTCGTCAAACAATTAAAAATCTCTAAGGATTCTATTGACAAAGGAAAGGGTATCACAATAAGAGCATATGATGATCAAGAAAGAGTGTCCCAAGGCATGATCAAAATCCCTATTCAAGTAGGGCCTGCTATCATGGAAACCACTTGTTAGGTCCTAGACCTCGACTTACCGTATAACATCCTTTTGGGACGTCCATGGATGCATGCAATGAAGGCAGTAGCATCAACTTTCCATCAATGTGTGAAATTCACACATGAGGGACAAGAAGTCACCATCCATGGAGATCTCGAACCCTTCTCCTATTGCAAAAACCTTGAAGAAAAGTACTATAAAATCCCCCAAGTATCGAAAAATGATGAGGGTCCATCTACACAGTACATTGATCCCGCCACTCTCGCATCCACTTTTGTGACAGAGACACCTGCCACTCCTACCATTCCCACCATCTCTGACATTAAGGTCATCATCCAAGATAACGGTTGTGGAAACTACAAGCTCCCTAAAAATGCCTTTGTAGTAGGAGAGTTACCACAATCTCCTAGATCACAAGGACGTCGACAAGAAAATGAAGCCTCCACATCTCAAACGTCTCCTGAGGACTATCCCAACTTTACAAGTTGGGGAGATCTCGACTGAGAAGTTATCAAGGAAGATCCATCTCATATCCTATACCAAGATGAGATACCAACAACCAATTTACCAATGGATGACAAAAGTAAGGATCTGCAAATGATGCTCGCAATGGGCTATGACAGAAATCAAAGACTTGGAAAAAATGACAATGGGCTTATAATACCTATCATTCCAGAGACGCAAATGAGAAATCTTAGCCTTGGATGTACCCCTCCAAGTATAACCATACATGGCCAAGGTCCTCTAGTTAGAAAGGTTAGTAATCCTCCTCAACAAACCACAACAGAACTACACTTACCAGTATCTACAGGTAGAGTCATAGACAACTTTACATTCGACATAACCAACGTCTATAGTAGTAGTGATGAAGAGGATCCTATGACCAACTTACCTAGGATATTTGAGGATACCAATCTTTTCATGATTAGCACCCTATTTTTTGAATCAGACCACCAAAATCATGAAATTTGCTTAGTATACCCCCAACTCATCAACTATGACCAGCAAGGAGCACCAATTCTTGATACATTCAAAATCGATGAGGTGCTCTTGGAATTCATGGGAATATGGGATAAAATTCCATGTGGGGATCACAAAGCAGGGTTCATAATGGAGCTAGATACACATGCCTACTATGGGGAAACGATTGAATCCCTTAGTTGTAAAAGTGAAAAATTAAGAATAATATCTAAGTCCTTGAGTGAAAACCATACTGTGGCACTCTCCGACCAGAAAAAAGTAAAAAGAAAGGACACATCCAATAGTGAAAACCTCTCTGAGGTGCCCAAGGATGGGGGATTCAATCTTCCTTTCAGATCTCTTCATCAAGAAAAATCAGTAGTCTTGGCAGAAAGGTGCAATCTAGTCAATCTAGGAACAGAGGAAACCCCGCAAATCACATTCTATGCGGAATCATTACTATCAGAAGAAAAAGAGCTACTAGCAGCCTTCCTAAGAGAAAGATAGATAAACTTTGCATGGAGCTATGCTGACATGCCAAGACTTGATCCAAAAATCATGGTTCACCACTTAGTAGTATACCCAGAAGCAAAGCCTGTTAGACAAAAGCTTAGGAAAATGCACCCTTAGATCGCCCTGCTGGTAAAAAAGGAATTAAAAAAGCTATTAAATGCAGGATTCATTCGATCGATAGATTATCCAGAATGGGTGTCAAACCTGGTGCCTGTTTCAAAACCTGATGGAAGCATCAAAATCTACACAGACTTTAGAGACTTGAATAAGGAATGTCCAAAAGATTACTTCCCACTTCCAAACATTGATATGATCATCGATATGACAGCTGGACATGAAATGTTGTCACTAATGGATGTATTTTCTGGGTATAATCAGATTATGATAGCTAAAGAGGACCAACATAAAACAAATTTCACTTGTCCATGGGGGACTTACTGCTGGAAAATGATGCCATTCGGCTTAAAGAATGTAGGAGCAACATATGAAAGGGCCATGACATTGATATTCCATGACATGATCCATAAAACGGTCGAAGATTATGTTGATGGCATTCTAGCCAAATAAAGAAAGAGAAAAGATCACATAGAAACCTTAAGTGCCATTTTTGACAGGCTAGAAGAGTACAAGGTCAAATTAAACCCAAAGAAGTGCATCTTCGACGTACAATCAGGAAAGCTCCTAGGATATATAGTGTCAATGAGAGGTATCAAGGTAGATTCAGCAAAGGTAAAAGCAATCCTTGAAATGGAGGCACCAAAAATATTGAAACAATTGAGAGGTCTCCAAGGCAGACTTCAATCCATTTGAAGATTCATAGCACAGTTGGCGGACAAAAAAAACCCATATTCTCACCTACTTCACAAGGGAGTAGTGTACAAATGGGATAAAAAGTGTGAAGAGGCATTCAATAAAATCAAAGAATATTTACTTACACCATCGGTCTTAATGCTACCAATCCCAAGAAAACCATTAATTCTCTATGTGTCAGCAATAGCAGTAGCCCTTGGAGCTCTCCTAGCTCAGCATGATGAAAATGGAACAGAAAGGACCATTTATTACATCAACAAAACCATGGTGGGGTATGAGCTAAACTATTCATTCATCGAGAAATCATGTCTAACAGTCGTGTTTGCATCACATAAATTCAGACATTACATGTTGGCACATAAAATAAAACTCATTGCCAAAATTGACCCCCTCAAGTACTTACAGTCAAAAGCAATTCTCACAGGAGGAATGGCCAAATGGGTGATGATACTATTAGAATATGACATCGAATATGTGGAGCGGAAAGCAATGAAAGGCCAAGTCATCGCAGATCAACTTGTAGAAGCACCAATCTATTCAGAGAATCCTCTCGTCTCAGAGTTTCTAGATGAATCTATTTTCAATCTCAACATAGTCGACCACTGGAAACTTTAGTTTGGTGGATCATACACACAACATGGATCAGGAGCCGCTGTCTTCTTTATCACCCCACAAGGGGACTGCATACCAAGGTCCTATAAATTGGCGTTTCCCTGCACCAATAACATTGCAGAATACGATGCTTTAACCATAGGTCTCAGAAAAATAGTGCAGTGGAACATTATAGCTCTCAAAGTATACAGAGACTCCCAATTGATAATAAATCAAGTGAATAATGAATACCAGAACAAGGACGATAAGCTCACTCCATACAAGAAATTGGTGGAGACTCTCAAAGAATCCTTCATTGAAATTACATTTGAGCATATTCCTAGAGCCAACAATAGAGCAACAGACACCATGGAAACAATTGGATCCTTACTGGACATCCCTCACAACATTCCAAAATATGAATTCCTAATAGAGCAGCTTCTCGTGCCTGCATTCGAGGTACCAGAATTAGAATTTGTGTGCGAAATTGTTGGTCCCGGTGATCCTTGGTACCATGACATTTATACATACCTTCGAATAGGAGTCATACTTGCCGACTTACCCTCAAACCTAAAATGAACCTTTGTCAAAAAGGCATCCCAATTCGTCATCCTAGGAGATACCCTATATTGTAGAAGCATAGAAGGAACCCTACTACGCTGCTTAAACATTGAGGAGGCATTGACTACTCTAACTGAAGTACATAATGGTATCTGTGGTTCACACTCGAGTGGAATGACTATAGCCAATAAATTGCTGAGGATGGGGTATTATTGGCCCACAATGGAAAGAGAAACACATGACTATGTCAGAAGGTGTCTACAATGTCAGTAGCATGGGGACCTCATCGATGCTCCACCTCAAGAGCTCCATCCCATCGTCACACCATGGCCCTTTTTGCAATGGGGAATCGATCTCATTGGAAAAATCACTCCCACTTCATCTAATGGCCACAATTTCATCATAACTGCCACAAAGTACTTTGCCAAGTGGGTGGAAGCCATACCCATGACGTATATAACTGGGAAGCAGATATCAAAGTTCATCCTGAACTATCTCATTTACCACTATGGTGTTCCACAAGCCATTATCTTAGACAATGGGACACCATTTAAGAATCAGGAGGTTCACAACTTATGTGAAAAATTCAAAATCCAACATCGCTTCTCCACCCCATACTATCCCCAAGGCAATGGCCAAGCAGAAGCCACTAATAAAACCATTTTGAAAATCCTCAAGAAAATAGTCAATGACGTAGGTCGTGACTCGAATTTGCAGCTTAATCCTGCCTTCTGGGCCTATCGAACTAGCATCCGCACACCTATTGGCGCCGCCCCCTTCTCCCTGGTCTACTGATTAGAAGTAGTACTCCCCATTGAGATCGAGCTCCCATCACTCAGGATATCACTGCAAAACCTCATCAAGGATGAAGAGTACTGAGTATCAAGACTAAATGAGCTGGAGCTACTGGATGAGCGGCATATAGAGGATTTGAATCATTTACAAGTCTATCAAAATAGACTCAAAAGGAGCTATAATAAAAAAACCAGAAGTAGGACTTTCCAAGTCAGAGAACTAGTATTAAAGGAGAATTAGAAGAATGTCCCCAACCCAAGCAACAAAGGAAAATTTGAACCCAATTGGTTGGTGTTGTGCATGTTTTGCACACACGCCCCGCCCTAGGCAGGGACCCCCTTTTTTTTTGCTCCTGATAGATTGCTTTGCTCTTGTCTTGTTTTGCGTGCCCCATTTCCAAGCCCAAATTGGTCATGTGCCATCAAACGATCAAATTCCCCTACCAAAATTCACCTACTTGGGGTATTCAAATCCGCGGAGAAATAAAGTCCCCCATCCCCTTTCTGCCTTTTGTCTTGCTTTGGCTGTTTCAGAAACATCCGTGGACCCCTGCCGGTCTAGTTTCCACATTTTTGGCTTTAGGGACGACTTCTTGGTGGATTTGGGATGTGTTTGGGGTGCTTAATTGAACTGCCAAAGTTTTGTCAACATTCCGTTAAATTTCGATGGTTTTGGAACTTTCCCTTCAAAATTCCCTTCCTCCTTGGCTGTTTGGAAACATTCGTGGACCCCCGTTGCTCCCGTTTCCACATTTTTGACTTTGGGGGCAACCTTTTTTGGATTTAAGGATGTGTTTAAAAGTGCATAAATGAACTGCCAAGGTTTCGTCAACATTTCGTTAAGTTTAAGTGGTTTTTGAGAACTTTCCCTCTGGAATTTCCTTCCTCCTTGGCTATTTGGAAACATCAGAGTGGACCCGTCGCTCCGTTTCCACATTTTTGACTTTGGGGGAAACCTTTTTTGGATCAGGGATGTGTTTGAAGGGCTTAAATGAACTACCAAGGTTTCGTTAAGTTTTGATGGTTTTGGAACTTTGCCTCCTGAATTCCCTTCCTCCTTGGCTGTTTGGAAACATCTGCAGACCCCCGTCGCTCCCGTTTCCTCAATTTTGACTTTAGGGGCAATCTTTTTTGGATCTGGGATGTGTTTGAAGTGCATAAATGAACTACCAGGTTTTGTCAAAAGTTTGGTTAAGTTTGGTGGTTTTCAAAGCCGGTCCCGCTTGCTGTTTTGGGTTTTATCAGGTAGGAGCCTCGATTGAGCGTTTCGAGGACTCCACGCTTACTCGCGTTAGCCGTTTGAACATAAATGGAATCCTCCACGGCTGACCCGACCTCGGGAACGCGACAGCCTCATGGCCATTTACGGGACTACGCGCCCCTCCATGGCGTTTTGAACGATAAATCGGCCCGTGACGGAGCCTATCCGGGGCCCGACCCCTTAATTGGCCATTTAGGGACTCCACCCTCCATGGCCGTTTTTGAACATCAGGTGGAGCCATTACTCAGGGAGCGGAGCCCTCCATGGCGTTCAGGGTTCGTCCCTCTTCAGCGTTTTGAACTTCCGTGGAGCCAGGTGGCGGCGACCTCGGGAGCGACCCTCCATGGCAGTTTACGGGACTCGAGATCCCTCTGTAGCTGTTTTTGAACATCGGTGGATTGCGTCCGGGTCTAGTTTCCACACCCCTATTGACTTTGGGGCCAACTTTTTGGTGGATTTAGGATGTGTTTTGAGATCCTGAGTGAATTAGCGGGTTTAGATCAGCGTTCCGGTTAAGTTTGATGGTTCGAGCTTAGTCCCCTCTTTGAGAAGCGTTTTTTGGAAACATCAGGTGGACTACCTTACCGATCCGGTTTCCACATTTTTGACTTTGGGGCCACCATTTTTTGGATCTAGGATGTGTTTGTGGTGCTTAAATGAACTGCCAAAGTTTCGTCAACGTTTGGTTAAGTTTCGGTGGTTCCAGAGCTTCATCCCTCTTTGGCTGTTTTGGAAATATCCATGGACCCCTGCTAGTTTGATTTTCACATTTTTGACTTTGGGGCCAACCTTTTTTGGATCTGGGATGTGTTTGAGGTCCCTAAGTGAACTGCCAAGGTTTCGTCAACGTTCGGTTAAGTTTTGGTGGTTCCAGAGCTTCGTCCCTCTTTGGCTATTTTAGAACATCCGTGGAGCCCCAACAACCCAGATTAATGTTTATGGTCCAAATGAGCTCCAAATATGAATATTATGATCTTTTGATGATGCATGGATGGATCTAACAAGGATTTTGTAAGATTTGACTAACGTTTTCCTTAATTTATGTATGAAAGCACTTACGACGTTTCATGTACGCAGGATTCAAGGAGCCTATTACACGTCTGTCAAGAGACCTATCAAGAAAGCTGGACAAGGAATGCGCATAGCTCCTGTCACCATTCATTTCATGTTCGCCTCTCCCCCTCGCATCCACCAACAGGGTCAGCGTTAGAAGAAGGCTTGTGCCAAGAAAGTCAAGGACAAAAATGCAAGGGGGGTGGCCTTGAAGAAAGCATAAGAGAGTTATCCGGCTGAATTAGGGGCAACCAATCCATTGATGCCAATCGTCGATGGGCTCGTTTGATCAAAGGAAGAGCACTGCAAACACATCAAGTAAGAGGGTAGCTTTCAAACAATTCTAGCTATAGTAAAAGGGAAATCAGCTAAATGACGAAACTGCTACAACACCTGGGCACTAGATGACAAAACAGAGAAAAGACAAAGATGTTTTTTAAATTGCTGAATATTGTGGGGTGGGTGAAACCCTAATGTAATTGAATCTAGGCCATTCAATGTAATTCAATCCTAGCCATTCATTTGAGCTTTGGAAAACTATAAATAGGGGCTTGCCCCTCATTTGTAGGGGTTGGAGAACTGACGTGAAGACATTCTGCAGCAATAGAAAGCAAAATTGCATGATTTATGGGTGTTCCTTTTGAGTTTTCTCTTTATGTATGCATGGTTCAACTTCCCTATTAGTTTAGGTGTTATTTTTTTGAATGGAAGTGGTGATGGTGATTGCTGTTTCAATATTTGATGGATTTCCAGCTCATGCTTTTTGTAGTTCATTGATGATGAGTCACTTTGCAAAGCTAGTCTGAGCTCATTATTTCATTGCTACAACTTAGTTCAATTACATGTGCATGATGTGTGTGTGTAATATGAAAATCTGCAGTCCTTAGAAGATTGCACTGGTTTTGTGCAACTGTAGGTTTCTCTTGGCCAAGCAAAACCCAGTTTAGGAAGCCTGTCTACTTTAGCAGCCACCATTGTTACTGTTCATTCGTAGCTTAGGATTAGAATAGGTTTCTTAACCCTTTCTCCTTTTTCTATTTCTTTTAATCCTTGAAGTTTAGAGTGGGATCCAAGGAAGAATCACCATGAAGCCAAACCCAGGATGAACTTGATGAGTTTGACTTGCTATTTTGAGTGGACAACCAACTTTGTTCATTCAGCACCGTTTACTTTGGCTGCATTTGCAAAGAGCCAACTTCCCATGCTTTGTAGCAACTCATCACGTAAGTGCGCCTTGTGATTCCAGTAAAATCCCACATCCCAAACAAACGAGATATTCCAAGAAACCTTGTCAAGACGACATTAGAGACCTTGGGATAGTGTTACCACACCAAATTTGATTGTGGAAGATTGTGTCTTTCAAGAGAGGTAGTGCACCTATGCAGCACTTTGTGTTGAAGTGCATAAAAAATACATCAATAGTTGAGACCATTCATTATCACAACAAGTTATAAGTCAGGGGCATATCAGTTATTAACACCCGAAGGGGAACCTTTGCAAGAGCCCCTTAATAGCTCTCATCTCAAAAAGTTTAATGCCTAAATCTTTCAAGATATAGAACCAAAAAAATCCAAAAATTAGAAAATTTTCCTAAAAAATGGTTACTTTAGGTGAAACTTGGAGAAAGCAGTGATCTTAGTGACAACAAAAAAATAAAAAAATAAAAAAATCCAAAAAAATTAGAAAAAGGATCAAAAATAGTAAAAAGAAAAAAATCGTCCTCTAGTGAAAACCACTTCGGTGGCACTTTGGGTAGGTACCTTGGTGAAAACCTAGAAAACAAGCGCCTTGTGTAAATAAGCACTTTCCATCCACTAGGATCTTTACGACTTGTTCTGCATCATCCATTCATTACGTTTCCATCATCCATTGCATTCAGATCTCCATCTATCACTCATCTGGACCCACATCCACATCATAGCTTGGTCCTGTGTTCATATCATGATCCCTCCTAGTACTACTCGACCCATCCTCAAAGTCAGCTTGTCTTGCCTTTATTAGAGTAGTCTATTGCATCACACTGGGGGCATGTTCTCATCGGATCAGATTCGTGTATATTCTTAAAATCCTAAAATCGAAAAACATCACAAAATCACAAAATCCAAAAACATCAAAACATCAAAAAATCCAAAAACATCAAAACATCAAAACATCAGAAAATCCAAAAACATCAAAACATTAGAAAATCCAAAAACATCACAAAATCACAAAATCCAAAAACATTCAAAACATATCAAAATCCCAAAAACAGGTCAAAAAGTCATTCAAAAAGTTAAAAAAAAAGTCGTCTTGTCGAACTACGGGTCTCTGAGCCTTGAACGTAGGCAAGGTTGATCTTTGATCATACCCCAAGATACTTAGGTCAATCCTTTAATATCGTCATTTCTAAATCGGTCAAGTTGTCAGTCGAACTACATGGTCTCTGCGTGTCTAACGTAGGCAAGGCTAATCTGTTGATCAACCCTCGAGGCCCCTAGGATAGGTCTTTAGGTTAGTCTATTGGTCAAAATCTCAGAAAACCCCAAAACATTGGAAAATCAAAAATCAAAACATTTGAAAATCTCAAAAATACCAAAAACAGCCTCAAAACATTGCAAAACGTCAAAAACATTCAAATATTTGAAAAAATCCATCTGTCTCATCTCGCTTGCACCCGCAATAAACATTACTCATAATAAACAATCATCATCCTCAGCCTTTGGTGAGGCAACTAGAAATAAGTCTAGCCGGTCAAAAGTGGAAACTCAAAATGTCAAGTCTCAAGTCTCGATCAATACGTAAGCAAAGTGATCAACTCTTGGTGTTGATAACCTATCATCCATTTGGTCCCATATCAATCATTTGAAAGAAAAAACACTTAGGATAAACGAAATGACATTCCATCATCCACTAACATGTCCTAGGATGCATCCTTCCTACAATGGGCATTATCTTTTGGCAATAGTTTTGGTTCCTATCCTTGAAAACACTTTCCTTTTGGTTAGCGGTATTGAAGAACATAAGTTTGTTTGTTTACTTTATCTGTCTTTTGACTTATCTTATTGTGCTCATTTAAGGACTTCTCAATGATATCCAAATAGAGGATTTAGAGAAATAGGAATGGGGAAACGATCATTATCTTTTTTCTACTATGCTTGATGGAT
>VDFB02047230.1:39598807-39898602 GCA_007258455.2 Sequoia sempervirens | reverse complement strand
ATCATCGATCCTGCATCTACAAATAATTAGCATATTGCATAAACATATCATATAGGAAACATATGCATTGCATTTCCATCATCATATAAACATGGTATTATAAGCACTTTCCATAAATTAGCATATCCCTTTCTCATTACATTGCATCCATTTTTTGCATCACATTGCATTCATCACATAAATCATTGCATAACATTCATTTGCATAAAAATTTAATAACCATTACCACCTACTGCATAATCATACATAATAGGTACATAAGCATTATAGATAATCCATTGCAAACATACTCGCATAACATTATAAGGTCATCTTTCACATTACGTTCATTTTACATTAAGCATAATCATACCACTTTACATATCATTTCATATATTACATCACATCACATTAAATGCATCACATACATTAGATTATCATTTAACATGTTTAGGATAATAATATTTTTTATTCTAAGCATCTTAAAAAACCATTTCATTTGCATCATCAATACACATCATATAAAACATGACCATTGCATTTACATTGCATTAAATCATCCATTAATCATCCATATCATCTCATAAATAGCATCACAATCATTTTTCATTCCACATCATTACATGCAAAGCATACATCCATCCATAAATCATTTTATAAGCATGGTTCACATATCATTTCACGTATACACCATAGATCATTTCCATATCATTTTGCATATTACATTTCATATCATGTATCATATCATTTTACATCAACATAAACAAATCATCATATAGACTGCAACATCATTACACATCACACAAATACATCTGCATATCATAAGTCAACAACATAATATAGATCTGTTAGTCATAATCATTACATAATGCATATACCATCGGAAATAAATGCATTCATAAAAACATCATATAACATCATAAACAACATTACACAGCATATAGAAGTAGAATCATCCATAAATGCATAAATAAATGGTTCACATCACATCACATCATAATCGAAATCATCATCTCATATATATCATCATTGGGTAACTGTCATAGTACAAAATAATCGGATCACTGTACATGTGTGTCAATAAGTACAAAAAGGCCCATCGGGCTATCAAAAAAGAGCCCATAAGGCACAAAAAATGATATCATCTCAATCAAAAAGAGGCCTAACCTTCCTGTCTGCTTCCCTTGCCCTTGTCACCGTGACCCTCTGTTGGTCTGTGGCTAGTCTGCTATGAGTACCCTGGGGCCTGCTCTGCTCTAGGCACAGCCTGGTGATAGTGCCAGCGATAATAATCGGCCTCTTGGACGGCCTCCCTATAAGAGCGAAGTGACACTATACTTTGAGAGGAGGAGGCTACCATGCTCTCCAAATCCTGTCTCCGGCCTAATCTCTCTCCCTTGTCAAAGTTTGCACTTGGGCCTGCAGCTGTGCAATCAATGTATCCCAAGGGTCTGCTTGCCTTGCTGGCTATACTGGTGGGGGCTGCATCTGGGGTTGTACATGAGGCTAATCCTCACCCCCAGCTCATGGTGGTGCACCTGCCTACTCTTGTTGCATAGCTGGCACCTACTGCTAATCCTGCATCTGCACATCGGCCTTATCTAGTTGAACTGGTTGAACTGGAAGCCTGGCCGACTGGTCCTATCATGCACCATCTCTCCATCCTTGTCTTCCCCCTCTGCCTCTTGTCCTCCATCGATTGGGGACTACTCCTGGAACTGTTAAATGTGGGGATGCTGGAACCAATCTTTGTATGCCTGTGTCACACTTGGATCTACAAACCCCTGATCGTAAACCCATGGCTGAGCCATTGACTGTCTGAAATTGTCAACTACCTCTGAAGTAGGAATATATCACCCCCATGATGTATGTGAGGTGGTATAGGAAAATATGACCACGTAATCATTGTTGGGCCAGTCTTGTGGCTCGCCAAATTGATGCTGCACGTTCCCTAGCAAGTATCTCTCCACCATGGTGTGCTCCTGCCCTTGCATGAAGCGGTCCTGGCGGGCAAAGAAAATTTTCTCTACATCCTCGGCCCATTTGGGCCGACCAAGGTATGGCTGCCATGTAAACACTATCATCTCATCTAGGACCCTCCTCCAATAAGGAATCCTGTGCTCGCCTGTGTGTGTAAAGGACACACCACTTCTATAGTGCCATACGAGGGGATCATCAGGCCCCATCGGTACTGGAACGACTCGTGGACGAAGAATGGTAATATTCTCCCACGCCCATACATGCAGAAGTGTAACACCTACCCCGAGTGATCTGCCATCACAATACACATACTCATGGAGATCCCTGTAAAGAGAGGCCAGAAGAATAGGTCCCCAAGCATAATGGACTGGTCTGTCACGAACCAACCACTCCCAACAAAATCCCTAGCCAGGACTAAAGTATTGGCCCCGTCAGTCCAGGGCAACAAGACCAGAAATGATCGCCGTGACCACTAGTCAAAATGACGATGTTAGTGACTTGTTCCACTCCAGCTCTATCTGGCCCTCACAAATCACAAGCTCATCTGTGTCAAGAACTAAATAGCAAGCATCCCACCTCACATCCATATCAAAAATGATGTGCCAACTATGAATCAATAATCTCAGGATGTACCACACGTCCTCTAAAGTGATAGTGGCCTCGCTGGTAGGCAGGTGGAAGGACGAGGTCTTGCTGTGCCATCTCTCGACAAGCGTGAACATCATCCCAAGATGGGTACGTATGGGCATTGCGAATGCAATGTGCCACAACCCCATGACCCGTAATCGCTTCTAGTCCCTGTCACTGAGGTCCCGCAAGTAACCAAAGATCTCTCGAGATTTGTGCTCCCAGGAATACAACTCCCTTGCCGCATCTTGCATCAAGGAAGGTCATCATGTTAAAATTTTTAAAAAATTTCATTTCAAGCAGCTAGGAAACCATCCCAGCATCGCTACCCATGAAAGCGTTGCAGTTTGAAAATTCAAAACTGTGACGCTGGAGGGTTAAACTCGAAAAGGGCACCACCACGGTGCACTTTCTTTCCAAGCGGTGCAGTTTGTAAAGATTCCTATCTAAAATGCCACCGCCGTGTCACACTTTGAATATGACCCCGCAGGCCATGACCTCAATGTCAGAGTTTGGAGTTTATTTCCAAACTCCAAACTCCACTGCTGTGATGCAATCTGACACCGAGTGACACAGTTTGAGTTTTGAGCGGCCCTATATAGCACCGCTGCAAAAAGGCTAACTTTGAAAGTAATAAATGAATTCTAAAAATGAGAAATAAAGCTCAAGGATCACTTACTAGTGCCCCAATGTCGGGTGGCCATTGGTACATCTGGACTTAGTCAAAAATGTGCATCGAGAGCTGTCGCTGTGCCATATTGTTAGGAGGTCAGAGCTCAAATCGCTGAATTGCTAAAAGGCTGGGTGTGAAAGTGACTCCTCGTGGCCATTTTAACCTTGAAAATTAGGGTTTTTTCACCCTGTTTGGCTATCCTGTTAAGGTTTTGGACCCTTGAACCTATTTTTGTCTAGTTGAGGCCTGTCTTACATCATTTTATTGCGTTTAGACACATTTTTGGCCTCCTGGAGCCTTTTTGGACCTATCAAGCACCTTGTCCTCTTTTTTCGCGAGATCATCGAAAAATCAAATTTTTCATCCAATCTCTCAAGGGGCAATATAGTGGCATGTTTTCTCTCGTTGGGCAGTAGTGGGGAAAGATTTTGAAAACAATTTTTTTTTTGGCTTTGATCGAGATCGTTTATTCTTTGAACCAACGCAACAAGTGCATTGCTTCAAAGAGGGGAAAAATGTAGACACGTAAAATGTACTGATTGACATTGCACATATGATCCTATCCACTAACGTCATTTCATCCTAAATCATCCTTTGGTCTAACCATTTAATAAAATTCCCTTATCTGATTAAATTCATCAATATTCCTCTCTTAATTAACTAAATCAGTTATCTAATTAAGTCACCTCTTCTCAATAATTAAATTAATCATTTTGATCTAATTATCTGATTTAATTAAATAATTAATTTTATTTGATTAAATCTCCTAAGTCTATCTATTAAATTAAATAAATTAAAACCTTATTTAGTTTAATCTAACATCATCTTTGTTAATTAAATAAATCATGAATCTTTATTTAATTATTCTGTTAATCACATTCCTCTCATATTTGATTTAAATAAATCCACAAATTTAAGTCAAATAGGTCACATCACTTAATCCCTTCATTAAATTAATTAACTTGGATTAATTTAATCTCATATCATGTCCCATCCTCTAGCTTTTCCCACTTGCACATGAAAATAGATTTAATTGATTTATGAAATCTCTATTTTCCTCAACAAGGCATCTTTTAAGGAATATTCTTCAAGTTTGAATTCAAAATCTAAGTTGACATGTACAGCCAACAAGGCATTTACTCCATGTTACATGTCCTTTTCCTTGAGCCAAGTGGCATTCAATGCTTTCTTTTTTCCCTCTTGCATGTCATTTCAACAAAATTCAAAATTCAAAGATATGCATTTTTTGGCACAATCATCAAAACTTGCACATCCTCCATCCACTCACAAGTTGACAAGTGGCACTTTTCTATTGGCTAATTCTTAGTCCCACATTGCTCTATTTTGGGCATGCTTTCAACTTGTCAATCTATAAATAAGAGGCTAATCTCCTCATTTCATCTATCCACTATTTGAGTAAACTTACTATGCTCAAATCACTAGCAAATTTCATCCATCTCATTAAGTTCTATAGCTAGATTATGTAGATTTTATCTTGGAAGAATTCATCAATATTCATCAAAGTGGATCACTCTTCATCAACACATCAATCTTGCATCATTTGGAGTTGGGAAAGGGCCAATTTTCACATCAAATTGACACCAATTCCCTCAAGAGATTAGGAGTTTACATTGCATTAGAATAGGATTTGATATGCTTTAAGTTTATCATGTTCTTCATCTCATTTATTTTTCTCTTTTGCAATCTAAATGAATTTATGAAGGAATCTACATTCTAACCTTGCATTTGATCTAATTTGTTGATTGGTTTCTCATGTTATTGAAGGTTTTGGATTTAGGTTCACGGTATTTTGTACATATATAGTATGTATTATTGTCAAAACCTTGATTGCATATTGTGTTTTTAAAATCATGTCATATTTTTTATTTAACATTTATTGTTTACTTGAACAAAATATAAGATATTCATAACTTTACTTATCTATCCCTTATTTACATATGTATTTGAAATAATAAAAAAATTTCAACATGATGTGCTTTGGTATGACAAGGTGTAGGTTATAAAACACAGTGTATTTTTAAGCATGCAATTTGTTATAGTAGGTAGTGTGTGTAATGTGAAGTGTGTACTATGAAGGTTAAATCCCTATGACATAACGCGTAGGTTAAAAATTAAAGAATGTTTTGACACCTAAAATTTCTTATAAGATATTCATAACTATACTTATCTACATGGAATTTTAAATAACATCACAATTTCATGACATTGTGTTTGGGTATGAGAAATTGTAGGTTTCAAAAACCACAATTTTTTGTAACTTGCAGTTTATAAGGAACCCAATAACATAATTGTTTTGTGCCTCTAATGTGGAGAAGTATATTCAATTTACCTAATAGTAACAATAGTGGTGTTTTTGTTATTTGAAATGTAGATCTATGTAATGATAGTTGTGTTGTGCCCTCAGCACATACGCCCTGTTCGGAATGGGGACCCTCTTTTCTTTTGCCTTGTTGGGCTGTTTTGTTGCCACCTCATTTTGCGTGCCCCCATTTTGGTGTCCCAGATGGTCAACGTACCTTTGAAATCTCATCTTAAACTAACCATGTGTTTCCCACTCCATCTTAGTCAAGTCCTAGTGCCTTCCAGACTCTCCTTGGCAGTTTTCTTCTACCAGCGGCCTTGGGGCTTGGCGGGCCCGCCCCGTCAGGTTTCCCTTTTCGAGTTTCCACTGGGTGTTTGCCATTCTCAAACGGCTGAAGGCTCTCGCCTTCCTGAACCCTGGGCCTCGGTTCCCTATTTTCTGCCTGTTTCAAATTTGTGAAGTTTCAGACTGCCTTTGCCCATGCCGGGTTCGTTCCACTAGACTTCCTTCCCCAGATTTCCCTACTGACTTCGCCATTTTCAACGGTTGATCTGAGGCATCTTTTCACATTCCGGACTCCGGGTCTCCCTTCGCCATCTGCTTCCAAAGTGCAGTTTCAAGTGGTCGTTGACCCACATCTTTCTGGCTCTCGAACCCCAGACCTCCCTCCACTGTCCGAGATTTAAATCCACCAACCCACCAGCCGGTCGTACAGACATTAAATGCAGGCATTAAATGCATATGAGGGTATAAATATAAGGGTCGACTTGTCATTTTCATTTTTCAAGTTTTCTAGAGAGATCAGAGTGCTTGCCCGAGGAGATCATTGCATCCGTCGCTTGCCGCCTTCGTGTCTGAGATCATCACTCGACCTCCCTTGGTCGATTCCACACCTTTTCCTATCAGGCTTTCGAGGTAGGTTCGTCGTTCATTGTACCGAGAAGTTTTTTTATGATTTTACGTTTAAGATAATGAAGAACATGGGCTAAAAATGAATTTAACTGATAAAACACACTAAGACCTACCAAACCCATGTTTTGAAACTCTTGAAAACCTCCAAAGTCATCTCCTAGGATCAAGATGAAACCTAATCGTGCCACCGCCATTCTTCGTGCAGGGCGTTCGTGCCCTCTAGGCCTGGCCCCTCCGGACGGTGTTTAAAAAACTTCAAAATGATAAACTTTTTTGGTGGCAAAATTCCCTCTTGGGCCCGCCACCCTGAATCTCTATCAGCTGATTGCCGTCAAAATTAGAAAAACACACAAAATCTGGCCTCCCTTTGAACCTCCTGGGCCCGCCTTGCCGGGACTCCTTTCCCAGGATTCCCTTAGGTGTTCGCCATTCTCAAACGTTGGAAGGATCCCGCCTTCCCGAACCCCGGGCCTCAGCTCACCAAATTCTACCCAATCAAAAATTACAAACTTTATACTACCTTTGTTCACGCCGGGTCGGGTTCACTGGATCTCTGCCCTTGGAATTCCGTAGTGACCTTGCCGTTCCCAAACAGCAAAAGGGGTGCACCTTTCCACCATCTAGGGTCTGTTTTCCCAGTTGTCGTCCGAAATGTCAGATTTACAAGGGCTGTGCCAACGCTCCGTTGGGTCCCAATCTGCCGACTACAGTCTGCGGACTTCTGTCGCAACTTCGCCATTTTAAACGACCATCTGATGGCAACTTTCCGCCTCCTGGGTCCCAACCTTCCATTTGCCGCAAGAAACAAACAACGATGAACTCTAACATCCAAGTCTAGAGTTGGGTTCGGTCCGCTGGGATGCTCTCACCGGACTTCCGTGCCGCATCTGCCATTTTCAAACGGCGAAATCCTATTGCCTTCCCACTTCCCCGGGCCAGAGCACCTTGAAGTCCATAGAAATCCGTCAGCCAGCTTTTAACCTTTCGTGTCCCGGACCTCGGAGCTCCACCTTGAAACTCGATTTCTCCCAGGCCGTTGCAGACAGTGAACTCCCAATAACTTTCGGGCCCTAAGCCTTCGGGGGCCCCAAAGTTGACCAAAATAACTTCAAATTTGAAAACCAATCTCAACCCATGTGCTAAAATCCAACCCTCTTCAACACAAGCCTTTCAAACCATCAAAATGTGAAGATGGGAAAAACCACCCAGATCGCCCCAACCTATTCGCCCTTTCAAGATAGCATTCCTACCAGGGAAGTCTGGCCCCTTGGGCCCGGTTTATCCAAAATCCCTTTAGAAATGACTAACGACATCTGATAGTAAAAAATTAACTTCATTAATCATATGATGTCTAATTGGATTTTGTCCATAGGATTTTGACTAATGATAATGCTTTTGTATTCAGTTGTACTCATTACGTCTGTGTTTGCAGGATATATGGAATCGGGTGCATGACCCTCGAGGGCAACTGCAAAAAAGGACAAAGGAAAGAAAGGAGGAAAAACTCCTCGTGGAAGAGAGGACAAAGACCAGATGAAGTTCCAGTTTTAGGGTGAGCCTCTACATTCAAAAATCGTCATTGACTGGAAGGAGATCACAGACACCAATATCGGCCACATCGATATTGATGAATTCAAACAAAGGGTCAGGTTCACCCAAAAACTGATAATGCCAGATTAATCCAGAAAAGTGGGATTGCAATAACTGCAGGCTTCCCCCTGTCTCTCATAGCCCCTGAATTGGTTATGGCCTGCCGGCAGGCCTACCAGCCACAGACAAGAACCATCGTTGATAGAAACGAGAACCTCCTTGTTGATATGTTGGCTAAGGGAATTACTAGAACCTTTCACATTCCTACCTTTGAGGAGATGGAGATGCCCACCATGGAGGAAGGGAAGGCAACATGGGATGAAAACCCGATGGGCTGTAAGAAATTAATAAATCAATACTGGCTCAAGGAGAAAAGAGGCAGTGCTGCGAAGGTTCCTTAAGAGCTCTTTCACAATGATTTCTTTGAGGACTACCATGACCTAGTAACCATGTTGAGCAGGGTGATCGACCTCCCCACTGCTGAGATTTTCCAAGAGTGGATGGTATATTTTGTTGAAAAAATCCTTCGTGGGAACGAAGATGCCACCACGAAAGCCTCATTCTACTGGGGAGGCATTATAAGTGACTGCTTCCATGAGTAGTTTATGAATGTGAAGAAAAGCTCTAAATTTTACATGACCTCTTATCTGGTCTACTCACTTGATGAGCAGAGGAAATACAACAGGTTATTTGTGGCACCCGATGAGGAGCCGGCCGAAGATTGAAGGCCTATGACTACTATCCTCAGCTACAATTTAGAAACTTCAAGAAGGACTACTGTAGGGTGAATGACGCCTTCATTAGCCACATCATCCAGTTGCTCAGAGGGGATTTTGAGAGAAGGGTCTCACACAGTGCATAGGCATTCTTAAAGTAGTACGCCTTCTTGTTTATATAGTTCCCAAAATTCACATATATTCATACCCAGGGTTTCACAGAAAGGCTGAATAAGCTGCCTCAGTACCCCAATGATCAGATCGTATTGTTAGAACTTTCCTAGAAGCTACAACATATACATTCAGTCCTCAATGGTAAACACTTGGTAGGGATCCCTTATCGCTTAGCCTTTGGTCAAGGGATGTATAAATTGCAAACTTCCCAGTGCGCTGGGAATTCTGAAAAGGAATTGGCAGAGTACCATTTCTGCCAACACACTGCTCGCCCGCGGATGGACCCATATGGGAACATAAGAAAGGCACTGGGACCAGGGTATGCCCACCTACATCACATTGAAGATTTCTAGGCGGATTGCCAGGATGACAAGGAGGTGTGTGCAAGACATTACATGCAGATGACCGCATACTTTGTAAGAAGGGTACAACTATTTCCCATACTAGACCAGGTTGAGGAGGATGAGAGCACAGTCATGGACTCCAGGTACACAATAGTCACTAATTTTCCACTGCCAATGATAGACTTGGGATGAACAAGAGGTTGATGATCTTGAAATTGTGACTAAACCAATCATGGCTCGAACCAAAGAATGGATTGATGGACAAGTAGCCCGATTAAAGCAACAAGGGGCTGTCCTAACATATGAAGGGCTCAAGAGTGAGCCTAGTGCCATGGAAGATGTCGCTGTAACAAATTCAATAGGCAGGACATCCAAATCTCCTCCGATCACAAGATCGAAGAAGAGGAAAGGGACCAAAGCAGAACAGTCTCTAGACCCCAAAATTTATTTGAGGAAAGACTTAGGAGACTCACCTTCTAAGAGGCCCAAACGAATGGGAAGTGTCATAGAGTAGCCACCCATTTAGAAGGATCTCCTTCAAGAGGGTGAGGAAGGGTAGACAGATCAGCCAAGATCTCCTCCGGTTCTCCCTGTCTCCACCACCCTTCTGCCTATTTCCTAGGCCATGGTCTCTACATCCCCACCTGCAGTGGACATCTCAGTCCATCTCGCCTCCTCTCCCCAGCGGGGCCCATAATAATGATTGACTCTTCCTCTTCCACAACTACTCTACCTCCCTCCGCCACCATGTCACCTACTACCTCACTTCCATTGGCGGCGGTGACAACACCAATGCCTGCACTAGCATTACTGGAGGCTTTCTCGTGTCACATGCAGAATGTCCCCTCTAAAATTTCTCAGATATTTCTGGATCCCACCATCCAAGCTTTCGTAGCACGGGTCCTCACTAGTGCTACACCTTTGCAAACTCCAACGGGGCTACCAGCCATGGAAGCCACAATGTTAATCTCCAAAGAATGGGAGAGGCGGGAGAAAGAAGCCTCGATGGCAATGGAGGAGGAAGCTGATGAGTACCATGAACACCCAGAGTATGAACACCGAAAAATCGACAGGGTGGTCTACGAGGAAGAAGGAATGGGGTCTTCTAAGAGTGGAGATGAAGAGGAGGGTACAGGTGGTAGAACTATTGTGCAGACCTTCGATGATGACCTCGAAGAGGAAATGGCCAGACAACTGAACCATGATGAAGAACAGGTAGAAAGGTCACCTCCCAAAGAAGAACAAGAAGGTGGTAGGACAACAGAAATGGTAGAACTCCCTACAAGGGGACAGCCAGAGGTTGTACCACCTCCTTACAGAGAGGAAGGAAATATAGAAGAGGACAAACCTGAGGAGCATGGGCATGAGGACAAACAAATCAAGGAGTAGAAAGGGAAGGAAATTGAGATAGAGGAAAGTCCTCGAGGGAGATTGACTACTAAGCCTCCCGTAAAACACCTCACATTCACCCAAGACTCTGATGAGGAAGAAGGAGACAACACCAAAATGAAAGAAAAGACTCCCACAGGTGAACAAACAGAGGTTCAAATAGGAGAAGGTGAGGGTGATCGAGAGTCGCCAAAGGGAAAGTCTACCATGCCCGAATGGCTGGAGAGGCAGCTTGAGAAGAGGACTCCTACCCTAAAGGATCCAAGAGTGAGGCTAGAAGTTATCTTAGCCCGAGCACAAATCTCAACTAGGAAGGAGAAGAAGCCTAAAGTTAGGTCCAGGGTAATGATGGATACTTCCGAATCTCGAACAATGCAAATAGCAACACCGGTGGTAGGCCAGGAGGGAGTAAGTTATAGTGTCTCCACCATTAACTTGGGGACTGCTGCTAGAGAACAAAAGGTGGAACATCTTGAAGAGTCAGTAGCTACGGTGGTACACCTAATACAACAAGATAAGGTGTCGAAAGATGAGCTTAAAGCATAAATAATAGCCTTGATGGATTACATCAAACAATGGTCTTTAGTGGATGACATGCCTACCACATCCACGACTCCACCCCAACTGCTGTCCAAAGAACAAATTGACAAACTGGAAAAGAGGAAGAACTTGGATAAGACTATGGAGAGCTGGTTCCAACAAGTCCTGTACATCAGGAACATGGCTATCAGTCGGGCTATTTAGGTAGCCAACAAGTTCTTGGATTTACAACAGGCCCTGGAGGGAACCAAGAAGCTCTACACTGACTTCCCTGCAACATATAATTCCACCTATCCAAAGATTGAAGCCATCCTATAGCTACCAAAGGCCACGTGGGAAAAGGAGCTCACATTCAAAAGGGATGACTATTGGTTGGTGGACGCGTGGAAGCGAGATTTTGATAACAAGAGGGAAAGACTAGAGAAAATAATGGATAAGGTGGATCCGGATATCGAATGGGTCAAGGAAATCAGGGCAGACTGCACCCGGTATTTGAAGCTAGTGACGGGATATGACATGCTCACGGTGCAAATGGATCCAGAGAAAATAAAGCCTTATTTCCAAAAGAAAATGGAGGATGGGATGTCCGATGAGATAGCCGTAGATTTCATGAGTTTTTTCGCCCGTGCCTTCACCCAGTCGGAGCTGTTCAGAGATCATGCCGCAAAGTATGACGAAGACTGGAAAAGACTTGAGGACAACTCAAAAGAATGGAGTTATCAGATGCTACGGTTCGAGATCATAGAGGTTGGAAAAATCCAACCGGTGATTCTGAAATTCATGGCATATGCAGCTTTGAAGAAGCAGGAGGGCAGCCCTATTATCAGTGAAGAACTCCCAAAGGAATAGCTACAACGAAAAGAACAATCAACAAAAGACAAAATGCTACAGTGCTGTCACTAGATGACGAAATAGGGATATGGACAAAACTATATTTTAAATTGTAATATATTGGGGGTAGGTAGAACCCTAGTTTGTAGTGAATCTTGGCCACACAATGAGATTGAATCTTAGCCATTCGTTCTACTTTTTGGGCACTATAAATAGGGGGTCTCCTCTCATTTCCAAAGGGAGTTGAGTTGTTGTAAAGACATGTTGCTGAAATTTCTAATGAAAATACATTGACTTGGTGCATTTTCTAAGTTCTTCACATGTTTCATGATTCAATCTCCATTGTTAAATGATTTATCTAGATTTAAATTGCTTATATAGATTTTCGTAATGCTGTTCTGTAGTTGTGAAAATTGCTGTTGTGTAGATGCCTTCCTAGCCCATACTTTTTGCTGTTTGCTGCTGGTAAATAGCTGTGCAAAGTTAATCTGGGCTTGAATTCAAAGCTGCTCCACATTTTTATCTTTGTTCATGCATGTATATGATGAATGAATGGTGAAATACTTGCAGGCCTTATAAGATAGCACAAATTTCATGAGACTGAATTTTCTTGTTAAGTGAAATTCTGTTTGAAGGAAGCTATCCATGGAAGGAACTCCATGATTACTATTCATAGTTAGTTGTAGATCTAGGAACCTTCTCTCTTCCCTGCTCTTTTTTTTTTTTTAAGAAACAACTCGTGCTAAGGTTCATTGCACATTGTAAAGCCAAACTTAGAGAAAACACTAAAGTTTTAGATTGTTGTTTGAACTTACAACAAATTGCACCGTAACTCCCATCCCAGAAACTTCAAAATTTAAGATCCACTTCGCTTCCAGCTACGTAAGTATGCCCTGTGATTACCAACAAAATCACATTAAACATCAACTGAGGAATTCCATGCAAGTCATGACCTGACACTTGAGAGACCTTGGGGAAATTTTTAGCAATTTTCCCATTGGAGGTTTCCTTTCAAGAGAGGTGATGCATCTATGCATTACCTGTGTTGAGAAAGTGTACAAAACACCCATCAACAAGTTGCAAACCACATAGTTTGGGTAAGTTGTGAAGTGTAGTTTATAAAACACTGTGTGTTTGAAGGATGCAATTTATTATAACAAGCATCGTGTGCAATGTGAAGTGTGTACTATGAAGGTTAAACTCCTATGACATAACATGTAGGTTAAAAACCAAATAATGTATTAAAAACACACCGTGATTTGTAACTTGCACTTCACATGGTATCCAAAACACATTGTTTTTTAACCTCTACTATGGAAAAGTATATCCAATTTACCCAATAATACTTGAACAATCCTTTCCTCCTAAAAAGAAAGAAATAAAATAGTTTGAGATTAAATAATTAAAAATTGACATTTTATAAAAATCCAATGTAACTTATGAGAAATTAGAAAATCTTTAGTAGATAAAAGAGGAGACAGAGGCACTAAAAAAAATAAGACTTGGGACTTGATTGATTTATTTTAAGGTGAGGAACCCATTGGTTGCAAATGGGTGTACTAGCAAAAGTTTAGAGTAGAAAAAAAAAAGAAAGGTACAAGGATAGTTGGTGCAATGGGCTATTCTATGGTAGAAGGAATATAATTTAGTGAGATTTTTTACCTTGTATCTATGCTGAATTTCATTAGGATGTTGTGTATAGCCATACTTCTTTTGATTTTGAAACTTCTTTTTATTTTGAAGTGGACAAAATAAATTTTCATACAACATTTATCATATGGAGATTTAGATGAGGAAATCTATATTTTTAAACCTAAAATATTTTAGATAAGAGGTATAAAATATTTGGTTTGTAAACTAAAAGGGTATTTGTATGGATTAAAGTAGTCACCATGTATGTTGTATCAAAATTAGAATTGATTTTTCCAAGGAACCAAGTTGAGTTAATCATAGTTTTACATGATGATATTCTAATAATTAGGAATAATGGAGTGTTTATTAGAGAAATCAAGGTTTAGTTGGATTTCAAGTTTGAGATGAAATATCTATGTGCTCTAAGATACATCCTTGGCATACAAATACATAAAAATATGAATAATAAGAAGCTATGGTTAAACTAGAGGAAGTATCTTGAGACTATTCTATAGTGGTTCAACATGCATGATGATAATACTATAACTATTAATTTTCCAATAGCCACTAAGTTGAGTCTATAACAATTCCCTAAATCTATGGAGGTTTTGAGGGACATAAAAAAAACATATTATGTAATTGTAATGGATAGCTCTATATATGCACTAAAATGTACGAGGCTTAAACATTACTTGACCAAGGGGAGTTCTAAGTAGGCTCATGCCAAATATTTGTTAAGAGCATTAGATGGAGGTGAACATATTTTTTATGTACTTGAAAGGAACTCTAAACTAATAGCTATGTTATCATGACACTAATAATGTGGGAAAGGTGTTGAATGTACAGGGGATTGTTGATTTTGATTGGGATAGAGATTTGTATAGCTAGATACCAATTAGTGGTTATATTTTTACTCTATTTGGAATCGTTCTGAGTTGGATGATTAATTGGAAGTAGATAACAAAAAATATTGTACACTATTAAATAAAAGTACATGGCAACACCATATGATTGGAAATAAGTTGTTTGTTACACAAACTATGTTACAATATTGGTTTTAAGTCACATATTGCTGGATTATGATTCATAGAGTGATTTATTTGGTAGATAATGTTTTTACCATGCTTAAACTAAATATGTGGATGTATAATATCCTTTAAGTAAAAATTGAGGATACTAACACTTAAGTACATGCTACTAATTCTTTAACAAAACCTATGAATACTATATTTTTTTTATGGTACAAGGATGAGATGGGTTTATTTCTATCTTACACATGAGGTTAACTTCTTGGGATGATAAAATTAATCCTACAATGGATATAAAGAGAGATGATCTTAAAATTTGGTGTTATTTTAAATCATCAATAATTATTGATGTGTTTCATAATGGTTTCTTCAAAAATATGTGTTTTTTGATTAAATGGATGAGGTCATGGCACATTAATGCCCCCACTCCCCTATTATATTTTTCAACCATTAACTAAAATGAGGCAAATACATGTCCTAATAAATTGACCTTCAATTCCCCTTCTCTACACTATACCATAATGATTCAACATTCACATACTATTCTCTATACTGGTTCTATATTGGGACTCACACATAAAATATTTAACCATCAACATTGTAGTAGTCTTCCATGGCTCTAAAATATTTTCTTAACTAATTAATTTAATTTATCATATGAAATCCTTTGAAAGTGAAAAAATCGCATCCTTCTCAAAACAACTTAAAAATGAGAGTAAAGGTGGAAAAAGTTACTTTAATTTTTTTCCTATTAAGAATGGAGTGAGATTCTTCTTCAAAGTGAATCCCACCTACCTTACCACCTTCAAATTTTTTTGTAACCTCCCCTTTCTCTAAAAAAGGATTCATATGTTCTACCTTTCATTTCTATCTCCTTTTTCCATTTTTAAACCACTCTTAACCTCACCTTTCCCCTTCGTAGCTTTCTATTTACAAATTTGTTGTTGCAACCGTTTCTACTTCAAATATTATGAAGGGGAAAGGTGAGGTTAGGAGTGGGCCCAACCCCTACAATTGAATCACAGGTGGGCTTAAGTGTCATACTTTTTAAGTGAGTCAAAAAAATAAAAATTCATTTCCATTTTCCATTTCAACACGTCACTATCAGCGCACTGTCACGACTGGGCTTGTACCCGCTATCGTGTGTAACGCCCCATCGCATAAACCCCAAAGAACAACTAAAAACGCAACAATTTTTTTTTTTGAAATCATTAAGTATAACACTAAGTTTACTTATGCAACTAACATAGCTAATGTTTACATGTTAAACATCTAAGTCCCTTGGGGTACACGAGGTGACATTACATAATCTATCCCATAACAAAGTTGATAAAAGTAATTACCAATTCTACTAATGTAACTCATTCATTCACATGTCTTGATTTAAACATTTATTAAAGATATGCAATGAGACAAGAATAAACCATATAGAAACCATACATGCATTCATAATAGATTTTACTAGGAAATATAAAGAACATATTTACTCAAATATAACACAATCTTAACAATATTAACAATTATGATTCAAGAATGAATTAAATAATGTGTTTATACATTACATCAATCTACAAGTACACCTCATTGAGCAATTACTCAAGATTACATCATAGGTCTACCCAATACATGGGAGAGTAACATATCAATACACAAAGTATACATCTGGAAACATATAAAATCAAGATCAAGTTGTCTCTGCAAACTCAACACTGAAAGGTACAACTGAAAGATAGGGAACCCAAAGGGATGCATAGTACGTTCCACCCGACCACCCCCATGCTAGGAGTAAATAAGAAAGGGTCCCCGACCAAGAAAATCCAATCAAATATACAAGACTAAATTCCAAGCATGGAAAGCTAAAACAAACATAAAGAGAAACACAACATCAAAAGACCACTTCCAGAGGTTAGTAACAAAACAACTCAAGGGAAAACTAGAGGTGAGTGTCATCGTACAGTCCTACATGGGTTATCTTGACTGCCTATCTCTAGGTGTCGACCCCCATCTATGGTTATCCTGACAACCTCACTAGGCGCCGACCCCATAGGGTAACTCGTGCAAAACCGTTAACCTCTCGTGGAGACGAGGCAACGGTCATGCCAACCACGGCCTTCTCAGCCCACCTTTAGTCTGTGAAAACACTAACAAGTGGATGAGGCATCCACAATTATCTTATTAATGTTTAACTACCCACCCCCTAATTAATTAATTATTTTATCGCTTATTACTCAAACTCTAATGTGGGTTATCCTGATAGCCCCTTTGTGTGTCGGCGCCCACGTAGAGCCACTCTCCCTAGAAACCCAAAACATAACAAAAAACTCCAAGGCCCACAAGTACTCTAAAACACAAAATAGAACAACTGCGAGGCAAAACCATCTTGCTAAAGGTCATGTAAATCAACTCCCATAAAAATGGTACAACCCAAATAAATTAACTCAAATTCACAACTAAAGTCAAAATAGGGATAAGTATCAAATTAAAAGGTCACATAATAAACCACCATTGTCCTATGCCTCTGGAAGTTTTAAACAATAACCTTAACACCTATAGAAAGAACAATTAATTTAAGGGCCCCCACATGTTTATAACCGAACTCAAGGAAACCAAAAATGAACTCAAAGAAAAACAAAGAATTAAATTATTATTCAACATCAAGATTTTGTTTAAGAATGCAATTTTACTATACTTAACAATCAAATTAAGATAACTCATTGCACGAAATCCATCATGGAAGTTAAACTATTAGTTTACTCAATTTATTTCATTAATTAAAAACACTCAATTGGATTTGATAAAATATTTTCTTTCAATTTGTCCAGTAACAATATGAAGTCATTATAAATGACCTACATAATATTTTTCTACAATTTTAACCAAGTGTATATATATATATATATTACATTTATTATCACAATTTAAATTAACATTAGAAAAATAATCCACATAATTATAATACACACACACATTATAAAAGGACAAATTTAATTTAAATTGAATTTAATAAATTAAAATCTTTAAATATTAATAAAAAATGAATTTTAATTTTTTTTTTAATTTTAAATAACAGAAAGGTTGTGGCCCTGGGAGGACTGCGTCCTCCCTATGTGGGGAGGTTGCAGCCCCACCAAGGCTGCGCTCAACAGCCTATGGCTATTGTGCACAACCATGGTGGTTGCGCTCCACCATGGGAGTGGGGAGGTACGACAACAGCTGGCCCTCCCCCCCATAAATATATTTATTTATTTAAATATTTTATTTTATTTTATTATATATATATTTTTAAAATATTTAAAATATATACTTTTAAATAGTTCTAATCTCTGACCTAAAAAAATTAAACACTTCCCAGAAAGCTTTGGGAATAACCAAAGGTTTTCAACAAAATAAGTTAAATTCTCTACAGGGAATTAAAAACCCAGAATAATATATAAGGTATATATATATATATTTATATAAACATATATATAAATTAATAATTTAAATTCTCTACAAGGAATTAAAAACCCAAAATAATATATAAGGTATATATATATTTATATAAACATATATATAAATTAATCGAAGCAATTGCTCTGATGGAAATTTCATAAATTTTCTATAGGGAAGTAGATTTACTATTTAATCAAAGAATTTCATTTTTCCTAATATAGCAAAGAATCTCAATTTCCTAAATTTTGACAGAGGGTTTCAAATAAAATTCTAAATTCCCAGAATATTTTCTACAGACAAAATTCTTATAGAGGGTTTTCTATTGTTTTCTTTAGTAGTTTCCCTATTGTTTAACACTAATTTTTCTATGAGGCTCTCTGATTTTACTGTAAAAATTTCTACAGAGGCAATAAATTAATCACAAAAAAACTTCAACAGTCGTCAGGAAAATTTTAAACAGAAGAACTTTTAATAAACTTTTCTACACAAAAGCTTCCAACAAATTTTCTAGAGAATATAATTTGTATAAACAATCTTTACAAAACAACCAAATAATTGAACAAACAGTAAAGGAACATGTTTTCTTGAAGCTTGAAGGAACGAGGGTTAGAGCAAAGCTTCACCTTCAGAGTTCAACTTCTAAAACCTTTCGAGAATCTTCACTTCCAACAAGATGCAAAATATGAGCCCCAAAAATATATGTTGAAACCCTCCAATTTTTAAACCAGAAACCCCCAAAACCTTGGAAAACCATTCTACAACCAATTTCTTTCCATGAAGAAACTTCTTGCGATTCACAACATGTCAATATTCTCTCTGAGAATATTTTAAAATAAGAATTTTTATTAAATTCCCACTCACTCTCGTAAATACTCTAATTATAATTTAACTAATTATTTTTTTAAAAAATTATTTTCTTTTTATAATAATAAAGCATTATATGCTATTTAATTAATTTAAAAATTCAAGAATTAATACCACTTACCTTATGCAAATTTAAAATTCTAATTCACATTATAGGATCGAATATTTTTATTTAAACTATCCACTCAATCAAGAAAATTAATCAATTAACTTAACTATAATTATCTACAAATAACTATATCAATTAAATAACATTAATTAATCACACATAAAATAAAGATTAATTAAATAACAACTATTCACAAATAAATAAATAATCAATAACAATCAATACAAAAATAAAGACAAGGTCAAGACCATGACACTATAAGACTCACAACAAGGTGACGAACTTGGGATGGGGACACTTCCTTATCAACTCCCTTTTCAACATCATACCCATTGGGTTTATGGGACATGCTCAAACCTGACAAGTAGGTGGAGTCGGCGTCCAGTACCTGCATCTTGCATAGAAACAAATGCCAAGTAACATGTAAATCTCCATTGCAGACACATTGCGAAAGGTAATTGCGGGGTAGTAGGGCACTTGCAAGCAAGTGATGCCATTCTGTCGTTTCACCAAGACTCACTAGCAAACACATCAGAAACCATAGCAACATAGAATTACAACATCTCCACATATATAATTAAAGAAACCATAACATAAGAAAATAACATAATCACCACATAATGTATCATTAAGCATCATGAGTAATGTCAAGTGCAAAAAACCAACCAAACTATGAATCCACACACAACCAAAATTGGTGAACTGATCACCATCACAAACCAAGTACAAAATCAACACAAAAAGAGTATCAACAACATGAGGGCTATCACATCGTGCTTGCATCAAACATTGTACTGTTCATCCTCCTGTGCTCTAATATTCTATGAAGGGAGCTCAAAATTATTGTACGAGGGAGTTTGAATATTTGTTCATGTGAAAATGCCAAGTAATTTCTTTTTTTCCGCTGGTAGAATTGTCTATAGATTTATTTTAGATTTATACTAAGGTTATTTATTTTTTAATTTATATAAAAAAGTTTAAGATGATTAAATAATGTAATAAATTAATAAGACAAATGTAAATAAATCTATTCTATTAAAACAATTGATATATATTTGAAATGTTTTTATATAAAATTTGTTTATAAAGATTAATAATAAATCAATTGTTATATATTACTTATTTATATATTATATTATATTTTAGATTTAGATTTAGACTATAAATGTAAGATTGTTAGTGGTATATTATTAGATCTAAAATTAAACCTTAGTATGATTCCTAAATTGGGTGAAAAAGATATAAAAAAATTTAAAAGTAGGATGTATATGGACCATAAATATGTTGATATGGAAAATCCTAATATGGATGAAAAATCTTAAAAATAAATTAGATTGTGTGAGATTAGAGAGTTTCACCAAATATAAGCTAATTAAATAAATGTAATTAATTAAATACAAATCAACATATATTATGTAATGATAGTCGAGACTAATAAATCATATACTAATTACTTTAAAAATGTAAATGCAAGGGATAAAGATAATAATTCTTTTGATGATAGATTATATTATATTATTTATAGAATAATATAATATAATATGAACAAGTGCCTATCTAGTATTGTAGTAATTGTATTTACTGGTTAATTGATAAACTATTTGTGGAATATTAAGTTTGGGGAAATTCAAATCATAGTTTGAAACAATAACTCTCAATAAAAATATTTCTTCAAAATAAAATAATCATACTAGTAAAATAATTATACCATATCAAATATCAAATATTATTTAAGTGAATAAGTAAATTCTAAGATATTTTTATAACCAATTATGATTGCAATAATTGATGGAAAATAAAACATAAAAATAATTATTAATAATTCCATGAATTTATCTATATGCTTATCATCATATGAATTTAAAAAAATAAAATAGATGATAAATTAGAGTGATGAAAAAAACTTTCCTTTAAGTTTAATCTAGATTAATCCAATATGATGCATATAAATAAGTACACATTAAATTAGATTAAATAAATAGTTAATTGTAGAAGATATGTGTGTTTTACAATAATAAATGCTAAAATATATTAAAAAAATGCAATAAAATAAAGTTACTTTGTTTTGTGTTTAAATGTGAATACCTTGTGATCAACAAGGGAATATGGGAATATTATAATGTATAACTCATTAGAATATTAACAATTATTTTGCATATTTTTACTTTTGGATTCACCCAATTTGTCTTTACTTATTTTACTTTTCTGTTCAGATTGATGGTGAACTCTTGTTATGTTTCATAGATAAATATATGAAACAAAAAAATGACGACCAAAAACATTCTATACAAATAAACAAAAAATTAAATAAGAAATAATATAAATATATGAATTTTACCATTATTTTTACACATCTATTTTTTAAATTAATTTAATTTTTTATTAATGTAATATACTTTATTATATTTTCACATAAAAACAATTTCATGTTTAATCATTTTTTATTCGATATATTTCACTAATTTACAACACTTTTCTATTTTTCAAATTATTTCATATTTATAAGATTTCATTTTGCTCTTATCTCTAGTCATCCCTCATTTTTATTTTTTATTTTTTTTAAGTCTATGTCTAACAATACATAAATAAGATTTTAGGGTTTTTTAACTTAATATCTCTATATTATAATCTCATTTTTCATTATTTTAATAGGAATTAACAATATTCTAAAACATTCTTTTTCTTATATTGTCTTGTATTTGTTAAAATTTTAATGTCAAATTTATATTAATTTTACATTGTAAATTTATATTATATTGTAAAGATTAATATTGGCAACATGGTAGAGTCTATTTGATATCTATTACCTTTATAAGGTAGTGTATTATTGTAATGTAAAGATTAGTATTTATAAAATTATTAATTTTTTGTTGTAAAATTATTTTTTATTTTTTAAAATTTGTATATTATATTAATTTTAGCTATGACATTTTTTATTAATAAAAAATCCAAATTATGAAAAATTCTTAAATTTATTTAATATTTTCAACATTATATTACACTTGATTTTTGTTGTTGCAATTTTCTTTTAAATGAATGGTGGTATTTTCTAATTTTGATTAATTGTAATTATTTTTCTAGTTTATTCATTACTGATATTTTCTTTCTATATTATATTTTCTCCTTTAAATTTTTTCTATTAAGAAAACATCTTGATTCTTGTGCAACCTTTCCCTTACATCTTATATTTATGTTTAATTCAGAAGAAGCAAACTCTTATATCTATACTAGTTTATGTTACAATTTTTAGTTAAAATTATTTGTATTTTATGGAGTCTAAAATTATAAATATATAAATACAAGTATATTTGAATACAATGTTTATTAAATGGTTAAATATATAGATTATAACTAACATAAGCTTAAGGATTGTAACCAATTTATACATGTAAATATCCATTGTGATTAAAATGATAGTAAAGAAGGTAAGTTGTGAGACATTTGTGGAAAGGAGAGTAATTTTTTTATATTGAATTATATTTTGTGGGTTTTTTTTTTATCATAGGGTTTTCCACATTTTAATTCATGTGTATTGTTTCATCTATTCTCTTATAAATATATTTACATTAAACCATCATATTCTTACATGATAGTAAACATAAAAAAAATATCAGAATAATAGTAAAACTGGAGTAAAATTGATTAAAAAAATGCCAAAATAATATTTTTACCATCAATTTTCTAAAAATCCACCCATAACACCCCGAATTTTTTAACTAATCACATTCAAAAGTTAAATATTTACATGTTCACTTTGCAAATATATATTTTTTAATTGATTTAGAACCAACTTATTAATAACTAATTAACAAAACTAATTGCAATAGTATTGCCTATGGCAAGTACTAATAATATAATATATAATAGAATAGAATAAATAATATGTTATATAAATATATAATAATATGTAATAAAATATTATTATTGTCTTATATTATATTATATTATATTATACATGCAATATATATACATATTATATATATAATAGATTTTTTTTTTTCAATATAAAGGTAGGTGAAAAAGATATAAAATCAAGCTTAAAACTATTGTTGAAGAGATAGTAAAAATGTAATAGTAATGAAACAAAATGGTTGTAATTTTTTTTTCTTTTATCTAAAAGTGAGATGTATATGCCATACATATATTGATATGAAAAACTCTAATATGCATAAAAATTAGTTTGTGTAAATTAGAAAGATTCACCAAATATAATAATTAAATAAATGTAATTAATTAAATACAAATCAACATATATTGTGTATGATAGTTGATACTAATAAATCATATTATTGTACTAACTTTAAAAAAAAGAAGTAAATTCAAGAGATAAAAGCAATCATTATGATGATAGATTATATTATTTATATAATATAATATAATATGAACAATATAATAAATAATATATTAGAATAAATAATATGTTATATATAAATATATAACAATATACAATAATATTATATAAATAATAAATAATATATAAAATATTATCATTGTATTATTTTATATGTATTAATAAAATAATATATAATGATTGATTTATTATTAATATTTATAAATAAATAAATTTTATATAAATATATATTAATTATTTTAATACAATAGATTTACTTAAATTTAATTTATATAATTCATTGTATTATTTAATTATCTTAGATATTTTTATAAAAATAATTTATTTTAAAATACAACAAATAATTTTTAAAATAAAAAAATACTTTGATTTCATGTCAACAAACCTTCAAATTTTCCCCGCCATCATCCATAAAATATGAATAAATTGGAGCTGCATTGAGAAATGTGGGAAAAGAAATACGTAAGTTAAATGACAAACTCGGCTGGCTTAATGCAGGCATGTGAATAGTGACTTGTAGGAAACCCAGCCGTCCCCGTCAGAGTGCCTAGCTGAACGGAAAACTGAAACGGAAAATACTTATTTTTGACTCACTTAAAACGTCAGAGCTTAGTGTGTGACACTTAAGCCCAGCCTTGAATCACTAACGCCCGAAAGAATAAACAAGAACTGAAAACAATGGCAGAGGAAGATGAGGGAAAACAGAGAGCTCCAAGGTTTGATCCCTTTAACACCGAAATTGAAGAATCCTACGCCGAGACGAACCGGGTAGCGGCCAGATCGTCTCTCCTGTAGGAAACAGGGGAGAGGACAGAGCAGACTAAAATGACAAACACAGATTATATTAGATAATCAAAACACATTACAGTGATTCTTACAAACACCTTATGAGCTGCTGCTCATTCTTAACATACTATCATTATAACTTGGAGCTTCTGCTCCTTCACAAACATACAATCATACGACTTCTGACTCCTTACAGCTCTGCGGAGCTGGACTCCATCTGGGAGTGAATAACAACATTGCATCCGCCTCTATTTATAGAGGTCTTTGGAGTTTTCTAGAATATAGAACAGTTCTCCATGGCTGCGGGCTTAGCGGATTTCAGGTTAACAAAGACCAATTGAAGGAGTTCGTGTATGACCATCGTAGGGACGAGAGCAGTACCATCGTAATCGTTTTTATCAATTAGAAGAGCGGTGGCCACCATGGCCCTGCGCTCAAGGCCAGGCTTCAGGACGTTAGATAGATTCCTTGGCCTTTTACATATTATTCTGATAATCACATGTCTGGTACTCTGATGTTTAGCTACGGTTTTCATCTTAGCCGAATTTTTTACTCTAAACCTTATTAGTCTTCTTGTGTTTACGATTTTTATTAGTAATCTGATTGTTATTATAGTGTGGCAGATGTGGGCCAGCCAAATGTTTTCTGCCTATGTTGTTTTTTGATTTTGAACATAAGGAGACACTTTTAATAATTTTCATTTCTGTTGCACATATACTAGCTATTAACTGAACGAAGAGCTTGCAACAATTTATCATGATTTGTTCTCTGTGCTATTTTTGTTTGGACAGGTCTTTGACCTGCTAAATGTTAAACCCTCGCCATGGTCTAGGTTGTTTGGAGAAATTGGCCAGCTTTGGGGACCCTTGTGCTCAAGAACCCTGTAAAAGAGTACGGATTGTGGTAAGTATATCACTGCGGACAACTTTTCCTATGATTCGTGATAGCATATTAAGGTGCTAAATTTATCTAGTATTTAGTTGAAACAAATCTGGCATCCAAGGATGAATAAATTTCGTATGAGTTTGTCAATGTTGGGCAGGTAGTAGGTGGTGATGGGTTCTGGGAAGCATTGGGGAGAGCTTCATGTGGAAAACAGAAAACCAATCCCACCAGTTGGAATCATTCCTCTTGGCACAGGCAACTCGAAATTTTGTCTGGGTGGATAGTTCTCTTTTGCCCAAGGATATATCTATCCTTTGCATATTTCTGATTCTTATTTTATTAAGGTCAGAGGCTGGGACTAAATCGAATATCATGATTATTGTCAGATTCAGTGTTAAGCTTTGCTGCTTTTAGAAATTAAAATATGGCGTTTATTCACAATGCCCACTACATGATCATCTTGTAATGTCTTTTACAGGGTGGGTCCTTCCCATTTGCATGGAAGTCGGCAATCAAGAGCTCCTTGATGAGGGTGATTTAGTGGTCCAATTTGTCGGCTTGATAGGTAAGTTGGATCTCTTAATTAAGCTATATTTTTAGAACTTTCAAAAAGTTCTCTCTCTAGAAACAATATATAAATTTGATTTTGTGACTCGCAGTTACATTAGTGGTGCTTATTTGTTTCTCCCAAACTGCCATCTATCCAATTCTAGTCTCTTAGATTGGAAACATCTTTTGAAGTTCCAACCTAAGAAACATTAGCTGAAACTTTTATAAATTTGCTTTGGCCCTTTATTATCTGTCCTTGTTTCAAGATTTTAATACTTATTATTTGTTTCTAATGTATTTATTTTTCATTGATTGACTTTGTATTTTTAGAATTTTGAAATACTTATCTCTATAAAATCTATGATCTCCCAAGTTTATGGGACAAGGATGGTAGGGGATGGGGGGAATGTGTTTACAGGACGACTTTTTTTAAGGCTACTTTTTAGGGGAGAATAGGGGATGGCTATTAAAAATTAGGATTTTTGTTTTTAAATATAAGGAAATTTCAAATATTCACATGATAACATTGATCAAGTATTCATCATATACATTATAGAACCTTTGTGAGCATGGATAATTGAATAGGAAATACAATATTCCTTTTATATATATATATATATATATATATATATATATATATATATATATGAGCATGAGTCAATAAAGACATGCTTGATTGGTGTGTATATTCAGGTGGGATTTGTTATTAAAGTTTTCTTCAAGCCTTCAAGACTGCATGTTATGTTGTCAAACTAATTAACAAAGAGGAACGATTAAGTAAAAACTAAAAGATAATTGGTTATGTTCTATTTTCCCCTCAACTTGGATGCTAGTAGATGGGATTTTCTATCAATTTCTGTGAAGGGCATGATTGATACATTTCAATTTTTTGCTTCATGAAAGACTTGGAATTTCTTGTTGACTATGACTTAACTTGTAGTCAACAGTATAATGAGTATAGTAGGCCAACTTTGTCTCTTGCAATCCTTGTATACTAAACAGATTGTCCAATGTATGAAACAAGATAATCCTTGATTGTGACTTTGACTGTGAAGATGTAGAGATCTATAACAAAGGATATGTATTTTGTCGATTTTGTTATCATGATTAATCATTGGCCTATTAATTGTTTATACTTATAAATTGGTGGGGGTTTGGAGGAAACACCTCCGATGGGGTTGATGGGTAGGGCTACTTGCAGGGGACTAGGGGCAGTGCCCCTAGTGTATTCCCAAATGATGACCTTCAAAACCACATAGACCTTCATGGCCCACCCATTCCTTTTTTTAATCAAAATTGCATTTTTTAAAAAATACACCAAAAAAGTGCCCAGGTCATAAGGAATGGCTAGCTATCCAAGAATTTGTTTAACATCATGTATATTTTGTTTTAATGATATGTAGATCTCTAGATTTACATATACAAATATATATATCATAGCCGATGAGGGATCTCACCATTCTCCTCATTCTAAGCAAGATGCTCAAGCTAGAACAAATTTATATCAGGATAGTATTGGTAAATTAGACAATGCTCTAAGATGTTTAGAGCAAACAATTCACAACTCCCCCAATTTGGCCAATCAAGATAAATTAGTCACTATTAGAGAGGAGATTTATCAAATGATCAAGACAATTCGATCATTCAATCCTTATGATGATATCAGCATTGAGTAGTTTTATTTGTCTCTTGCCAGGACTATTACTAGCATAATGAAATGGAGAGAAGTTGCCAAATTAGTTTCAAGCAAAAATGTGTTAACCATGTTCCTTCATTATAGAGGAAAAAATAGAATTAGAGGATATGTGGTTATGACCTGTGTGCAGATCCTCTTGTTGCTCCATTCATATACCCTAGATGGTTGGTAGTGTATCATAGATGGCCTCACAATGATGAGATGCCATAGTATTTTTTCAAACAGTTATATGCAAAATTTCATTTACAGATAAATGTGGACTACACATCTTATCTTGAGCATGTTGGCCAAGGTAAAGGCCGTTTTTTCTGACAAACCACAGTTTAGACATTCAGATTTTCCACCGCCTGTGAACAAGAGGGAATTAGTTGGCCCAAACCTTTTGGTTTTACTAAAATGTTTGGAATTGGCAGCACCAGGGGAGGCAGCAACAGGCTTCACTCGATCCCAAATTTTTGATAACATTGCCTCTATTACGACATAGATCGATCAGGTGTCATCTGATTGAGTTGGTAGATATTATTATGCCCGTAGATCAAACTTCCTCCCACTCAGGCTACATCTGCATCTTATGATCCATTTATTCATGCTGATCTACCTACTCCTTCAGATGTCAAGCATATGACCCACACGACTCTGTGTAATATGTGTAGAGTCACAATTTTGGATTTACTAGCAGCATATCAGGTCATCAGTGAGAACCATGGGATCTCTCTTGACCATATATAAGAATTTATTAGATAGTGATATCTTGGTACACATATGAGCCATGAGGTGGCAACTGCAGAGGATATTCCACATCAGCCTATAGGATCCCATGCACATCATGTTTCTATCGATCCTTTAGCTTGTCTAGGTCGTTAGGATGTTACAAATCACGTTGAGGTTACTACAACACCTAATCTTGTCCATGACACATATAGTCACCTTCTTACAAATCCCCTTGTGGTGTCTTTGCATTCTCACGATCTTAGTGACATTGGTAGAGCCATCGATCAGGCATGACAGGTACTTGAATAATATATATATATATATATATACATACATACATAGCTTTTTAGAACACAATTATATATATATATATATATAATTGTGTTCTAAAAAGCTATGTATGTATGTATATATATATATATAATTGTGTTCTAAAAAGCTATGTATGTATACATGTAATGCATAAGTCTAGTTGTTTAAATCTTGATTGAAATTGTGTACTTGAAAATTTTAAGAAGTATGGTGATTTGTTATACTTTGGAAATTTGGTGCATGATGGCAATCCCGTGTAGTATACAACTAAGGTACATTTAAATAATAAAAATAAAATTACTTGATGTAAGTTTGAACACATTGAACTTGTACATTGTAAATTTAGATAATTTTACATATATGTACACACACACACACATATATACATGTATTAAAAATTAAATTTAAACAGTGTGTACTTGAACACATGTAGGGCTTGGGATGAGGCTCAGGACACAGATTAGGAGAGCTTGGATCGGGACATGGATCCACACATCTTGGATCAGGATAGGGATTGGTCCATGGATCAAGGGAGATATCAAGCCATGGATCAAGGGAGAGATCGAGCCATGGATCAAGGGAGAGATCTGATGATTCTATTCATACCGAATATCCCTCTCTTTGAGATGTTTTACAGTATTTTGGTTTGAGATCAGATTATTATGTTGGAGACACTTTTTATGATTTATGTAGATCACATTACATACATTTATGTTTTATGGTATATACTTGTTATTTACATCACATTTGAATACATTTATGTTTTATGGTTTGAATAGGTTTGTTATACACATTATTATGATTTGAACACTAGTTACATCTATTTCCATTGTGCATTATTATGGTTTTATTTATTTAGCAAGTTTGTACCTTTATTTAAATTTATTAAATGGCTTGTTCACACTTTTTCTACATCTATTTACATCGTAAAATCAAAATGTTGGACTATCTAATGGTTTCTATTTGTAAATTTAAAAAGATGTCCACATGTACAATTAATTTTAAATGGAAATGAATTTCTCTAAATAAATAGGTCAAAAAATATATAAAGATATGAATGCAAATATGTTAGAGATTAATGCTATATTTAAGTGGAACATAAAAATGCAATTGGAAATAGATGATAACCTGGATTCTTAGCTCTAAATGTTCATTTTTAAAGTCACTCTAGAGGTTAAATGTAAATTGTGCATATATCATGCTAGATACATGAACTTAAGAATTCCATAAAATCTAATACACATGAATTTAAATGTGCATGCAAATAATTCTTGAGCTAGATGATGAGCTATACTTGTGTCCAGTTGAATGTAAATGAATTCAAATATATTCAAGTGAACTTAGAATTCCATATAATCTAATACACATGAATTTGATTGTGCATGCAAAGAAAGTGATCTAGATGATGAGCTATAAGTGGAGATGAATGTAAATGAAATCAAATTTCTATTCTTGAACTTAAGAATTCCATGGAACATTTATGCAATTGGAAATTGATATTTAAATCTCAAGTTATGCACATAGTATAAGTATCTAGATCCACATGACAATTCTATATATTAAAAATGGATCAATCCATAAATATAATTACCAAAGATCCCATTACATGTGGTCTCAAGCTATACATGGTAAGCAACTATTGATGCCAAAATATAGCTATCTCAAGCACCCCAAACACTATCACTATGATTCACTACAATGAATATTACAATGCAC
Source organism: Sequoia sempervirens (assembly GCA_007258455.2). Lineage (NCBI taxonomy): Eukaryota > Viridiplantae > Streptophyta > Pinopsida > Cupressales > Cupressaceae > Sequoia > Sequoia sempervirens. Next base: position 39,868,453 of record VDFB02047230.1, on the reverse strand, counting down.
CAAGGTGAACAAGAAAGACCAATCCAAGAGAACCCATACAATATAACATTCACAAAATGATACATGTACTTGTTATGTATACCAAAGGTTATAGAAAATCATGGTTGCTACTCTAAATGAAAGAAAATAAATTTTATGTAATTCCTATAGATCTTGGATAATATATACTCGATGATTAGGACAAGGTGGGTGATTAGAATAATAAATTATGAGGATGAATATGGAGGATGGGATTAGGACTGGGATCAATTTTCAAGACCTCAAAATGATTTGATTTGATTTGATTAAGGTTTATTCTCTATACTTGTAACCTGATAGGCTAATGTTCCTAAGCAAGAGTTGATTGGATTTGATAACTATGCTTGAGATAGGCTAATGTTCTTAAGCAAGTTTGGATTAAAGATGAAATCAAATTAAGGTCTTGATTTTTGATTAGGAGATTATATTTTAAATGGATGATAGTGGATTAAGGATAAGGTCCCTAGATGAAATATTTGGGTGATGATGAAAGGATCTAATATGATGTATGAATGAGATTGAGACCTTAACCAAATTTTGATGTTCAAGTGATGATTTTTATTAAGGATGGAGATTGGATGTATGGTTGAGATGGATCTAGATGGATAATAAATGATTATATTTTGGATGAGGATAGATGGATTAGATTAGGATTTGATTAGGATGGGATTAGGTTGCTAATGTGAAATTAGATTAAGATGATGGTGAAGGATGGGGATTAAGGATGATGATGGCTGATTAAGATGGAATAGTTAGGATACATGGATGAATTAGATGTGATGATTAGAATGAGATAGGATGGATTAGAGACATGATATATGGATTAAATTATTGGTTATGATTAAGATAAGGTGGATAATTAGAATGATTATGGAAGATAATTACGCTTAGGGTGAAAATTTAAGGATGATTATGAATGATTAAGATGCCCAGTGATTAGGATTAGAATGGTTAAATATATGAATGATTAGGATTAGAATGATGATTATTAGAACATGATAATGAATGATTAGGAAGGGATGATTCTAGGATGATTATGGTTATGGGTTATTAGGATAAGGTGATTAAAGATGATTAGGATGAGGGGGGATGCTTAGGATAAAAATAATTTAGGATGTGATGATTAGGATATGAAAATGGATGATCATTTAAAATTATTGAATGTCACATTAGTAACATAAAAAATAAAGAATTTTGATTATATGTAACATTTGGTCTCTTTACGGTGGTAACATCTCTGATTACCTAACGCGGATGAAGGAAACCCGAGCGGATGGAAACCCTAACACAGGTGTTAATGGTGATAGTGGTGGCCTGGGCGGCGAAGGATCTTCATCTTTGCAATCTGATCCAACTGTGAATGTGAATGAAGTCCCTTGTGTGACGAAAGTCCCCTGCACTAAGGGCTCTGGTGGGGGGCATGTTAAGGACAATGGCCTTGTGAAGGAAAAGGTGTCGGCTACGTGACATGGGAGGCTGCCGACTGGCGGATTTATCCCGGTTGCCAATGCCATCGAGCTGTGAAGCTGAAGGATGAGATAGTAGAGGAAATAGATGCAAATGTTTTTGAGCTGTCTGCTTGTGGGGTGATTTGTAGGTTTAGGGGTTTTTGGCCTAGCCCCCCTCAGCTGCATTCTTGGATCTCCAATGAATGGGAACCTCTAATTTCTGGTAAATTTCATATTTTCCCCACGGCTAAGGGGTTTTTTGTAGCTAAGTTTGACAATGCTTAGGATAGAAATATAATTTTATGTGACAATTTTTTTAGCTGGGAGGACAAATATTTGTTGATGATTAAGCCTTAGCATTTAGATTTTAACCCTGCTTCTGAAACTTTCAACAAGATCCCAATTTTGGTGCGGTTGCCTAATCTTCCCCTCCACCTTTGGACTGACCCTCTTCTGGAGGAAGTGGGAGATGCCCCTGGTGATTTTTTTTGGTGGATGATGAATCATCTGACATTTTTCATTCCACCTTTTCCCACATATTAGTTGAAATAGATGTTTCAAAAGGGTTTCCTGCTGAGGTTTTAGTTAATTCCTCTAAGGGTTCTTGGGTCTAAGCTTTGGATTATGAAGGGATTCCATTCTAGTGTAGAAGATGTTTTAAAACAGGTCATGCTATTGCATAATGTAGATTCAAGAAAATATATATGAAAACTACATGGTGGAAAGGTGCATCTCAACAACATTATACGATTGAGAAGAAATATGATCAACACAAGAGTTTTTCTGAGGTTGTTGCTTCAGATTCATAGGATCTTGGGGCATCCCCTTCGGATGTCTCAATTGGTGGGGCTGTTGAGGCTTCCCCTATTGAGAGAGAGATTGGATCTCAGAATGCCATTTCTGTTGATAGTGCTACAGCGACCAGTTTTGGTGGCTCTTCAGCTAAGTCAATGTCTGCACAAAGGAATAGTGTTGAAATCTTTGAGACAAAGGCTATAGGCATTCATCTTCAGGAAAATTGTGCGCTGGCCTGGCATGATAAGGCAACGCCTGTGGAAGAAGGCTGGATTACTGTTAAGGGAAAGAAAAAATCATCTTGGCCTTCTTTTGACATGACTCTCTGCTCCCACAAGAGTAGTTCTAAATGTAAATCTTGACGGGTCTTGTTTGGGGGCTGGTTTTTGGCTGGCTGTAGGATGTTCTTTCTGCAGACTTGTTTTTGATTGTAAAGGGTTTTGGGTCACCACATACTATCAATTTATATTCTCTAGAAACCACCCCTAAGTCAACTTCAATAATAATATTATTCTAGTGACCAATGGTTTGAATATCGTCTAAGGAAACATCCCTAACTTTTGGCATCTCCTTAGGAATAAACCCTTCCTCTTCAACATACATGTCTTCCTCAACCAACTAAACAATGCTTCTTTTATCCTTCTTATCTTTAGGGTTTTTGAGATTCACCACATGACTTCTCTCTGTGGGAACCTTCCTAGTTTATTGATTCTTCAAATGATTATTATTTAGAGTGGAGATACCCATAGAAAATTCCTTCTAAGAAGAAGAAATAGGGGTCTTAATTGAAGGTTTGGTTTTTATCGGAGTTGAGGAAGAGCTAGATATTTCTTGGCAACATCTAGAGGTAAATCAAGGGTGGTCTCTAAAATGGGTCCATCTGTTTTTCCTCTTAGAGAGGGGGAAGGTGCAACCACAGAAGGGAACTTTTTCTTACCATTTGAAGAGGAAGTAACCACAATAGAACCAACCTTCTTCCTAGCTTGACTCACATGGGGGAGTATTCAACTAGAAAGGATTTGATGGGTTTCAGGGGACATAAGGCTAAATGAAATTGGTAAAGACAAAAGATCAGACCTTGATGGAGTGAAATAAGGGCTTTGTCAAGGTTTTTAGCTATCAACTCCTTAGTTTCTCTAATAGTGGATTCAAGCGAAGAAAGAAAATAAAAAGGAAAGCTAAGAAGGACTTATACTTGAAATAATCTAAGAGAGAAAAATGATAGCACAGTAGTAACCTATGTATGAACCTTCTAAGGTGTTCAGTATTTTTATTAACATTCAAAACATACCTTATCGCAAGGAGTAGGAAGACTCTCCCTCTCAAATCCACCTTGTAACTTCACAAGAGCTTTACCCTCCTTAAAGAAAAACACCATAATATCATTGTGAAGCACTTTGTTATGCCTCTTCAAATTTTTTCCTTTGCAAGACATTCCCATGGCTTGGGAGATAATTTCTTTACTCACCTCAAAGCTAATCCCTCCCATTTTCAAACATGTTTGTTATTCCACACACCAACAAATTGAATGGATACATTTTCATCATAACCATTGAGGCATTCAAGAAAAGGAGCTAACCCTCCTTCACAACAAATGTATTAGATAATTTTATCCCCTTTAATATCATCACATGAAACCTTGTTACACTTATAGATGGGGTGGTGAAACTGCAACAAAGCACTGATAAAACAATTTTTTTATTAAAAATCCTCCCCAAAACCTTAGCAACAAAAGATTTCTATTTTTGAAACCTCTTAGATCATTATGGACAATACTATAACTTTTAATGTTCTCCTCTTTGTAGCTTAAATTATCTCATGTGTTACAATAAGAAATGGTTTGAGTTTTCTACACTAAGATCTACTTATTCTACAAATCCTAAAAATGTGTATCCCAAATAATTTGCCACATCTTCAACTAATTAGTAAGATCTACTTATTTACAATCTCCTTTCTATAATATGTACACTCTAATTTTTAATATATACATAAATTATTAAATTTTACAAACATATTATTTATTAAAACATCATATTTTATATATTTTACTATAATTTTATATATATTCATATATTCTTTTGCATGTATAATATATTTTTATACTATAAATGTATTATATTTAAGTTATACATATTATTTTAATTTTATTTATTTATTTATAATTATTAATAATATGTCACAAATATCATTTCCTACTCTTATACTATTGGTGAATGATTTTTATTTTTAAGGATGTATGGAGGGTCGATATTTCAAGATTGATGCCTTATATTGTCTTCTATTAGTTAGGTGTTGTTACTACTATCACTATTTATGTGTTTGCTTGTTCACCTTTTTGTTATTTTTTTTAATGATTTCTTGATTTTTTTTGTGTTTCTTGCTCTATTATATTCTACCTTTGGTCTTTGTAAGGGTACAAACAATTGTTTAACCCTTTATCTAAGAAGAAAAAAATAATATCGTTTTGAGCATCTAAGGAAAGCATCACTTGGATAATTTTTACCAACGTGCCTTGAAGAACAATGTTATACTGTCACAATCCATTTTAAATATTGTATAGGTAGACCTAATAATAATCAGTTTTTCTTGTTGGTGAGGCCCCTCTTGGATTTTTGCACAACCCTTGGTGGGTGGATGCAAGCCAAATAATTTTTATAGGACATGTTTCTCTTTCATTTTCTATATTTACATGAGTTTTCCTACAAGTTATATATTAAATCCATCATAATTTAGAAGTACACATGGTAAACTCTATCTATTTTGTGAACTATTAAATTATAATACATATGTTTTCATTATTTTATGAAATGGAAAGATTCACCAATAATTATATGTTTCAAATTTATTACTATTTTTAGGTAGTTGTAAAACATATACTTGTAGGCAACTTGATACTTAAGGTTGATTTGATGTCCTTTAAATGACCCATTAGAGGAGAATTTTCTTTATAAAAAGATATTACTACTCCCAAGTGTAGGTCTTCTAGCTAAGGGAGGATGGCTACAACATAGTGGCTATTTGAGAACTAGTCTTTGATTCCCCAATTATGTAAACGTCCAACCTTTCTTGTTCATAATTGGAATAACAATTATATATTAGAAAAGTAACATATGTAATTTAATTATCAAGCTCCTATTTAAAAGAAAATATAAGTGAGATTGATCTCATGATACTCTTTAGTTTCTATTTGACTGCTAATTAGATACAAGTTGTGGTTACTATATGGAACATTGTTGTTTGCCTATACTTATCACATATTTAACATTTTTATACATTCAATATCTGAATTAAGATATGATTTAGGGCAAAACCTTTAACATTCGTATCCATGTACATATGCTACTTATATGGACATAAATAATTAATTAATATATATTTGGTACTAAACATTTATTTTTCTATCTATGTAGGCACAAGTGTATTTTGAGTCTAGTAAAAATAAATGGTCCATAGATCAGTATGGATAGATAAAAGATTTGAAAATTAGTAGAACATTGAGTTTGTATTTTGATTACTCACAAATCTACCGAGACTCAAAAGTTTTTTATTATATAATCTTAATAAATATTGTTATGTTTACAAATTCTTTGTTTCCCACTTGGCAACCTATCATGGAACATTCCCACTTGGAAAGCTAACATGATGTTCCATGATATAGATACTATGCAAATGCAACTAAGGAAGTAGAAGAATGTTAATGAGATTGCAAAATTCTCTTTTAAAATACAGATATGGACATTTGGGATGCAATTTAGCGGCATGTGCTTTTCATTAGCAATGAACAATTATTTTCTTGCCATTTAACTAGAAATTGAAGAACATCTGAACAAGATTAATATTTATTTAGTTGAAATATTTCAAAGAGAATGTTTATAATTTTTTGCAAATGTAGATCATATATGATACAATGAAGATTATGTCGCACCATTTAATTTGATTAAAATCAACTTGAAGTGATTGATGAGCCTATTAATCTGATCAGACAAACTCATGTCTTTCCTCTATAATATGATAGTGAAGGATTTTAATAAAGATTGTGCATTTTAATTTTACGTCCAAGTATTCATATTCTATTGTTTTTGAATTTTAATGGCGCAGAATTACATTATAGCTATTTTGCTCTACGAATTGTTAACCCTCATCATTCCTTTTTGGTATTCTGCTGACGAGATCTGTGAATTGCAACAGGGTATGAAGATCTGCAATGCATTAAGACATCACCAGTGTGCTGCCCAATAGAGTAAATGCTTTGGTGACAAAGTGTTGGTATTCTTAGCTGGGGAGTATGAGTATTGGTACTTTCGCAAATGGAAAATAAGCAAACACAGGGGGCTATGGCTTTGGCGATGGGATGAGCAGGTTGTGAGAGAAGAAAAGCAAGATCCCACATGCGAGAGAGGAAGAGAAGAAGGGAGAAGAGGGAGTAGAAGACGGAGGAGAGGGGGAAAGGAGAAGCATACTTACCTGGGCGGGGTCAATCGGTGATCAGGAAGGTCGATGGCCTAGAGAGAGCACCTTCATTGCACTTGGAAGGGGGTTCTGTCTAGCATCTCCCATTGTGGAGAGTGCACGTCATAATTTGTCATAATTTGTGATAGAGGGGGCTCGCGTTCGCGCGGCCCCCACACAATTTGAAATCTAATTTGAAATTATCTCTTTTTCTATTCAATTGTGATTGCAGAACCAGAAATGGGATTGAAATTCTTCTAATATATCAAACAGAATTAATGAACAGCAGAGAAAACAGAACAAAGAACACACCAAAAAAAAAAAAAAAACCTCACTAATATCATATATTATTCATCAAAATTTTATAGATACACAATAATTCAACCGTTTCCTACAAACAAGCTAACTGGTTTGACAGCTGACTAAAATGGATTGAAAACAAACTATAAGATGAATGACAGCAAACTCGAATCATAAGGGACAGATCGAACAGTTCGTTGAAGTTTCCTCTTCGAACTCTTCTTATGTGACTGAATTATTCTAACAATCCCCCTTAAAGAATAAGGGAATTTTGATGCACTCCTAACATATCTTACATATTACAAACTTTATTTTTTCCAATGACTTAGTGAATAGATCAACCATGATATCATTTGTGTTACAATATTACAGCTCTAGCTCTTGAGACTGAATCTTCTCTCTTACTAAATGATGTAGTGTTTCAATATGCTTTGATCTTGTATGATAAACTATTGTTTGCCAACTTGATTGTACTTTGATTTTCACACTTGATTGGAATTGGGTCTTCTTTCTCTTGTCCCATATCTTCAAGAATCTGCTTTAGCCAAATAGCCTCATAAGTAGCACTACACAATTCTTTGTACTTAGCTCAATAGATGATAAGGAAATAGTTGGTTGCTTGTTTGCCTTTGATTTGAATTTATTGGAAATTCACTTCTATGCTGTTTACCTAGAGCACAACCATCACAACTAATGTATTCATTCTTTAATATTGGAAGACCTCGCACCAAATATTTTCTTTGTAGAGAAATAAGATTTTGAAGATTTAAATGACGATACCTCTTATACCATAGTTCTTCATTTGATACGCATGTAGAAGCCATTGCTTGATGAATTTCTACTTCAACATCAAATTTATACAAACCTTCTATTTTGATTCCTTAAGCAATCACATTATAGTGATCTTTCATATCCTTTACTTGAGAACTTGTCTTCAAGAATTCAACCTTTAAACTTTGATCAGTAATAGCTGAAATTGCTGCTAATTTTTCTTAATTCTTGGCACATACATTACATTTGCAAGTTGCTTTACATTTCCATTAAGCAGTTGCACACTTATATCACCGTATCATTTTATGTCATGAGACCTATTCCTAAATACATCTTACTACCATCATTTTTCTCATGAAATTTTTTAAACCAACTGAACTATGACATACATATGGATTGGTGCCCCTGAATCTATGAACCAATTATTACAATAATTTACATCAGTTGATAGAGCAGCATGAAAATAAACAACTTTAAATTATGAAGGTTATCACTTAGCTCATTTTCACCATTCACATAATCACCTTCATATTTGTTGTTTTTGAACTCATTAACTTCTTTTTCCTACATTCATAAGCATAATGTCCAAATTTTCCACAGTAATTACAATTTCCCCATCTTGATACCTCCTCCTTTGTTCTTTGTCCATTGCTTTCCTTTAGATGACTGCTTGTCTTTGGCCATCAAAGTTGAATCTACACTCTGAAGTCTATTGTCTACATGCTTCTTTCTATCCTCTTCTTGAAGAAGAATACCTGCTAAATTTTCAAAAGAAGGTGCATTTTCCCTTGCAGCCAAACTGGTAATGAACACTTGATAATCATTTACCATTCCATTCAAAATAACAGTAACCACATCACTACTTAAAACTGATTCACCAATGTCAGCCAATTTATCCCTTAATTCCTTAACTCTGGATAAATAGTCAGTAATACTTCCATTTTCTTTAAAGTAATTTTCTCTTTAAAAACAAAATTCTATTTGTGTTTGTAATTTTATGCAAACCTTTCAAAGCTGTCCATGTACCAGTAAAGGTAGAGATATCACGAATATGAGGGATGATAGAATCCTTTACAGACATCTGTAAGAGAATCTTGGTTTACATTCTATTTTCTCCCAATCTTGAACATCAACTGGAGGCATTGTCGGTTTGATCTCCATACCATTTACAATGCTCCAAGCATTGTACCCTTCCATTAGAGTCTGCAATTTGAACTTCCAATTAACATAATTGCAGCCATCTAACTTATTTGATTCTGTTAGATATGATTTAGATAAACTTGTCATTTTGAAGAAACCAAAAATAATGAAATTTATCAATCACCTAATTGCAATAACTGCAATTTATTTTGAAAATTTTCCAATAGTAGCCACTTACAATACTTTCACGAATTCAAACTAGAGTAGCAACTGGTTCGATAGCTTACTAAAATTGATTGACAACAAACTATAACAAACTATAAGATGAATGAAATCGAACTAGGATCATAAGGGACATATCAAACAGTTTTTCGAACTCCTCTTACGTGCACAATTCATTTATGAATTATTCTAACAATACATGCCCAACTAGCCTTAACGACAAAGATCAAGGTAATATGAGAATATTTAGCAGCAAAAGCTATTATGAGAGCATTTATCTGCAAAGGTAAAGAAGATGAAAAGTTGTTTGTGATAGTAACTATAAGTTGGCCTCGAGAAAGATAATCCACATCTTTTTGTTTTTGTCTTGAAGGATGGCAATCAATCACAAACAATAAGACTTAAATACAAATCAAAATAGTAGAGTACTAGCCAGATCAAGCCCCAAGGGTGGGAAAACATTGGCACATATAACTATCATTAAACAAAATTTTTTAATCATAATAGACCATAAAAAGAAACAATAATAAAACTAGTCCCTTGGCCAACCCCAAACCTACAAACAACAAAGAAACAATGTTATAGAAAGATATTAGAAAACACAAAAATAGACTAAAAAACATAGTTTCAACTTTTTATCAGAGAGTCTATAGACTCCTCCCAACAAGTAGCCTCCAAATATCACTTAGTCTTTTTGTGTTTCTTGATTATCTCGTGTTGATCATCCATATTGTCCTCTTATTTCTTCTTCTTCTTAATCCTTGACTAGCTAGTAACCATATCGATCACAAATTTCTTCATCATTCCATCTATAATTTTGAAAAAATGATATTGTTACATGATAGTCTAGGATGACTTTAGATCTAGGTTAGGTGCTAGGGCACCTTAAATATCATTTATTTTAGTCAAGATAAGATACAAAATAATTTAAGACTTGATCTTTGAAAGATTAAACCTTCTATTTTAGTATATCTAAATCATCTATTTTTCTATCTTCATCCAATTTGATTTATACCAGCAATGATCCCTTGTAAATAAATTATATAGGCCACTTAGTTATTCCAACATAGTCAAGAATTGGTTGGAAAGGAACCTTGGAGCTGAACCTTTGTCTTTTCAAGAGAATTAGAATGATCTATTGTTCTATAAGTGATGTTGTTCATGCAAATATCACCATCAATAAGTAGGCAATTATTGATATGTACGAAGGAACCTATAGGTTTATGGCCTCAAGACAATCATTCCACTTGGTTCATGGATCTTTGATTACTTAACATTGGTTCTTGGTTACTTGGTACTATGATGTGATCATGGCATCCCTATGGACCTATATGTGAACCTTATGTTATTATTCCTATGATGTGGATGAATGAAATTGTGTTATAATAAATTTTTTGTATTAAGTATATGTGTATGATTTGTCAATATTGTATAAAGATGAATTAGAATGAATGAATTATTCTATACATGAGTGTGTGCATGGAAATGATGTACAAAAAAGTGTCCAAATGGAAAATTTTCTATATAACACACTCATGTTATGTTCAAAATCACATAACATGAACACATTATGGATTGGTAAATACCAAGCCATAACGTGAGCACATTTTGTGCCTTATAAGTGTGTTTTATGTTTAAAAAACACGAGTGCAATTTCTTCCTTGCATTGAAAAATGGGGGAAAATTTTGTAAGCCATAAAACATGAGCACATTTTGTAAGCCACAAAATGTGAGCACATATTTTGTAAGCCACAAAACGTGAGCATGTTTTGTGGCTCATAAAATGTGCTTGCATTTCGTAGATTATAAAATGATAAAGATAGAGAGGGAGATAGAGAGAGGAAGAGGGGGAAGAGATAAAGAGAGAGGGAGGATAGAGAGATAAAGAGATAGATATATAGAGAGGGAGCTAGAGTGGGAGAGAGATAGATAGATAGATAAAAAAGATAAAAGAGAGGGAGAGATAGAGAAAGAAAGGTGGAGGGAGATATATAGAGAGAGATAGAGATGGTGTGAGAGAGATAAAGATAGGTAGGAAGAGAGATGGGGAGAGAGGATAGAGAAATAGAGATAGACAAGGAGAGATAGAGATATAAAGATAGATAGGGAGAGATATAAAAAGATAGAGAGGGAGAGGGTAAGAGATATAAATAGATAGTGAAAGAGAGAAAAGGATAGAGGGAGAGAATAAAATAGAGAGATAAAGAAGAGGAAGATGGGGAGAGATATATAGAGATAATGAGAGAGAGATAGAAAGAGATGTACAAGGAGAGGGGGAGATAGAGAGAGGGGGAGATAAAGAGATAGAGAGGGAGAGGGAGAGAAAGAGATCTATGGAAGAGAGGTAGAATGAGGGAGATGGAAAGAAATAGAGCCAAAGAGGGATAGGGAGAGATGTAGAAGGAGGTAGAGAGGGAGAGCATGAGATAGAGTGAGATAGGAGAGAAATGGAGGGAGAGAGGGAGAGAGAGGGAGGGAGAGAGGAAGGAGAGAGAGGAAGGAGAGAGAGGAAGGAGAGGGATGGAGGATAGAGAGAGGTAGAGTGTGTGAGAAGAAGATGGATAAAAACATAAATAAATGGTGAGAGAAATAGAAAGAGATATAAGGAGAGGGAGATGGAGAGAAGAGAGAGAGAGAGAGAGAGAGAGAGATATAGAAAGAGAGGGAGAGAGTAAAGGAGAGTGACAGAGACAAATAAATAGTGACAAATATATATAGAGATAGAGAGGGAGGGAGAGAGAGATTGATAGAGGGAGACATATAGAGATAGTGATATATATACATATAAAGAGAGAGGGAGAGGGAGAGAGAGAGATAGAGAGAGAGACATATAGAGATAGTGATATATATACATATAAAGAGATATAGGGAGAGGGAGAGAGAAATATAGTGAGTGAGAAATAGAGAGAGGGAGAGATATAGAAATAAAGGTAGAGGGAGAGCTAGAGATAGATGGAGATGGTGAGAGAGAGAATGATAGGGAGAAAGAGAGATGGAGAGGGAGGATAGAGAAATAGAGATAGAGAGGGAGAGATAGAGATATAGAGAAAAATAGGGAAATGGATGGAGAGATAGAGAGGGAGATGGTAAGACATATAAAGAGATAGTGAGACAAAGAGAAAACAATGGAGGGAGAGGATGAGATAGAGAGATAAGGAAGAGGGGGAGGGGGAGAGATACTTGGAGATAGTGAGAGAGATATAGAAAGATATGTATAAGAAGAGGGAGATATAAAGAGAAGGGGGAAACATAAATATATAGAGAGAGAGGGTGATAAATAGAGACGAAAGTTAAATAGAGGGAGAGGGAGAGAGTGAGATAGAGATATAACAAGAGAAATGGAGGGAGAGAGAGAGATAGAGAGAGGGAGGGAGATGGCGAGAGGGAGTGAGAGAGGAGGGAGATGGAGGGAAGATAGAGATACAAAGATAGAGAGGTAGATACAAAGAGTAATAGAGAGAGTGAGTTGAGGGAGAGATAGAAAAAATATAGATGGAGAAGGTGAGATAGAGAGATAAAGAAGAGGGAGATGGAGAGAGATATATAGAGATATTTAGAGAGAGATAAAAAGAGATATAGGGAGATAGAGAGATAAAGAGAGGGGGAGATAGAGAGATAGAGAGGGAGAGAGAGAAACATAGATGGGAGAGGGATAGAGTGAGGGAGATATAGAAAGACAAAGTTAAAGAGGGAGAGGGAAAGAGATATAATGAGACAAAAATATAAGAGAGAAATGGAATATGGAATATATAAAGAGAGAGGGAGGGAGGGAGAGTGATAGAGAGATAAAGATAGAGGAATAAAGATAAAGAGAGAAGGATGATAGAGAGATAAAGAGATAGAGGGAGAGGGGGGATAAAGTGTGTGATAGAGATGGAGAGAAACATAAAGAAATAGTGAGAGAGATAATAAGAGATTGATTAGGGATTGTGAATCGAGAGAGAGAGAGAGAGAGAGATTGATTAGAGAGTGTTAATTGGGAGCGAGTTGAGAGAGAGATATAAAAATATAGAGGGAGAAGGTGAGATGGAGAGATAAAGAAGAGGGAGAGGGAGAGGGAGAGAGATATATATAGTGAGAGATAGATAGAAAGAGATATAGAGAGATACAAAGATAGAGAGGGGGAAGATAGAGAGATAGAGAGGGATTGAGAGAAACATAAATGGGAGAGAGATAGGGTGAGCGAGATATAGAAATATAGAGTCAAAGAGGGAGAGGGAGAGATATAATGAGATAGAGAGATAGAAGGAGAGAAACTGGATATGGGATATATATAGAGAGGGAGGGAGAGTGATAGAGAGAGATAAAGAGAGAAGGATGATAGAGAGATAAAGAGATAGAGGGATGGGGGAAGAGAGCGAGATAGAGGGAGAGGGGGAGAAAAATAAAGAAATGGTGAGAGAGATAAAAGTATATAGAGGGATAGATAGAGAGATAGAGAGGGAGAGGGAGAGGAAGGGAGATAGAGAGGGAGAGAAACATAAAGAAATGGTGTGAGAGATAGAAAGAGATAGGAGGAGAGGGGGATGAGAGAGAGAGAATAATTAAGGGATAGAGAGTGGTAGGGAGAGAAAGGGGATGAAGTGATGAAAAATTAATTCAAACTTGATGTTATTCATTACTCCTTTCATTTCAGATTTGGTACTTGTATTTTAGACTATATATTTTGTATACCATCTTCTATATGGTGAAATTTTTCATCTAATCAAGACAACATCAAATTTTAAGTCCACTCTAATCTAAAATCTTGATTTATATCCTTTATGTTAGGTTTTTGTGGTGTTTAGGAATTATTGAGTTGATTTGTAGTTTGTAGCCTAATCATAATTCCACCAAAATATTTTTGACAATAACTTATTCTAGGATCTTACAAATGGAGTGTATGGATGGATTGATATAATAGAGAAGGGTATTGTCATGTAATCATAGATATAAATTACATAGGTTTCTAGAATATAAAGTGATATATAGATAGACAGAGAGGGAGAAACATATATAGATAGTGATATATAGATAGTGATATATATATATATATATGAAGAGATATAGGGAGAGGGAAAGATAAAAAAATAAAGAGTGTGAGTGAGAGATAGAGGGGAGAGGGAGAGAAAGAGGGACAAATAAAAAGAAAGAGATAGCTCAGAGATATATATATATATATATATATATATATATATATATATATATATATATATATATATATATATATATATATATATATATATATATATATATATATATATATATATAGGAGAGAGAGAGAGAGAGAGAGAGAGAGAGAGGAGAGGAGAGAGAGAGAGAGAGAGAGAGAGAGAGAGAGAGAGAGAGAGGGGGGAGATAGAGATATAAAGAGGTAAAGAGAAGAATAGAGATGGGAGAGATATAGAGTCAAAGAGTAAAAGAGGGAGAGGGAGAGAGGAAGAGAGTGAGATAGAGAGATAGGAGAGAAATGGATGGAGGGAGGGAGGGAAGGAGAGAGGGGGAGGGAGAAAGGAGGGAGAGAGAAGGATAAATAAAGAGAGGAGGATAGAGAGATAAAGATAGAGAATGATATATAGATATAGAGATGGAGATTGAGAGAGAGGGAGAGATTGTGTATGAAAGGGAGAGGGAGAGAAATAAAGGATGGAGGATAGAGAAAGATAAAGAGAGGGATAGATAGAGATATATAGAGGAATAGTGACAGAGAAAGAGGGAGATGGAGTGAGACAGAGAGATAAAGAGTGAGAGGGAGAGAAACATGAAGAAATGGTAAGGGAGATAGAAAAAGATAGAAGAGAGGGAGAGGGGGACGAGGTGGAGAGATAGGATATAGAGAGATGAAGGGAGAGAGAAAGGTGTAGGGAAAGAAAGGGGAGAGAGATAAAGAGAGAGGATAGAGAGATAGAGAAAGGTAGTAGAGGAGAGGGAAAGAGACATAAAGAGATAGTGAGAGATATAAAAGATAGATTGAGATGGAGAAATAAAGAGATAGAGAGGGAGACACACACACACACACACACACACACATATATATATATATAAAGAGATAGAGGGAGTGGGATAGGAAGAGATAGAGAGAGTGAGAGATAGAGAGGGATAAAGACAAAGAGGAAAAAATATAGAGAGAGATTAGAGAGATATAGAGAGGGGGAGAAGGGGAGAGGGACATATATATAATGAGAGAGATAGAAATGGATACATGGAGTATGAAAGATAGAGAGAGTGGGGAAGATAGATAGAGAGAGAGAGAGAGAAAGAGAGAAAGAGAGTTGGGATAGAGATAGAGTGAGGCAGATATAAATAAATAGATTCAAAAAGGAAGAAAGAGCAAAACTAAATGACTGACATGCAAAAATAGTAGAGAATAACAAGAATGAAAGTAATACTAAATGACATGTGAATGGTAAAACGAGGGAAGAAAGGAAGAAAGAGATCACAAAAACTAAGAGATGAAGCCTCTAACAAAGAAAAGTCTCCAATACCCAAACATATAAGACCAAGGAATAATGTTGGGGCTATTTAGGAATTTTCCTTAGTCAAACCCCCATTTTGGTGTTTCCACCTCCACAAATAGCTAGATGGGATCAAGATAGATAAAATTCATAAAGAAAAGATGTGTGATAGAAACAAACCCCACAAGGAGGAGAAATCTTATCACAAATATGATCAAATAAGTAGAGTTGAGATTATATAGACGTGATAGAAGAAGAAATAAATATGCTAGAATAATATGCTAATCGAATCAAGATACAATACAATGAAGGAATCACAGTTACCCTCCTTTAGCAAGATGAGAATACCAAAAGGGAGAGGCTGCAATCTCCAAGCTTGAGAGAACAATGTAGTATGCCTTGTGAGAGCAAAAAATGCAATGAAGGTGGTAGAAAGAAGGTGCTTTGATTTAGAAGAGAAAGAGAGAATGAAGAACTTGTGAAGAGAGATTGAAGAGTGGATGAGATTGAGAGATTGATAGATTGAATGAGATTGAATCAAGAAGAGATGAAAAATGAAGTGTTTGAGAAGGTATAAGCATGCAAGCATCGGTCCAGTGTTCCTACAAGCCAATAGAGGTGTTACATTCCCTTGTAGGTGGGAAATGTAACGTCTCAATAGTTACTACAGTCAAGAATCTATTCAGGACGTTCGCACGACGCAGAGATGTCTATGCATCATGTGTTCAACCACAACATAAATTCTCCTTAACAATAGGAAACAAAAATGTTAAGGATTAAATTAATGTTGGATAAAATGGTCATTGCATTATCATCTTTAATTTATCTAAAAGGGAGACTCATGGAATGTGAAATTACATAGGATGCAATTTATGACATTACAATATGGTAAACCAAAATTATATTTGATAAAATGTTATTTGTTTATGTGAATTTCTATTAATATGTTGAATTAAACTTATTCTTGATTTTCATTTATTTATGAAAATATTATTAATTATTAAATATTTGTGATGCATATATTAATTTCATTATGAATGTTTCTTCAAATATTATCTTGGATATATTAATGTTTGTGTGTAAGTTTAAAGGTTAAATTTTATGACAAATTGAAAAATCAAGGAGGTTCTAGAGAAGAATTCACTCTTGTGTTTCCTTAGTGTACCTAGGCCTTATCTTAAGAAATGATTTAGGTATTATTGTGTATAAATGTTATGATTGTGATTGTATTAATAATTTATAGTTTTTTTTTTTTATTATTATCCAATGTGGAGTGTGGTTGAATTCTTTTAAATGCCAACTTTCGGATTTGAACTTAAGAGGGATATTTTGGGGCCATAAAATATTACTTTATTTATTATTTGTTTAAAATTAAACCTCTATAATGATAACATATGAGTGGATCCCATTTTTTAATGTTAAAAAATATTTTGGAAGAATCTAAAGACTTGAAAAGTTCCTTGGAAGAATGGTGACAATTTTTTTGGAAGGAAAAACTGTAATTTAGAAATCCAAATCAAAACCTAGCTCGGGTTCTATTTTATTTATTTATTCTTATTTAAAAGCTTTTTTGGGGGTAGGATTTCTATTTCTTCAATTTTATAATTTGAGAAACAAGGGTTTTGGAAGAGGCAATATTAGAGGAATAGGCACATAAAAGTGGAATAGGCACCTTGAGAAGGATATATCTCGAGGTATTTTATGTCGAAGGTGTATCTAATTTGAAAGAGAGCAACCTAAATTTATAAATCAATGGTTCACCTCTTTCAACACGGTATGGGATATGATTGAAAAGATTTTCATCCTTCATCATCTCGCTCTACAGCCAAATACGCGAACATTTGTAAGTTGCAAGCCAACACTGTAATGCATACTTTAAATGGCAAAAGCCAACATTGCACGTTTTCCCTTGACGCGTCTTTAATAATATTTGCAAGTGGGTACATTGTCAGAATTGGCACACAACATGATTCCCTTCTTTCAATTGCAACAACTATCCATAACATTAGTGTTAGTTTTCCTCTGTAGGCTTATCTGTAGCTCTGGAATCAAATTTCATCGAAGCGAAGAGACGTTTGAAGTTACAGATAAAAAAGAAAAGAGGCTTATTGTGTTTGTATAGATGCGAGAATGAATGGGAGTATGTAAGGAAAAATATGAACTTTGAATATTTTTAGGAGTGGCTGCTTCAACTGACTCACATTATGTAACATCCGGTAGGATTTTTGGTTTTGCTCATTTATCTTTTGTATTATCTGAGTTTTAGTATAGAAATATGGGTGTTTTGTTGGGTTCTTTGTTCAAGCAATTCCCGTGCATTTGAGGACCTAGGTTTTGAAGTTTATTCAATTTGGTGTTCTGTGATGGATATAGGGATCTTAAATAGATCTTTTTAATTTGGGATGAAATAGGTTACATGTATGGTGTAAGTATCCGAAGGCAATGTTAGGAGGGAAGGTGGTGCATTTGCTGAGGTGGGTTTTGATGTTTATGTGATTGGGTGGTTTGAGATGAATTGTTAGGATCTACGTGAAAGAAACAATTATGTTTGGGGATGACTTGGGTAATATGTGATGTGTGAGTAGTTGAAGATAATAAAAGCAGAACGGAGGGAAATGTAATGGGTGGAGCAATGTTTTCTAGAAGTCCTACAATGGCTGATCCCTTGCAACTACAACATTTTTTCTCATCAGCCCAGGCCTTTCGATGCTGGTCCTATGCAACTTCTCCCCCATATAGCCATTGCAGGTGGGCAGGAGACTACTAGTATGCATCTACAATAGTAGCATCAACAACAACAACATTATCATTGTTTTGACCACAATGTCAAGAGTCTGGGCATAAGCTATAGCAGGTGTAAGCCCTCTCAGAGAAAGGAGGATGAGCCAAGTTTTACAGAGGATGGGATGGATGGTTCCAAGGGTGGTAAGAAGGAGAAAGATACCTCTCCCTAGCATCACATGAAGTGGATTGATGAGATGGTTAGGATTCTCATCACTACCATCTCATGGGTGGGAGAGGAGGGTGTCTGTGCACGAGGGTAGTGCTAATAGTAAGAGAACATTTTCAGTCTTGATCTCAGCCTAACACGAGGGTAGTGCTAATAGATAGAGAAGTATATTTGTTTAATCTGCTCCATTTCTTCTTTACAAATATGATGCTAACTGCCTCAAACGACACTTTGTCAAAAACCTTCAAAAATTTACAATATTCTACCCAACAACTCAATGTTGGAAGATGTCTTCACACTTTCTTCTTTCTTCAACTAAATTCTTCAAGTGCGATGCAATATCTACTCAACTCACACAGCTAGATGATGCCCATACAACTTACTCATAGGACTTCCAAATCTTGACTTCATACATAGATCCATTCACCAAATTCACAATACTCTTCGCCTTTCTTTGGGGCTTCATAACTTTAACTTGATATGTTCCTTCTTCTCTGTTCACTATATGATTAACACTTTGCAGTCACTACATATGCCCACTCTCATATACTTCCACTTTTGCTCCTCTTTTCTTTAAGATTCAAACCTAACCCCTAAAACCATTCGACAAAGTTACATTACAGGGATCTAATGAAAGACTACCTAACCATGGAACCTTAACAAAAAGCACTCATCATCATTCACAACAGAATTCAAATACCATAACAACAATATACAATTCAATTAGATCGATTTATTATAATCCACAACCTCAATTCTAGACATCAAGAAAAAGTACAATCTTACAACAAATCTAGACATCAATCTTAGGTTACAACATAGATATGCACTATAGAAGAGTGCAACTAGATATATCAAACTCCAACTAATTTACCTTCAAAAGATCTGTCAACTGATGAGCCTCAACTTTGTTTTCTCTCTTTCCTACTTGTTCCTACCCCTTTCCTGCCCATTGTTGTACTCAATGAATTTTCCACCTTTCATAGTAAAGATTGATGTTGTAGTTTGGCACCAACCAAAACATAGTGCAATCCCCCATTCTCTTAGGATAAAGATCATTTGAACAATTTTAAATGACTTCTCTATGAAGTTCACCTTGAAATTGGATGCATAACTTTGAAACATGTAAATGGTTTTCTTTCTCTTATGCAACAGGTTGTATTTCTCACCTTGGAATTGGACACACAACTTTGAAACATGTAAATAATTTTCTTTGTCTTTGTATTTCTCTAAACTTGATATGGTTCAAAACATGAATAATGATGCCCCCAATGACATTATATATTGGTACAAATCACAATAACATAGACTACACCTTATAGACCTTCAATAGCTGATTTGGCAAGCCTCCTCATACACATTACATGAAATACAAAACTAATATGTGGGCATGGTTTGTTCACTAGACAAAATCTCATGAAAAACTGATATTATGCATTGCTAATTTATACACACATGATTTTATCTTTGTGTCTAAATGCTTAAAAGTTAAAATGGTATCTAGGTCTAGAAAATCCAATTGTGAAAAACCAAAATTATTGCTACTGAACTAAGATCTTTGCAAAAAAACAAACAAATATAAAGAAAATTCGTTTTGGTTTATGCAAGACTACTTGTAGACCTAGAATGCTCCTACATCACCTTATGTCATCTATCAAACTACTCAGCTACCATGCGAGCAACATTGCAGGGAGGAATGTTTGCATATGTCAGTGAAATATAACACATTTAAAGACCACTTATATGATGAGATAAGAGTGTAGGGACTTGTACAAATGCATAGATCACTTACATTTATAGTTTGCAGGAAATTCTCACAACTAATAGATAGATTCAACAAGGGACCAACATTATCAATTATAGAGAGGAAGATTATCAGTTTTTATAGATAGAGATGATAGAGAATTGGTTTAATTATAAGTCAGGATACTTCTTGCCACTATTCGCCAGGTTGGGACACATTGCAACTCCCATTGTTCTCCTTGTAATCTGATTATAATCCAGTTCAAGTTAGACTTCAAAGGGGACTTTCCAAACATAATAATTGGGAAGAAGATTATTTTGTGATGTAGAGGCTTCTAGGTCCAACATTAACCCACATTTACTAGGATGCTTGACTTCAAAGCTCAACTATGATTAAAGAAATTTCTCAAACAGATCTAAGGGTTACACCTAATTGTTAAAAGGAATCACCCCAACCCTGTGAGCAATAAGAGGTTGATAGCCTCACCTCACCTTTACATATCTAGAAAGAGGATTCAGGAGACTAATAATCATGGGACAACTCTAAGAATAAAGGCTAGCAAGTCCAGCTAACTTGACAAGAGGAACTCAATATTCAAGAAATTATACTCCAAAAAAAGTAGAAAAACTTTAAAGATGCAAAGCTGGCTTCCTTCTGTCACATTAACATCTAAATTTCTATTTACAGAATATACATGATAGAATTTGAAAAATGAGGAAACCAACTTCGCTTATTGTGATCAATTTTTAGGAGATTTTATTTAGCTTTTACCAATTCTTTTTGCCAGCACTGATGCTAATTTTGTTTAGCTCACTTGCACTCAGATAGTATAGTCCCATTCAACTGCTTACTACTAATATTTTGGAGGTGCAGATATTCCCATGTAATTTGCATGGTGCATAATTTAGAATCTTCTCTTCAAATCACATAGCAACTATAGTTTAGGATTTAAAATTACAATGTAGATAGACTAGAGGGCAACACATTTTGTCTTCCCTTCCGTTTTACACATCCCTTCAGATTTTAGATCCAAATTTTAATAATTACAAAAATATTGGTGTTTGGCAATTATGGGGCCACTGGCCTCAAAAAAATCTCCTAAAAATTTTAGCAGCTACATGGTACCTGCTATGAGTCTCAATTACTATTTTTTTCACAACTTGATTGAGCTCGCTATGTGCAGTATATAGCAACATAGTTAAATAAATACAACATAAATATGTGAAATTCAAACATAAAGAGTCCACAAAAATTTTCTTTGATCAAATGGAATACGAGGGGAAATTACATCCAAATTATTGGGAAAAGAAACATAAATAAGGTCAAATGTATCCTCATTTAAATACTAAATGCAAGAAAAATCCTTGATAAAGGGGATGAAAAAAAGAAGAAACCTATTTTGACAGAGCTATTTTCCCCAAAACTTAGAAGGACCAATTGACCAACTACTTTATCTACAGCTTCAAAATATTTTACTTTCAACATAGTTGCCTTGTCATGCCCAACATCATCAATAACCTACATGGTTTTTGATTGCTGATTATTTATCTCTTGTCTATTTTTCCAGGATTCCTTGAAAAGGAGAAATTCTTCTTTTGTGGCGGTAGTTGAGGCATTGGTAGAAGCATCAACCTCTGAATCTGTCATCCGATGTATGAGGTATATAAGAAAATCTTGATTTGTTCAATTTTTCTTTTCGTAATATTTATTAAGGTTTATTTAGATGGGTTGTTTGTGACGAGGGCAACCCAAATAGAAGCACCGAGTTTCATTACAACTTCTTGAGCACATAAGAAACCACCCTGCTTTGTTGTCTTACACTAAGACCTAATGAAGCTCCGACTGAGAAGAATATGTGGAATTCTCATGATTAAATTTTATGTTCCTTTCTCTGACAGACAGATTTTTAAGTTATCTGTAAGTTAATATTTCATAGTTTGCACCCTCAAAAATATATAACTTTTTCATTAGAATTTTCTTTTTTTTCCTTAGCCCTTAGCTATTTTCAAGGTTTTAATTGACTTGGTTCATCATGTTTTCATAGAAACCCACAAATGGCTCGTGGAACTTTGTCTTATTAAACTGAACTTACATGAGGAAAATGTTATTTGAAGATGGAACAACCAAGAAGATTGTAAAATGTTCTAGAGCAATCATGGATAGTCCTACAATACACTTTCTACCATGTTATTTTTAACCAGGACAATCTCACATTTGAATCAAATCACAAGTTTTATAATAAATTAGAATTTGGTAATTGTATGAAGAACAAAATTTTTGACTTTATCTTATTGAATCCCATAGTGTTGAATATGCAATGTATGAACATCCAATATTTAATGTGACATTTGATAGGGCATGAAAAGTTGACTTATTTTGATCTTTTATTCTTTGATGATTGTTTCTTGTTGGGAAAGGATCCCAACTAAAGTGGGTAAAGAATGAAAACACACACAACAATGGAGACAACAAGAAAAAGAGGCAAAATATATTTTCTATTTCATTCATTCACAAAAATATTACATTCAAAACTGTTTGCATACAAAACTCAGAGCTATGGCTCTGTATTGCTTTCATACAAAAACTGCACATATTCCGGCGCACTTGGAGCCTTCTGTGTGTTGTTGCGTGCTGGTGATATTCCAGAGCACTGAAGTACTACTCTATGTCAAAGTCTTCTACTGCTGCAAGTTTTCTTGAACATTCCCTTCCTATTTTTATATGTTCTATTGAACATTCCTCCTTATTTTGTTGCTGCAAAAACTTATCTGATGTCTCTAACTGAAAAACATTCTATTCTTTCCTTTTTTCTTTCTCGCCCTTTCCCAAAATTGCCACTCAAATTCAAATTCACCTACCATAATTAATTTGCTGTCAAAACACATTAATTGGGACAACAAATATTTGACAATAAAAAAGGGGGGAACAATCCAAAACAGATCTCATTTGACTGTGCATTAAATGCATTTTCCCGTTGTTGCTCAAGATTAGATATTCCAACAATCCCTTTTAATCTTGAGTCATTTTGCTTTTCATCACATTTGAAACTTCTGGCTCAAAACTTCTTGAGCAAAGTTTTTGGCACAAAAAATCCTAGGTATGTGTAGGATCATGATGGGCCAAAAAGTGGCAATATGTAAGTGATATGATGGCCCATGTAGCTGACGATTTTCTTTTTACCCAAAATTGATGAAACGAAAAGGGTTTTTAAAGGAGATTCTCAGCTTTCCACCAATATAAATTATGTTTTACTTTGACTTTAATAAATAATTAATATTCATTTTCTATTTGAATTATGACTTAAGTCCTGATTGATAGGTTGATTGAAAAACATTTATAGATTTCAAATGGTATCAATTTTTTTGAATCTAAAACATGTGTCACATTCTATGCTTCACATACTATAGGATTCAAATTTTTTTGAATTTCATGAAGTTTTGACCAAGTTAAGGTGGTCACGTATGAGTTTTTTATATTTTTTAAAAGTTGTAATAAAAATTCATAATTAATTATTTACTTGGAAAAAATTACAAAACAATATGCATCACATCTAGGACATGAGTCCTTTACTTATATCTAAAATCTTATAAAAAAATATTTCATTTTATTGTGGTTAGGGTGGTTACGACACCTACTTATTTTTCCCTGAAATTTAAGTACTCTTTGGATTGAAATTTTAAATTTTCACCAAATAGTTTTTTTTTATAAAAAATAAACTTAGTAGTTTAGAAACTACATTCAATTTTCTACAGATTCTATTCTTAAATATTTTTGAAATAATATAAATAACTTATTCAAATTTTTACGTCAAGTTGCCTACTCTGATTTTTCTAAATTTTTTGCCACTTAAAGGCCTATTTTTTCCATGATGATTTTGCACATACCCTCATATTTTTCATTACTCTTCAAAACTTTCGGCGCAACGAAGCAAAAGCTCTGGAGCACCGACACAAAGTTTCTGGAGCAAATATGTTTGCACCTATTCTTATTTCTAGTGCTTTTCTAAGTTTCCAAAACTAAAGTTTTAGCGCATCGATGCTTTTTGAGGTTTCCAGAACTAAAGTTTCAGTGCATTTCTTCATACCAAGCCTATCTCTTAGGCGTTCAAAGGAGTGTTTTGACAATGTATTTGTGAAAATATCAACGAGTTGCTGCTTTGATTTGTAGTATTGAAGTTCAATCTCTCCATGCTCCACCAACTCCATTATGAAATGGTAGCGGATTTCGATGTGCTTGCTTTGTCCATAAAAGACAAGATTCTTAGTCAAAGCAATAGAAGATACGTTGTCACAAAATATGGTTGTACCATCTTCTTGTTGCTCATTCAAATCTACAAGGATTCTTCTAAGCTAAATAGCCTGACATGTTGTTGCATTTGTTGCTATGTACTTTGCTTCGGCTGTGGAGAGATAAACTATGGGCTGCTTCTTTGATGCACATGATATTTCTCTTGAACCCATGTGGAACAAATATCCCGATGTGTTATTCCTTTCATTTGTATTTCCTTCCCAATCATTATCTGTGTATTCAACTAGCTAGAACTCATTGGAAGCGGTATACATAATACCATAGCCTTTCATGCCATTGATATACCTTAGAATTATTTTTCCTACTTGCCAGTGTGCATCCATAGGTTGCTCCATGAACCTAGAAATCAGGCTTACCACATACATCAAATCAGGTCTTGTTGTTGTCAAATACATGAGGCTTCCACCCATGCTCTTGTAGAGAGTTGGGTTAAAATTACTACTGCTGTCCTTTTTGCTTAATTTCAGACTTGTAGCTGTTGGGGTTGGGGCTGGTTTGCTATCCAAAATACTAAATCTCTTCAAGATTTGTTTAACATAATTTTTTTGTGAAATAAAGATGCCATGATCTATTTGTTGGACCTTTATGCCTAGGAAGTATTTTAGTAAACCTAGGTCTGTCATTTCAAACTCATTTTTCATTGCCTCTTTGAAATCAACAATGAAAAAATTACTATTCCCTGTGAAAATTAAATCATCTACATACAAAACAACAATAAAAATCTCACCATTGGGTGCCTTGATGTAAAGTGTGGGCTCACTACCACTTTTGCTAAAGCCATTGCTTAGAAGGTACAAATCAATTCTATTGTACCATGCCCGTGGTGCTTGCTTCAGCCCATAAAGAGCTTTCCAAAGCTTGTAGACCTTGTCTTCTTACCCTGGGACTTCGCAGTTAGGTGGCTGCTCCACATACACCTCTTCTTTCAGAACTCCATTCAAGAAGGCTAATTTCATGTCCATTTGAAATACTTTCCATTTGTGTTGGGTTGCAATTGCTAGGACTGCCCGCACTGTTTCCAGCCTTGCAATTGGTGCATATGTTTCATAAAAGTCTCTTCCAGGCTGATGTTTGTATCCCTTAACAACCGGCCTTTCTTTATGCCTCTCAACTTTACCATTAGCAGTACATGTGGTCTTATAGACCCACTTAACTCCAATGACTGATTTCTGTTTGGGTAAATCAGTGAGCTCCCATGTCTTATTTCTCTCTATAGCATCCAACTCTTCATCTATGGCCTTCACCATTTTTCTTCTTTTATGACTTCTTCAAAATACATTGGATCACTATAGGAAAGCAAAGCAAAATCAAAATTCTCATAAAAATCATCATACCTTGTGTTGTCATAAATTTCCCTCACGCTTCTAGTCTTCTGTGGCATTATTGATGCAAGCATAGGGTCAGAATTTTAGGAGCTGCTTGACTACTAGACTGATGAAGAAAACTGCAGTTGTAAATTTATGGAGCAACTACCCTGGTGGAAGTTTCTGGAGCAACTACCCTGCTGGAAGTTTCTAGAGCTTCTACTGCTTTTTTTTGAACTGTTACCTTACTGTAAGGTTTCGACGTATTTTCCTTCTACAACTTCTTCATCCTCAAAAGGTATTGAGATAGAAATACCTGTGTTGCTATCCACCATTCCATCCCATGACTCATTTTCAATGAATTCAACATCCTTGTTGATCACCACTTTCTTGGTGATGGGATTGTACAACTTGTAGGCTTTGGATTCTTCACTATAGCTTATGAAAATGCATTTTTCACCTTTGTCATCAATTTTTTGTCTTTTCTCTTTTGGCATGAGTGCATATGCCACACATCCAAATATTCTCAAATGCTCAACACTCCATTTGCATTTTGTCCACACTTCTTGTGGAATCCTATCACGAATGACCTTTGTGGGGCACCTATTCAAAATGTAGACTGTTGTTGCTACAACATCACCCCAATATTCATTAGACAAACCTTTTTCCTTCAACATGTTTTCTGCCATATCTGTGATGGTTCTGTTCTTTCTTTCAACCACCCCATTTTGTTGTGGAGTATATCGAGTTGTGAGTTGTTTCTGAATGCCTTGATTCTTGCAGAAATTCATAAACTCTTGAGAGATATACTCTCCCCCTCTGTTCATTATGAGGACTTTGATATAGTAGCCACTTTGCTTTTCAGCCAAGGCCTTAAACTCCTCGAACTTCTCAAATGCATCTGATTTGATCTTCAAAAAATACACCCAGATTTTTCTACTATAATCATCTATGAGTGTCATAAAATAAACATTTCCACCTACCACACAAATCTGAATACACCATCTCTAATGGTGCTCTTGCTCTCCTAGTGTGCTATAGAAAAATGGCCCCTTGTCATTTTCATGGACTTTTAGGTCTTGTTTCATAGTATTTGATATATTTTGCTCTGATTTTATGATGTAACATGGCTTGAACATGCATATTTAAGTACTAAAATTCAAATAATGATGTCTTGTGAAGGTGTTGTGAAGTGTTGTAAGACATTTCTACATTCTTCTAGACTCTATTCATTACAATTCACCTAAAAATCACCTTTTTGCACATCATCAAGTCCTATTTTGAAGTGTTGTAAAGTCTTGTAACAAGATTTCACACTTTCCTAGGCACAACTTTATTATTTATCCCTTTCTTATGTCTTATTTGACCCCTTTATGCCTTCATATGCTTTAATTAAGTGTATTTTTTAATGTAAACCCGACAAACAACATTAAATACAACTTAAATTCTGACACCCACTTTTGAGCCTAAGGTGGGACCCATTCACCATGGGTGGCGAATGGGTCTCCCTTGGCTCCAAATTCAAAATATTTAAAAAATTTTTTTAGGTTTTTATTTAAAAACACTTGATGTCGGCCTGTGATGAGGTATGAATGGGTTACTATGACACAAGATTGTATAAAGATGTAATTTTCACCTCATTTTACATCTCACTCATTCAAGCAATCTCATACAATCATAGAATCAAATTCAAGCACTTTACAACATCAAATCAAGCATCAATCAAGCACTTTGAAGCAGCCATTGACATTACTTCATATTTGCATTATCAAGGGTTTGACTTAGGTATGAAAATTTAACAAGTATTTTGGTGTTGAAAAGTGGAGAACAATTCAACTAGGTGCTTCAAGTCAACTCATTCATATTTCAAGCTTGGAGAAGGTTTTTTGTCCGTTTCCTATAGAATTGACTTTGGCAACCTGACAATCAGTGATTTCCAGATCTGGTGTTGCAGAGTTGTCTTTTGATTTTCCAAAATTTTGGGATAGGACTAATTCACTAATAGTGGGGAATGAGTTCCACCTTAGGACTGAAAATCTGAATTTTGTTAGATTTTGGATCTCGATTATCAGAAACCAGCTTTTGTCACTTTTTCACTAGGAGGAGGACTGATTCGCCACCTTGGGCGAATGAGTCCCACTATAAAAATTTAGTAATTCCATTCAACATTCACAACATTCTAGATTCTTCATCAAGCCTCCAGGTGCACTCAATTTCATCATATTTCTTTCTGTTCTGCGTAATTTCATCATTTAGTTCATTGTTTGCATATCATTGTGTGTTTTCAAACATAGTTTAAATCTTCATTTAGATCACTCAATTGCATTTAGATTACTTCAATTAGCTTAGACAACATCACACATAACATTATTTGAATGAACCCTTAGCATTTTTGGTTTCTACTTCTCTCCTTTTAGGTGAAAAACCCTAGAAGAGCTAGAGAAGTCCTAGTGACCCAAAAATCAACGGTTCACCTAGAATGCCCCGATTGAAAGGGCTTTCTATGATGTTTACCTAGGATACATGCTTCACACTTTTCATCAGGCTCTAGAATTGCTGGTAGGCCCCTAACCATATCCTTTTTAGGTAAAATATTTAAACTAGAATAACTTAGATGCCCATACGTCAAATGCCAAAGCTTGGATGGGTCTTGGATGACTGTTTTGAAGGCTGACTGCTATAGGCCCGTTGATTGTGCTAGGATTTTCATTTTGAGGGGAAACATATGGTTCTTTGTCATTTGAACCACTGCCATAACTCTCTTGCTTCCATCCTTGTCATAGATGATGTATTTCCCTTTCTCCATTAGCACTCTATAACCATTTTGGACCATCTATCCAATGCTCAAGAGATTGTGTTTCACGCCTAGGGCATAAAAGACATCATGGATTTCTATTTCTTCACCATACTTGGTTTGTATGCACACTATACCCTTTCCCATGACTGGAACTTTCTCATTGTTCCCCATTTTGATTTCAGACTTAATACTGTTGTCTATGGAGGCAAATAGATTTATGTTACCACTCATGTGGTTGCTATATCCATTGTCCAAATACCAAAATTTAGTGCTACCTTGTTCTACAAGATTGTATGCAATATACATTTGTGACTATTTTTCATTTTCATCCTTGTTATCATTTTCCACATTTGCATATTGACTCCCTTGGTCATGTTGTTTCTTCCTACATTCACTTGCATAGTGACCATACTTGTGACAGTAGTAACATTGCACATTGCTCTTATCATTCCTCTGATTTGAGTTGTTGTTTTTCTTTGTGTTTTGGAAGTCTGATTGGGAGGTGTTGGCCTCCTCTTAACTGTTTGAGCTTCCTCTTTTGGAGTTGCTTCTACCTGTCCCTTTGACCTCTTCCACTGCTATTTCTTCCTCTTCCCCTACCTCTCACATTGTCTTGAGCTTTGAAAGCTTTCTCCTGGGAAGAATTTGCAGACCTATTTAGGCACTGCTTATGGGTTTGAAGTGAACCCATTAACTCATCAACTATCATTTTTGAGAGGTCCTTTTTCTCTTCAATGACAATCACTATTGGATCAAATTTTGTGTGTAGACTTCTAAGGACTTTCTCCACAATCCTCTGCTCTTCCATTGATTCTCCATTTATCCTCAACTGGTTAACCAAGGTGGAAACCCTTGTATGAAAATCTGAAATGGACTCATTTTCCTTCATCTACAAGGTCTCAAACTCTCTCCTTAGCAGCTAGAGTTTCACTAACCTCACCTTGTCAGTACCCTTGCAACTATTTTAAAGTATTTCTCATGCTTCTTTTGCATAACTAGTTGCTACTATTGGGGAAAAAATAGCCTCTGTTAATGCCGCCTCAATCAAACTGAGGGATTTAGCATCATTTTTCCTTGTCTCCTTCAACTGATTCTTTTGATCATTGCTTCATGCTGTAAATACATTTGGGTCAGTCACATTTGTGAACCCATTTTCTACTAACTCCCATAAGTCATTTGCAACTAAAATGGTTTTCATTTTCTTTACCCATATGTCATAATTGTTTTTACCATCAAACATAGGTGGCTGTTGCTAGCTCCTATTATCTCCTCCAACCATTTTTCTAAATGGGGGAAACTACAAATACCTAGAAGAAATCTAGGGCTTTTCTTCACTACCTAGAAAACTAGGGCTTTCCTAAATACCCAGAAGCTAGGGTTTTGTCACTGCATGCCTAGGAACAAAGCCAGGGCTTTAAAATTTTGAATGCCTAGAAAACTTAGGGCTCTGATACCAATCTGTTGGGAAAGGATCCCAACTAAAGTGGGAAAAGAATGAAAACAAACACATCAATGGAGACAACAAGACAAGGAGGAAGAATATATTTTCTATTTCATTCATTCACAAAAAGATTACATTGAAAATTGTTTGCATACAAAACTTAGAGCTATGGCTCTATATTCCATTCATAAAAAAACTGCGCATATTTTGGCACACTTGGAGCTTTTTGTGTGCTACTGCATGCTGGTGATATTTCAGAGCACTGAAGCACTACTCTATGTCAAAGTATTCTGCTACTGTAGGTTCCCCTGAACATTCCCTTCTTATTTTTCTATGTGCTGCTGAACATTCCTCCTTGTTTTGTTGTTGCAAAAATTATCTATTGTCTCTAACTAAAAACAATTCTATTCTTTCATTTTTGTCTTTCTTTCCTTTTCCCAAAATTGCCGCTCAAATTCAAATTCACCTACCAAAATTAATTTTCTACCAAAGCACATTAATTGGGACAACAAATATCTAACAATAAAAAAGGGGGGAATGATCCAAAATGGATCTCATCTAATTGTGAATTAAATGCACTTTCCTGTTGCTGCTCAAGATTAGATATTCCAACATTTCTTACATCATATTCTTGTCTTTTTCAGTATGATTTCAGAGCTACTTTCTTCACCAAAGACAAAGGATCCTCATCCTTCAATTGATCAATTCTTTTCCCTCCATGAGATGATTGTGCAATCAAAAAATATAACCAAAGCTCTTGCAAAATGTAGGGCTACTAATAAGCAAGAGGATCATGAGAATGCTGATAACTTGGACAACAAAAAATGTTTGATTTGGTAATAAGATATTGCCTAATTCTTAAAAAGGAAAAACATAATAGTATTTCTATAGTGACCACAACTAAGGGTTGTATTTCTTAACTATACCATAAATAAAGGTTGTATTTCCAATCCCATCATATATTTTTGTAGCAAAAGAGAAATTTAATCTCTCAAGGATTGCAAGAAATTTTGTTTAGTTAGTTTTCTCAACTAAAATAAATGTTTATCATACTTTTAACATTAATAATTTGCAAGCTACCCAACATTAATAATATCTCAACAATCGCATGCAATTTTGTTTTGTTACCTCATTGAGATTCTGTGAACTTTGATATAACTTTATAGCATATCATAATTGTGTTCACTTGGTTTTGAGATTTTGATTTGTGGAGGTTGTCACAATGAACTCTTTCAGACTAAACTAATCAAAGGATGTGATTACAATCAATGTATTTCCATTTAAAAGTTCATATACCTCAAAAGATGTGATGTATATCACCATTTATATCTTTTGTTCCATACTTCTATTTGTAGTCCTATACTTGGATCAACTATGAGAAAATTAGATTTCTGATGTACAAAAAATATAAAGAACTTGTCAAAAATATCTATTTTTCAGTTTAATTTAGTTAATTTACAAACTGATTCTGATTTTCCTCTTGAGATGTATTGAAGTGGGTATGGAGAAATGATTCTTTTAGTTGAGATGTATATGACGTTACTATTTAACATCAATTATGTCTTCCTAGCTGATTAATTCACTTCTTAGGAAAAAGAAATATCACTATACATTGCAACAAATTCTAATATGAGTATTCAAAAGAAATCAAAAAAGATAATGGATTTTGGTGTAATCTTCTGATAACCCTGGTTGGGTTGTGACATTTGATCAGGTTGAAGTAACTACATCCAAAAGATTGGTTTTACAATCTGTAAGTGCAATAATGAAAATTTTATTATTTGAGCTCTAACTCATTGTAGCATTATTGTGATGGTGTGATGAAACTGTTGTTAATCTAAGTGAAATATCTGAAAATAGTGGATTACAATATCATATATATACTCTTCTCTATATCTAATGCAGGTAGTTAGAAGAGCCTCATGTTAGGATTTTTCTGCCAAAATAAATGAGAAATATGCATAATGTTCACACTACTATAACAAGGGGCAAGTGGAAGTTTGTGTCCAATTTGATGAATAGCAAGGGGCATCCTGTTTCTCCCCAAAAATGTGAGGATAAGTTCAATGATCTCAGCCAAGAGGTACAAGAGGTTCAATGATGTCCTTGGTAGGGGCACTGCTTGTGAGGTAGTTGAGAACCCTTCTCTTCTTGAGAAGATGGGTCATCTTTCTGACAAGGCCAAGGATGATGTGAGGAAAATTTTGAGATCAAAGCATTTTTTTTATAGGGAGATGTGTGCATACCATAATGGGAATAAGATTCATTTGGAGTGTGATCATGGGTTGCAGTACCCCATTATGATGATAATGCATCATGCTGCAAGAACGAGAGACATAAATGAGTTGTTTAGGCCTACAATTGAGGACACAAGTGGTGGGTGTGTGTGTGGCGGGGATGAGAACAAGGAAGAGGATATAAAGGAGGAGGAGGAGGAGGAGGAGGATGATGAAGATGATGAAGATGATGATAATGAGAATGAAGGAGATCCAAAGATTGAGGGTGGAATGGAAGAAAGCATGAAAAGGTTGTGGATGAATACAAATTGGGAAGATATAAATTCGTGGTCATCACCTGGATCACAAGAATTTGGAAGACCCAATGCCTAGGACAATTTTAGTCAGGAACTTAAATAGGTGTGTTACAGGATCCTAGTAAAGCAAAATGGCAGAAGAGACAATGGATGAGGAATCAAACTATGCAATTGGAAGAGCAAAACGTGATGATTCAAGCTGAGGCATTTGAACTGGAGAAACAACAAATGAAGTGGAAGAAATTTAGAACTAGGAAGGATAGAGAATTGACAAGCACAATATGCTATGTGATGAGTTCCTATAAAAATTAATAAATGTTTTTTTTGTTGTGTCTTTTGATCTACAATTTTATATTTTATAAACCGCAGTGCTTACGCCCTCCAGTACCACGAGGGTGGGGGAGACTAGACCTCGTGACCGACCTCCTACAACAAGAAAGATTTAGCCAACCGAACTAGGGTCCCAACCCCAAAATATTAATGATTTTTCTTTTTTGAAATATATTAATTTTTTTAAAAAAATATTGAATGTTTTTCATGTTTTAAATATATTAATTTAAAAACATATTTTTATGTGTAACATAAATTTAGAATATTTCTTTTTTTTGGTTTAATTTTCTAATTTTCTAATTTTAGATATATTAATTTAGAATTTAAAAAAAAAACAATTTTTTCATTGCTTTTAATTACGCCGAAGGCGTTCCCTATTTGAAGTAGTGCAAGCTAATTTGATCTATCGATGGCTCAAATTGCTCGGGAAATGATTCAAACAATTTCAACCGTTCGATTTTCGTAGTTTTCAGTCAGCGGTTTTTTCCCTGTTCACCGTTGAATGATTACGTAGGTTTTTCCCCCTGTTCACCATTGAATGACTTGTGTCGGTTAGTTTGCTAGTGTGAGATATTTCAGCAAAAAATTGCGTCCAATATTCGGTGTGCCCTGCTGAGAAGGATCTGAACGAAGAACAGAACGACAATGACAATGTGCCCTGCTTGCTCGCTATGGAAGAAAATGCTAAGAGGACTGTAGTATTAAACCTTAGCAGGCCAGTAATCCAGTCAAGCATCTCATATCTTCCAAGCTATGATAATCCTGTTCCCATAACCAAATTCAGGAACATTGCAGGAACCTGCCAAATTCTTTAGTTGCAACTGCCCTGGTAGACATGTATTCAAAAGTGGAAGCATAGACAAGGCAGTGAAGTGTTTGACAAGATGCCTCGACGTGGTCTCGTGGACTGCAATGATTGCAGGTTATGCACAAAATGGATTTGTTGAAAAGACTAAATTTTCAAGCAAATGCAAATGTCAGGTTTAAAGCCAAATTCCGCAACCTTTGCTAGCATCCTCCCTGCCCATGCCAAAATGGGAGCTTTGGTACAGTATTTGCATCCATCCAACAATAAAAAATAGAGGAACTTTGACAGATATCATGGTCACGACTGCCCTAGTAAACATGCATGCAAAAAGTGGAAGTAACAAGGCACGTGAACTGTTTGACAGAATATCTGAAAAAAATCTCATCTCATGGACTGTAATGATTGCAGGATATGTACAAAATGGATTTGTTGAAAAGGCTTTAGAAACTTTCAAGCAAATGCAATTGGCAGGTGTAAAGCCAAATTCCACAGCTTTCACCAGTATGCTCCCTGCGTATGCCAAAATGGGAGCTTTGGAATGGGGAATGGGGTATGGACATCCATCAAAGCGGGATTTTTTTCACATATTATAGTTGGAAATGCTCTGGTAAACATGTATGGAAAATGTGGAAGCATAGAAAAGGCACGAGACCTGTTTGACAGAATGCCTCAAAGAGGTTATCTCATGGAATGCAATGATTGCAGGATATGCCAGCATTCTCCCTGCTTGTGCCAAAATAGGAACATTAGAACAGGGTATGGATATTCAAACTCCACAACTTTTGCGAATATAATCGAGAGGGGCTTTTCACCAGATGTTTTAGGTGGAAATTCCTTGGTTGATATGTATTCGAAATGCGGAAGAATCCAAAGGTACTTGAACTGTTTGACAATATGCCTCAAAGAGATGTGATCTCATGGGCATCAATGATTTCAGGATATGCACATTTGAAACTTTTTAGCAAATGCAAGCAGCAAGTGTAAAGATAAATTCCACAAAAATATGCTAGCATACTCCCAGACTTTGCCAAAACGGGAGCTTTTGAACATGGTATGGACATCCATCAAATCATAATGGAAAGGGGGTATTTTTCAGATGTTGTTGTGGCAAACGCCTTAGTAGATATTTGTCCAAAATGCGGAAGTATACACAAGGCACAGGGCCTGTTTGACGTGATGCCTCGAAAGAATCTAGTTTCCTGTACTACAATGACTGCAGGATATGCACAAAATGGCGTCCTTAGGCGAGGTTATAAGGCTTTTCAAAGAAGCACGTAATAAAAATGACTGCAGGATATGAACAAAATGGGTTTTGTTGAAAAGTCCTTCGAAACTTTTAAGCAAATGCAAATGGCAGGTGTAAAGCCAAAGTAAACAACATTTGTCAGCATCCTCTCAGCCTGTGCCAAATGGGATATTTAGGATAGGGCACGAACATCCGCCAAAGCATAATTGGGGATATATACTTGTCAGACGTTGTAGTTGTGAATGCGGTGATAGACTTCTATGCAAAATGTGGAAGCATACACAAGGCACGCGAACTGTTTGACAAAATGTCTCAAATAGAAAAAGCCTCAAAGTGCATTTGGCAGGAGTAAAGCCAAACTCCACAAGCTTTGGTAGCATCCTCCCAGCTTGTGCTAAAATCGGAACTCCAGACCAGGGCATGGACATGCATCAAATCATGATAAGAAGGGGATTGTTGTCCGATGCAGTTACAAGTGTCCTGCTAGACAGATATGAAAAATCTACAAAGTATAGACAAGGCAGTTGAGTTGTTTGACTAAATGCCTCAAAGAGATGTTGTATCATAGACTGGAATGATAAATGGATATTCACAAAATTGGTTTATTGAGAGGGCCTTGGAAACTTTAAGCAAATGCAATTGGTAGGTGTAAGGCGTAACTCCACAACCTTTGCCAGCATCCTCCCAGCCTGTGCCAAATTGGGAAGCTTTGCAACAGAGTATGGGCATCCATCAAAACATAATTGAAAGCACATTGTTGTCCGATGTTGTAGTCACAAGTACTCTTATAGACATGCATGCAAAATGTGGAAGCATAAACATCACGTCAACTAGTTGACAAAATGCCTCAAAGACATGATCTCATGGAATTCTATTATCGCACGATATGCCCAAAATGGCTTTTGCAAGGATTCTTTCAAGCTTTTAGAAGTACTTTGGAACACCCTGATCATGTAAGATTTTAGAATGAGTAACGCAGAGGTAAGCCTGCAGGCCAATCTACACGGTCGCTGTGAGGATTACCCAAAACTAACAGAAATATATTATTAAGTCGATTGTTCGCCTTAAAAAACATGAATGAAATGGATACAGAGAAATTTAAAAAACATTAGGAGGCAATGAACAGCGGTACAAGCTGAAAATCTTAGTATACTTCAAATTCTACTAGAATTTCATTAATAAATATATGAGTCTTTCAAATCATATTGACTAACATTTTTGCAATATATTGATCAAAAAAACATAATACAATTTTACATTACAATGAATTTCAAATTAGGACCAAAAACAAAAAAAACCAAAAGTGCATGAGAAAAAATATCGATTTCCCCTTGCTCAACATGATCAAGGACACTTATTTCTCTATGTGGAGTTACAATTTTCATCCAACGAGAACATAGAGAGCGTATATAATTCCCGAAATAGAACCCAAAAATGTCAGCAATAGATCTATCCAAAACTCCACTTACAAATCCACCATTATTACCCAAATAAATTAGAATACTAAGATTGTCATTATATGTTGAAAATGAAGGTGCAATAGATGAGAAAGGAAAACACATACTCCACAGCCATATCTGAAGAAAACTTTGAGCGGAAGCAAAAACATTGAGAGCAACACCTCAATAAATGTTTTAGAGTCCCTTTTGCCATTGTGTTCAACTTTACAACTTGTTTCTGACTGTAATTCCTTTGTCACATAATGGGGAGAAAGGGAAGATTAGTGGAATTTGAATAGAGGAAGCTTGATTGCACATGTTGTGGAAATTGCATTGAGATGTGGCAACGTTAGATAGTTTCAACAAAGCATAGTTTGACATGTACCAATTGTTGTTTAAAGCTCTTGGGTTTGGTGGTCATAGTGGCTTGTGATAACAAGCTTATTTTGGGTTGTCTTATCTCTTGACATATGTTCTCTCTTACATCTACATAGAAGTGGGCAAGTGGGGTGAGGTTCAAATGGTAGGAAATTGATAAAAGGTCAAGGAATTGAAGGCCATAAAATGGTACATGTTTTCCATGTAAGAGACAGATCACATGCACAAACACAACTTAAAATAAGCAATAATAAAAATTTACAATCTGTGAACAAATCTTTATTTGATATGCATGGTATCACAAAGTGTGATATGAAATTTGTATATATTCGGTCGTTTCTAAGAGCTATTCTCAATGATGCAATTTGAATATATTCTTCACGTTTTTGAAGGAACACTTCTTTAGCACAAGAATCGTTATCTTCATATTTTAAGAGTGTCACTTGATCATAATTTTTTTTTAGAAAATGTCTATGATTTTTAGTATAGATTCAATCTTGTTTGGCTAATTTTATTTCACATCCTAAACTCCTAGATCACAAACCCTCAAATTTGCAACTTGGGCTCTAGGGTAGATGCATTGAGCTAGATGCATATGATCGTCATCTATTTCTCCTCTTGTTTTTTCTTTAATAATTGTCATATTTCACACCCAAATATACTTGGACCTAATCCTAGATGTAGTTGACTACCTAAAGGGCTAGACATTGGGCAAGGGCATTTACACCCTTGTCTAGTGTCACGTCATATTGTTGTTGGCCTTCAAATTTTGATAGAAAAATGTGATTGCAACTATGCATGGTAGGCATTTCTCTGCTCTAGCAGTTGTGGAAGCCAACTATTTTTTCAAGTTTGTTTAGTAGAGGAATATTTTATCGCTAAAGGCACACGATTCACAACTTATCTTGAGTCTTTAGCAATTCTTTTTTCAAGTTTGTTTAGTAGAGGAAGATTTTATTGCGAAAGGTACAAGATTCTTGTGCCTTTAGCAATAAAATCTTCCTCTATGGAGAAGGAAGCTAGAAAGCAATTATATTATTGAGAAAACACAAACATTTTGAAAAAGTCTACAACATTTTGTAAGAAAAAATCAAATGCAAGAAACAATAGGATCTCTAAATTGTGGGTGTTGCACCAATCTAAGCATGGTAATGAAGTTTTGTTGCACCCAAAAAAGGAAATCCTCTCAAAATATTAGATTGTGTCTCTATAATTTTTTTGAAATTATTCTTCGTTCCTTGGTTTCCATCACATTTTCAATGTTGACATTTTATTTTCAAATTGTCCACCATTGAGTGCACCAAATGGAGAAAAAACATTTCTACCAGGGATTGAATCCTTATTGTAGGGACCAAATAGTTAGATAGAAAGATGAATAACACAAGGAACAAGGTCATACCCATCTTTGGTGTTGTTAAAGTAGGTCAAAACATTTACTATAGGAAATATTTAACCAAATTCTTAGATTTTGAAGTATTTTTGGCAATTGTTTTTTTGGTTTGGTGTATTGAGAACTATCACTTTGCAAGGAGAGGCAGCTATTCTAAGTGGCAACATGAATACTACAATTAGCATCAATTCATCAAATAAATTTTCGTAATCAACATATTACTTGGCAAAGAAACAATCACAACACCAAAGTTCTCACGAAGTGGGACCCTTGCCAAGGCACTCTAGAGCATCAACGCTCATTAGAGGTGTTGAGAATTCAAAACTATAGAAGGTTGAACTATTTTTCCTTCCAAAAAGCTCTCCCTTCTTATTCTTTATCAAGAATTATTCACTATTTTTATGATGCTTGTTTATATCAAACTCTCCTAAATTCCTCATCTAGATTTTACTTGGTTATACACATGACATACACAAATGTAAATTATGAAGTTGCATATCTAGCATATTCTAAGTCATTGAGGTTGTTCTCCCACCAATTGTGATCTAATAGGATCTGTTGTCTCTACCTCTCCAAGAGATGGAGAGTAAGAAACTCCTTATTTCCACATTTCCTATCTACTATGAAATTTGATGTAAATGATATTGTTGAGGTGCCACTTAATCCATTTTTTTCTTTTATCATGATCGGGGGTGCTTTATCCTTCCTTTAGGGGGTTTGAATTCATAAATGTATATCCTTGCATAGGAACCCTCAAGGTTCTCAAGATGACATCCTTCGGCCCGGTTCAGACATTAAAGGTCACAAACACTAATTGGATAAAACCAACTCACACACATATACAGACAAATTAAAAAGACAATGTTCCACTTGTAGTATTGCTACCATTGCTTTCAAACTAGCTAGTCGCAATTTTGGCTTTACCCTTGTCCACAGGATGGATCATGGAAGCAACAACACATCACTAGCTTTTTCTTTACTACCAAAAGTTCATTGGTTGTGGATGTTAGGAAAGCTTCTAGGATGTGTCAGGCTTGCTTTGAGTATTGTTAATCTTGACCCTCTTATTCCTAGACATATTATGAGCATCATCATATCTTGCATTGGCCTTTTTGTGCTGATCGTAGCAACAAACATGGTGATATTGTTGCTCCCATATTTCTTCTTTGTCATCTCAATGCTTCCTTG
The DNA here is from genome assembly GCA_007258455.2 of Sequoia sempervirens. Lineage (NCBI taxonomy): Eukaryota > Viridiplantae > Streptophyta > Pinopsida > Cupressales > Cupressaceae > Sequoia > Sequoia sempervirens. Next base: position 39,829,020 of record VDFB02047230.1, on the reverse strand, counting down.
AGAGATCCTTTCCATATAAGACTATTTTTACTTAGTTTTTATGGTTTGAAATTCACTTCTTTGGGTTTATTCTCATGTTATGTTAGCATTTATTTAGTTTGTAGTTGTTTGATCTTGTCACAACCTACGATCTTTAAAATCTAGTCATCTCTATTATAGCTTAATGTACTTTTTGAGTCCTATTAATCTAAACTTGTTCATATATGAATATAAATATGATAAAATGCTATTCTTTACAAACTCTTGTTTTCTAGTATTTTGTTGGTTGAATAGAATAGAAGATTTTTAATGTCCATAAGGCCACATATAGCCTATTAGACAACAAACCCTACTATTTTTGCTTTGTGAAGTGTTGATTGTCTATCATTCAATTTAATAATGAACTCTCTCATTCTCTCAACCATCTCCCTATTGAACTAAAAGTTAGATGTACACCTATGTACTTACTGATTTGTCTCCTAGAGTTCCAAATACTTGTCTCCTAGAGTTCCAAATACTTGCTAGAAAATATTTCTTTAGATAACAATATATGACTACATGATTATCTTCCTCATTCAAAGGTTTTGTTTCAATCGTGTTTTGATGCCTATAAGAGGGTACACAGTTGATTTGAAGCTATCACTTCTCTATTGATACCTTTATTGCACAAACAACATCATTTGCTAAATGATCAACCAATTGACCTCATGTACTACAAAATGTATGAAAAAAACCACCGATTTTTTTCCTAATTGACCTTCCACACCTCTTCGGCGTACCCATTGTACACCAAGGTGCAATTGCTAGTTTTATTTCTATTCTATTATTAAAAAAACAAATTACAATGATATCAAAGTTTTTTTTTTTTTTTTTCTAAAAATTCTCAATATTTTTCAATTTTAAATATATTAATTTAAAAACTTGCTTTTATATATAATAGTAAATTTATGAAAAAAAATTCATACTTAATTTTCTAAATCTTAGAAACTTGTTTTTATAATACTAATTTAACATATTTTTTTATATTTTATTTTTATAAATAATAATTATTTTTTATTAAAAAAAATTACTTAAATATCAATAAGACAAACAAACTCTATCTTAAATCTTAAACCTAACCCTAATTCATTTAATGTCTTACACGAATGCTACTATTTAAAGAGTGACAAGGCGTCAGAAAGAAGAATTGAATGCGAATAAATTCAGATGCCATTCCCATTCTTATCTGCAATACGAAGACGAGGAATGCAGATGTTAAGCTAAATGATGGAATACCATTGAAGCACAGTCTTCTCCTTAATTATGGTAAGATTTCATTCCAATTATGTAATATTTTATGCAAGGTGTTTTCACCTGATGTATTCTTTTTTTCACTTTAGGAATCAGGTGGAATCAGGTAGCTTCCTTATAATCTGCAATTTTTTTCCTGACTGGAATTAAGATTTGCATGAAATATATATCACAAATAGTTTTGTCTTATTATATTTATAGATTTAATGGTAGCGTTCAGGAAAGAGGATCGCTAAATTCTCTTCAATAATGTTTGAACAAAATCTTGGAAAGGGAATCCAATCCTCTTATCTGCAATGAAAGAATACTTTGTTTCAATCTTTCATCAGAACAATGTATTGACTGTTTATTTTTCTCTACTAATCAGGATTTGAGAAGTTATGGCCGTCGTTTGATCTCGTAATACATTGGATACCAGCTGTGTGGTATCTCATTCATCCAGTATGTATGGAAGAAGCCTCATTTATGTACACCTATTCAATGGAACATAGGGAGAAAATTAAGAAAGAATTATATAACATTTATAAAACTTAAAAAGTTATTATCCTTATGTATGTGGTTTTGAAAGTTTTTTTTTTGTTTGTTTTTGTTTTAACTTGTTTTTGAAACAGCATTAAAGATCTATAGGTCTATATCCTCCCGGGCTTATTGTTGGCAATGTCATTAAGAAATAAAACTTTCCAAATCCTCAACAATTAAGGGAAAAAATAGGTGTCAAAATTAAATTGCTTGATAAGGAGTGTAAAGAGCAATAACTGAATGGTCCCATGGGGGGGCTTGGGCTTCTATTTTCATGGATCAAGTGGTCCCATGAAGAAAAAAATTTATGCTACAGGATTAATTGGAATATTTTACCTTTTAGATTGCGGGTGAAATTGAGGTGGGGCTAGAAATTGTCCCACTTAGGAATTTTATCTACCACTTGTCTTCACTTAAAATTTTAAATTCCTAAAAAAACCAAAAAAATGAGAGATTTTTTATTTATTTATTAATTTTTATCAAAATACTCTAGTTTGTTCCTTAAATTTTGGAGCTCAAGCTTTTACGCTGAATTGCAAAACTAAATTCATGGGACCACTAGCTTTAAAATATTCCTAAAAACTCTAAGTAGCACCCATTGAATTCTTTTAGGGAGCCTCCCTCCATGAGACGGTACCCTAATTAAACTACACATTCAACAACAATACTTATTTTGATTATATACAATATCCATTCTGAAATTACACACTTCTACTTTTAAATATTAAGACCCTTTCCTCGCCATAATGGTTCTTATCTGCCCACATAGTTTACCATCCATCCCTCTTCAAAATAATGTTGGAGTATTTAATATATATATAAATATAATAAGTGAAATTACTAGAGTTTCTTTTCAAATAAGCTTAACACTACAAACCCAAAGTAAAATAAAATTTATAAGAAAAATTCTTAGACATAAAATTGCAACACACTCGGAGAATTTATTTAATTATTTTTTTTAATAAAAAATAATAATTATTTATAAAGATAAAGTATAAAAAAATATGTTAAATTATTAGACAATTTTTTTTCCAAAATTTAGAAAGTTAAGTATTAAATAAATATTCTAAATTTACTATTTCATATAAAAAATAAATTTCTAAATTAATATACTTAAAATTAAAAATATTATAATGGTGCATGGTAACGAAGCTCTGCAACGGTCAGGAGCAAGGTTGCAATGGTTAGATGTAGATCATAGGCTGGATCGTAACCAAAATGGTCGTGGCAGGCTTAGAACAAGAAATAATGAGGACTTAAGGTGACTAAAAAGATGGGAGAGGCCTCATCGAAATAATTGACAGGATCCAGAGGTGGGTCAAAGAGATACAGAGGATTTTGGGAGGCTAGGAGGTGCCCTTAAGTCCAGAAGGGCATATAGTAGGGGATCCTATTGTAATGAGGAGTTTAGAAGGCCTCATCACTAGGAAAGGGATCAACAAGGTTTTAGTGGCTATACAAGAGTAGAAGGCTAGGAGCGTGGGAGGCAAAACCCTCCTCCCAAGGACAATATCAAAAAAGTTTGGTAGCGCAAGAAAACCCATTCAGAATGGGAGGAAGCAAGGGAAGATTTTGGGTCAAGTAAATTTCAACCCCCAAAACTAGCAAAGGGCAAGGTGTTGCTTGGTGGTAGGGCCACTTTGGTGGTCTATCCGACTAAGTTGCAAGCAGAGGTGCTAAGGCTGGAGAACTTGAGGATAATTGCGAAATGGTATGGTGTCTCCTACAACTGGGATCAGTTGTTCAAGTGGTGGAAGGAGCGATGGGGCTCTGATCTCTAGTTTAAAATCCTCCAAAATGGATTTTTCCTGGTCATTTGCATGACCAGGAAGGCAAGGGATGAGATCGTAGATGGGGTTTGGGTTTTCGAGGGTTGCGGGTTCTGTTTGAGAAAGTGGGTTATGGGTTTTAATCCTACAAATCATGAAATGGAGATGGTCCAAGATTGGTACAGACTTTCTAATCTTCTGTCAGAGTACTGGGAACCCAACATTTTAGAGGAGATTGGAAACCTCTTTAGAACCTTTGTTTGTGCTAAAGAATAGAAAGATGGGAAGGAAGCCTCAACTTATGTCAGATTATGCATGGAAAACAAACCTATGAGACATATATGGAGCGAAATAGAGCTGATTTCTAAATATGGAAGTTGGGTTCAAAATCTAAGCATTGATTCTTATACCAAACACTTGTTGGTGTGGCCTATTCTCTGGAGATCTCATTCTCCATTGGCGGGCAAAGCTAGAGTGGCATAAGCTTCATCGTCTCATGGTATGGTGTTGGTGAAGACTAAAAGGATGTTGGAAGCAAAGGAGGCAGAAGCGGGTAGGATGACACAAACAATTCTCATTCATAGCCCTCCCCCGACAGTTGATGGTAACGAAGTTGATTCTTCGGCTCTTCAGCCTAAGGACGTGTTTATGGTGTCCAATCCACTAGAGGGGGAGAACATGCAAGAGGTTGTGGAAGAGATGGAGGTCTACAGGCGAGTCTCAATGTTTGGATAAGAATCTAGCTTCAAATGAAAAAATCTCACAAGCTTTAGATCTTTTGGGGGATGAATGTCATAATGTGGAGTTAAATTCTTTGATTGAAGTTGGAAAAGAATTAGTGAAACTAGTTGAAGCAGCCAAATATAGTTAATGGGAGTTGGAGGATGGGGAAATGGCAGAGGAGTTTTCCCCTGGTCAAGATGATTTCAGTTTACTAGAGGACCCTGAAGGTTTGGGTTCCCTCTCAGGGAAAAAAGGAAATCTTTCTCACAGTTGGAATCAACAAGAACTAAATTGGGTTTATGCCAAAAGTATATGTTTAAATCTTCACCGGATTGTAGGGAAAAAAAAAAGAGGGACCGCATCTCAAACATGGAAAAGCAAAAAATGGGATGGGGAGGTGAATGGTCAGAAGAAGATTGACTGCATGATGAAAGTAGGGAAGGGCGAGCCTCTTCCTGAACAACAATGAGGATCCTAATGTGGAACGTTAGGGGTCTCAACACCCTTAACAAATGGAGCCTTATTAGGCTTCATATTAAGGAGTGTCTAGTGGATGTAGCCATTTTGCAAGAGACTAAAATTGCTGAGCAGGAGCTAGCAAAGTTCAGTAAAAATTTGAAGCTCTAGAAATGGGTTGGGGTTGATGCAAAGGGTGCTTTAGGGGGTCTGCTAACCATTTGGAGGCCTCAATCCATTTTAGTGGAAGCTATTGAATCTAGTCATCATTGGGTTGTTTGTCGGGTAAGGAGTTTAATCTCTAATCTTCAATTTCTATTGATTAATGTTTATGGACATGCTCCCAATTCACTTAAAAGACAAGTTTGGCTTGAGTTAGATGGTATCCTTAATCGGCTTGGTTCAGATTTTTGGATTTTGGGGGGTCATTTCAATGCAATATTAAGAGCTTCTGATAAGAAAGGGGGGTTGGGCAGAGCTTTGCAATCCCAAAAGGATTTTCAAAACTTTGTGGACAAGAATTCTTTGGTTGAACTGCATACTAGTAATGGGTGCTTCACTTGGACCAATAGGCATAAATTTTTTTGTAGTATTGTAGAAAATCTTGATAGGTTCTTTTTCAAAGGAAATTTGGGAGCCTTCCCCTTTACTTTGGGTTGCGAAATAAATTTTGGGGCAGGATCCGATCATTTTCCTGTTTAATTGGATATTGAAGGTGAGAGAGGGCCAATTCGATGTCCTTTTAAGTTGGAGGTAATGTCAAGTTCAAGGACCCTCAAATCTTGGACCCAATTAAAGGTTGATGGTCTAAATGCAATCCAAGGGGTTCTAAGTTTTTTAATGTGGTGGAAAAACTGAAATATTTTAAGCAGTAGCTCCAACAATGGAATAAAGATAGTTTTAAGAATATCTTTGAAGAGAGGCATAAGATAGTGGAAGAGTTGGGTAAGCTCGCAGAAAAAGTCATTATTCAAGGCATGGATAATGAAAGCTTCATTCAAGAAATTAGGCCATTGACTCTAAAGTTAAATGATTTTCTTGCCAAAGAAGAGTTATTTTGGAGGTAGAAATCCAAGGAGCTTTGGTTAAAGGTGGGAGATAGAAACACAATTTTTTTTCATAACTCCACTAAGGTCTGAAGGGAAGTTAACATGATTGCTAGTATTGTTGGCTCAGATGGTCAGATGTTGGAGGATCCCAAAGAGATTAGGGATTTAGCTGTGGATTATTTTAGCAACTTGCCAAATGATTGGAAGGGGTCTAATCTACGGGCCCAAAATGATTTCTCTGTGTCATTCCTACTCTAATTTATGATTCCCAAATGGAAGCATTGAATGCAAGCTTCTTAGTAGAGGAAATAAAAACAATGACATTTGGCCTAAATCTAGAGAAGGCTTTGGGGCTGGATGGATTTCCTGCATTCTTCTTCTAGAAATACTGGGATTTGGTGGGGGTGGAAGTTGCAGAGGCTATTGAGGATTCTCATTGCTCGGGGAAGATTCTCAGAGAAGTTAATAATACCTTCATAGCTCTCATTCCTAAAAAGGAAAAGCCATAGGTTTGGGATGAGTTTCAGCCCATTTCGCTTTGCAACACTCATTATAAAATTCTAGCAAAGGTTGTAGCAAATCGTCTTAAGAAAATCTTTCCATCAATCATCGTAGAGGAGCAAACCAGGTTTTTACTTGGAAGGTCTATTCTCAACGGGGTAATAATAGCATAGGAAGTCATTCATTCAGTGCAAAAAATAAGAAAACCAACTATGTTACTTAAACTGGATATAAAGAAAGCTTATGATAGAGTAAACTGGTGCTTTCTGTTCAAAGTTCTTGAGGCCTTTGGTTTTCATAAATGTTGGCTTGATTGGTTGTTTGGTTGGGTGGCTAGTCTTCGCTACTCAATCTTTTTAAACGGTTCTCTAGAATGATTTTTTCCTGCATCAAGGGGCTGAAGGCAAGGAGATCCTCTTTCACCTTTTCTCTTCATAATCATGGCATAAGCTTTGGGTCAATATATTGAATTGGTTAGGAGCTTGGGTGGGCTAGAAGATCTATAGGTGACAAGCAACCTTCCTTTTGTGACTCATCAACAGTTTGTCGATGATACGATGTTGTTTGCAGTGGCCTCACTCAAGGAAGCCAAGAGGATCAAAGGTATTATGGATAGGTATTCATTTGCCTCTGGTCAAGTTCTGAACCAAACTAAATAAGAGGTTTTCTTTTTTAATATCAATATTGGGTTGGAAAATCAAATTTTATGGTGTTTGGGGTTCAAAAAAGGAGAGTTGTGCAAATATCTAGGGCTTCCTTTGGCTAAAGGTTCTCAACATGGCAGTATTTGGAATTCTTTGTTAGAGAAGGTGAAAGGAAAACTTTCTACCTGGAAGAGCGGATGGATTTCTTGGGCGGGTGGATTAACTATGCTCAAATTTGTTGTTGCAACATTACCTATTTATATGTTGTCCTGCCTTTAGATTTCAACAAGTGCTAGTAAGGCTATTAATAGATCAATGAAAGACTTTTTTTGGAGTGGGAATGGTGAGCAAAGGAAGTTTCCTTTAATCAAGTGGCAAAAAGTTTGTGAAAAATAGGAAAAATATTGGGCGGGTCTAAAAAATTTGTTGTTGCAAAACAAGGCTCTTGAAGCAAAATTGGCCTAGAACATTCACTCTCCCCCAGAGCTGAAGTGGGTCAAAATTATTAAAGCCAAGTATCTGGTTAACGAAGAATTTAGTTTCTTGAAAGATAGGAATCTCCCAAATGGCTCTCGAATCTAGAATTTTATTAAAAGCTCTAGAGAACTCATTACAGACTATATCACTCGAGAGATCAAGAGTGGGGAAGATGCACTTTTTTGGGAGGATTCTTGGGAAGGGTTTCCCATTCTTTGTGATGATCCTTTACTCTCTCGTGTTAAAGAAAAATCCAAATAGCTTTGGGGTGATAAGGTTAAGGATTACTTTGTTGATCAACCTGGTGTTTAGGATGGGCTCCATCACTAGACGTCTCTTGGTCAGTTGGATCTGGAATCTCAAGATGCAGAGGCATTTGAAAAAATCCTTTCAAGAAGGCGGGTGTGGAAGAGAGGAGGCAGGGATCAAATTCATTGGAATCCATCGGCTATGGGGGATTACTCAACAAAGGCCCTGGGATATGCAATTTTGGCCTCATCAGATCAGTTGGATTCAACTCTTCTGAGTAGACTGTGTTGGAATAAGGCTTGCCTTCCCGAGACTAGTATTTTCACCCGGGCAGCGGCTCAAGGAAGGATCTTGATAGGAGACAGATTCACAAGGTTGGGTTATTCAGGCCCCCTAAGATGCCCTCTATGCCAAAACAATGAGGAATTGGCAGATCGCTTGCTTCTTAATTGTGAATTTTCTCAAGCAATTTGCAAATGGTTGCTAGCCAAATTACATTGGAAAATAGGGCTTCCAAGGCTCTTGCTAGACTGGTTGAATTCATGGCTGGCACCATTGAATAATTCCCTTTTAGGGGACATTTGGTTAATGAGCCCTTCGATTGTTCTTTGGGAAGTGTGGAAAGAGAGAAATAGGATAATTTTTCAAGAAAATGAACTATCCATTCCCCACCTGTAGTACAAAATTGAACCAAGCATTGTTGAATGTTTTAATGCAAGGCTAGAAGAGAAATCACTCAAAGCAAAGAATTTCACAGTTTGGGACTCTTTAATTTTAAAGAATTGGCCAAGTTTAAAGGTTCTAGCTTTTGTGGGAAAGGGTGGTATGGACTCGCACATAAACCACATCACAGTAGTCTGGAGACCCCCTGAATAGGGTTGGGTCAAGTTGAACTTTGATGGGGATTCGAAAGGAAACCTAGGTCCCTCTGGCGAGGGTTGCATTATGAGAGACAATCAAGGGGAAGTGTTAGGTTCGCTAGCGACTTCTCTCCCAGAGGGGACTAATAATGATGTGGAGTTTCAAGCTCCTCTTTTGGGCTTAAATCTTTGTCGAGATTTTAAGGCATCCAAGGTAGTGATCGAAGTTGAGTCTACACTTGTGATTAATGCCTTATGTTCAAGGAAAATTTGGAACTAGAAATTGGGGGAAAAGTTGGAGGTTGTGTTGGAGTGGTTATGATGCAGGAGCATCCAGTGGTGTAAGGGAAATCTTGCATCACCCAAAAATAGTTAAATTTCAAGTTTCTCAGTTTTTAGATGTTTTTACATTTTTGGATACCCTTTTCGTCATAATAAAATTCCCAAATTACGGTTTTTATTTTCTATTCTTGGGTTGAAAGATATTGCAGTTTTAGTTTCCTAGATTTGCACTTGAAAATCTTTCGAGTTAGATTTGAGGCACTTAGAGTTCCCGGAACGGCCCTGAAACTTGCCGAAATCGGCATAGAAAATTTCTAGCGCGTTATTGACTTCGAGACCTTTCCAACGGTTCAAACGGTTCGCGAATCGGAGTCCCGAATCAAAAGTTATGGCCCCAGGAAGTTGGCGCACTTTCTAAAAGATACAATTGCAAATGTTCTTTTGAAATTTGAACTTCAAGTTGTAATTTTCGGCGCCAAACCGCCTAAACTCAAATTTGAATGTTGTTTTGGCTCCAAACTAAAGAGGAGCTCTATTTATGGGTGGGTTTCTAATTTTTGGGTAGCTTTTTGGGGACAAGCTCGCATATTGCGAAAGGGTTATTCTGTAGCTTTCTGTAACTTGCATGTGTTATAAAACTTGGGGATTTGGGATCCTCTGCATGTAAGAAGCTCCATTTTCTGAATAATAAAATTATTCTCTTGTTTGTGGGTTATTTTCTATGTCTCGGGCTGCGCCCTCATCAGGTTAGGTGGATTCAGTAGATAATGTTTAATCATATATTCTGGGAAGGAAATAAAGAAGCAGATATGCTATCTAATCAGGGCATGGTTGGTCCGGACAGGAAGATTATTAACAAAACATTAGCTTAATTTTGTGGGTGGCTAGGTGGGCACCCCTCCACGTCGGTGGAGGGGCTTCAAAGGGTCTGAGTCAGCTCTAGGAGGGAGCTTTATGGGAATGACCACCATTTTGGTGAGAAGCTTTGGCCTTGTCAAGTGGTGAGGCTCACAGGGTACGGTGTTTATGGTAAAATCTTGCATAATGGCTTGTTGGCAGCCGGTCTTCATTTCGAGGTGATGTCTTGGTTAAAGCTTGTTTTTGGAGGATGAAAATATCATGCAAGGAAATATTTCCTTGCATCACCATTATTCCTCACTCATGTGTCTTGGATTTGGCTTTCTTGCTGTGAGCTTTATTAATGTTGGTGGGTGTTGGTGATCAATTGTGTGGTTTTCAAAATTTTGTTTTCTGTTGGTTGCTTTCTTACAGGTGGTTCGAACGACTGGGGTGGCAATAATGGTTAAGCGGAGCCATTCCAAATTCATTATTACAGTCTCCATGGAGGGGATGGAATATTTTGGCATGGACACTCCCATATCTCTGGTGGCGACAGAGAGGCAAGCCACATTCAAGGAAATCATAGATCAAAGGCTTAAATGCATTCTGCTTGATGGTGATCCCCTAGTCTTGGTAGTGGTGAAAATGGTGTTAGGGAAGGGTCACTTGGCCAGAAAGGAGTATGCAAGGGATAATGCATACATATCCTCACGGTTCTTGGCTGCTATTTTGGACGTTGAAGTGTCCAAGTCGGATGCTAGAGAATTGTTGGTGAACCTTTTCATGGCGATTTGTTGGGTGGCCTTGAGGAGACTTTGAAAGTGGCCTTTGTGGGCAAAGGGATCCCGTGTCCATTTGATATGGAGCTCCTGTGGAAGATGGACGAAGCGATGAAGATCTTCCCCTTTCTTCTAGATTTGAGGGGGGGCGAGCTTATGTGGCACCAGATGATCTCACAATGGCAGTTGAGTTTCTAAATGGAAGCTAGGGTTGGTGGTGGAGGAGGGCTTGGAATGGATAGATGATTTCTCTTCTTTTGCAAATTTAAATGGGTTCCTTTGAGGTTCGGCCTCTGTGTCTAAATTTTCACTTGTTTTTTGGCTGTTGTTTTGGCTCTGGGTTTTGTAATGGGCAGGATGGCTGCCAATTTTGCTCTAGTTTTTTAGCATTTCTTGGGTTGGTAGGGGTTTCAGTGTTTTCTGGTGGTTTGGTTGTTGTTTCCTACTTTGCAGATGATCTGTATGGCTACTTCTAATATTTTAATAAAAATATATAAACCTTGTGTATCAAAAAAAAATAAAAAATTATCTTTTTAAAATAAGATACTCCTAACATTTTTTATATAGATTTATTTAAGTAATCTTTTCCAATAAAAAAATTTATTATTTCTAAAGATAACATTTAAAATAAATATGTTAAATTACTACCATAAAATAAAGTTACTTAAGTTTAGAAAATTAAGTATGAAAGAACTTTCTTAAGTTTACTACTACATATAAAAAAAATTTCTAAATTAATATACTTAAAATTAAAACATATTGAAAATCTTTAAAAAATATATATATTCTTTGATGTCATTGTAAAATATTTTTTTTAATAATAGAATAGAAATAAAATTATAAAGGAATGAAAAAAATAATGTTTTTTTTAAAAAATTCTAAATTAATGTATTTAAAATTAGAAAATTAAACAAAAAGGAAACATCCTAAATTCACTATTACACATAAAAATATGTTTCTAAATTAATATATTTAAAACATAAAAAATATTCAATATTTAAAAAAAAAATAAAAAAAATTTAGAAAGAAAAAATATTAATATTATATTTTATTCCAAATTAATGTATATTTGTAATGAAATGTTATAAATTTAAGTTTTTATTAAAAATATTTTACTTAGAAAAATATAACTACTTAAATATGCATATATTATAAAGGCTTTTCATAATAAGTACACATCTAAAATCAATTTAAAATTACAAAAATAAATACAAAGAAAATAGAATAAATTTACTATTACAAATAAAATAAAATTTTCAAATTAATATTACTTAAAACTAACATATAGCTAAAAATATTTTATATAACATTAATATTATTTATTATTATTTAAAATTAGGTTATGATTATGTTAGGATTTAATTAGGGTTAGGGTTCAATTAGAATTCTAAAATAAATCTTAGAGTTAGGGTCAGGGAGAGTGGGGTTAGATCAAGGTTACAATTAGCGGCATGGTTAAGGTTAGGGATCAATTAGGATTAGGGTTCAAAATGGTTCAATTACTCGGTTAGGCTTCAATTAGACATCAATTAGGGGTAAGGTTAGGTTAGGGTAAGGGTTATTGATTATGGTTTAATTAGGGTTAGTGTTAAATGGTAGGGTTCAATTAGGGTTAGGTTTAAGGTTATAGTTATAAGATAGAGCTTGGGGTAAAAGTTAGGGTCAAGGTTCAACTAGGGATAGGTTTTAGTTGGGTTAGAGTTAGGGTTCAATTAGTATTAGAGTTAAAATTAGAGTTTTCATAAGAATTAGGGTCATTGTGAAAATTAGAATTATGAATGGAGATAGAATTATGATTAGGGTTAGAATTATAATTAGGGTTATAGTTAGGGTTATGGTTAGAATTAGGATACTTGGGTTAGAGTTAAAATTAAATTAGGGTTTGGTTTAGGGTTAGGATTAGAATTCTATTAGGGTTAGGGTTCAATTAGGGTGCTACATTACATCTTGGGGTTAACATTAGGGTGTTCAAGTTGGAGTTAAATTTCTAAAATAAAGGTTAGAGTTAGTATTAGGATTAGGGTTTGGGTTATGGTTCAATTAGGGTTTATCTTATGGTTTGGGTTCAATTAGGCTTAGAATTCAACTAGGGTTAGGGCTTAACTTCAATCAGGGTTGATTTTTAATAGGGTTAGGGTTAGGGTTCTAAGATTTAAATCTTAGGATTAGGGTTGAGGTTAGGGTTTATGTTCAATTAGGGTTAGAGTAAGTGTTGGATTTATATTAGGGTTAGTGGTAAGAGTTACAAGTTAAGATTATGATTAAGGTTGGGGATTAATTATTGTTATGGTTATACTTAAATGAGGGTTCAATAAGGGTTAGGGTTAAGGTTAAATTGGTGTAAATTAGGGTTGGAGTTCTAGGATAAAGTTTGGAGGTAGGGTTGGGGTTAGAATTCAAATATGATTAAGGTTATGGTTATAATTATGGTAAGGGTTAAGATTCAATTAGGATTTAATTAGTGTTATAATTAGGGTTTATATTCAATTAGGATTATGGTTCAACTAAGGTTGGTATTAGGTTTAATGACATTTAAGGTTAAAGTTAAATACTATGGTTAGGGTTAGAATAATAATTGGGTTTATAGTTAGATTTACTGTTATAGTAGGTGTAGTGTTGAAAAATGTCGTCGGTGACATTTTCACACTTATTTGGGCCCTCCTTGTAAAATTGAGCCTAATGATGTTTTGAATTAGTGTTGTAATGTGATTAACACACTCACATTAGGTCTTGGGTCCTTGTAAACTAAATAAACTTAACCATGCACCTTACTTAGAGTGTTGTAAAGTATTGTAACACATTTTCACACTTTTCTATGGTTTTCATAAATAATTAGGTTTCTTTATGTTTTAATTGTCCTTATTTTGTACTCACAAGCCTCATTTAATGCATATTTTCAAGGATGATCCCTATACAAACCAATATCTAATCAAAATTCTAGTGTTTTATAGATTTGGATACCATTTTGCCATATTCCTATTTCTACATAGAAACCCAAATCTAGGATTGATTCACCTAGCTTGGTGTATGAATCCTAGTCAGCATTAAAGTCACTATTTTCAACATTTCAGAGCTCCATCCAATCATCTTTAGATTTCTAGGTGCACACATTTCATTTTGCAACATTTTGTTTTGTTTTATTTGCTTTTCTAGGTCATTTAGTGAAAGATTGCATCATATTAGGGTTAAACATTTTATCTTGCATTACATTTGTCTTTCCAAGTCTTAACTTGGTGGTGAACCCCTCATTAGTTTATAATTATACCCTAGGATACCCTATTATCAAATCTCTTCCTCTATTCTTCTTGGATTGAGATCTCTAGGGCCATCCTTGAATGAGAATGTGGAGTTTTGTCATTCTAGGTCTAAAACCCTAGAACCCCCAAAAAATTATACCTTTCATTTTGGTGTCAAACCTACATTTAGAACATCATAATTTTGATTTGGAGTGCATCATCATCCTAGATCTTGCTTGCATTAGCATTGCATTAGGGTTTGCATTAGTTAATTAGCATTCTAGAGTTCAAATATTTGGAAAAAACCTTACCTTAACCACTAGTTGTCCTTTACCTACAAGTAATGCCACAAACCAAGGATGAATTCAAATTCCTCCTCCCAAAAAAATTTACTCAATTCCTACCTATACTAACCCTCAAGTCACAATGACAATGCAACCAAATAGTAATGTGATTCCTTCCTTGGATATTTCTGCTATCATCCCTAGTACCAGTGTGGCATCACAGGGCATATTTCCTACCACCTATAAGCATTCCATTCACTTGTCCCTCAAACACATACACCCCTCCACCTCTTTCACCTCCATCTCATAACACAAACAATGACCCTCTCATAAATCAACTCTTCCAAACTGTTTCATCCCTTCAAAAAAAAGAAATCCACCATCAACCAAAATCAAAATGGCCCACCTACATATTATGTGAAAAGTGGCCCATTGTCCTTAGAAATATTGCAAACACCAATGCAACAAGGTGTAGAGGTTCCTAGATTCGAGAAATATGGGGGAAAGAGAGATCCTTCTAACCATGTTAATGCTTATAATCACTTATGTAGTGACTTTGTCTTTGATGATAAACTCCTAGCCAAAATTTTCCCTAGATCTTTGAAGGATACTACCTTAGAATGGTTTTCTTTGTTGCCAAACAACTCAATTCATTCATTCAATAAACTTGTTGAGGAATTTTTCAACCATTTCCAAGTTCATATGACTCCTAAGATGACCTTGGCCGATTTGATGAGATATAAGAAAAAATAAGTCGAAAAGATAACTGACTTTATCTCACGCAACCAATCACTTTATTCCCAAATTGATGTCAAGGTTCTTGATCCTCACCTTCAAAAGATGTTTAGAGAAAATGTTCAAAGTAAGATACAAGATAAAATTACCATGATGAAATTCATGTCCTTTATGCACTTGTGTACTACCCTTTGTGATTATCAAAATTTAGTTAGTAGTCGAGATACAAAATCCACTTCTAGTTGTACTAAGAAGTCTGAGCCCACAAACCAAAACAATTCTCAACCTTTTAGAAAATATAATAAAGGTTTTCTTCAATTCAATCCCCCTCAACAAACAAATCAAATTACCCACAACCAAATAGTTGTTAAATCCACGATACCCTTTAGCTATGGGGACTCGAAAAGATAATTCACTACCCTACTCAAAACCCTTCATAACACAATGTCCTAGCTTTTATAACAGCAAATGATTAACTTGAACACCCGATCTCAATAAGCCTTTACCTCCAAAATTTAGATCAAATGCTTATTGCCATTATCACCCACAAAATGGACACAATACAGAACATTGTAAGCATCTTAAACATTTTGTGCAAGACCTCATTGATTCTATTTGACTTTCTGTTGGAGGTGTTAATGACCAAGGAAATAAGTATGTTGCCCCTCCTAACCAAAACTTGCAAATTTTTACCAACCCCATTTCAAAACTTAATATTTCATTTGTTAAAGCTAGTGAAACTACAAAAATTGATGTGTTGAATGTTGATATAGATGATGAGAACATAGATACAATTGAAAAAATTAAGTCCTATGGATACTGATCAACAAAATCCTATTGATGGTTTGGTTGCATTGGTCGAAACTCAACATTGTAAGGGCTGAACTAAAAATCCTCTTGATATTTTTTTCTCCTCACAATATATACTTAAACATGCACTTGATAGTCCTCTTTACATAGCCTACCAAATCTATGATAAGCCCAATAATGGGATATTAATATATCTTGTATGTGGAGAGAATGTGACCACCGAAAAATTCTTGCTTCTGCATGAACTCTATCAAGACATATACGATAAACCAAAAGAATGGATCAAGATGTATAATGATTTTTCTTTCCCTATGATGGGATTGATCACATTTCATTTGCAAATAGTACCAAAAACATTAGATATCTCATTCTCCATCATCCTATAGTCAGACCAATTTCATGTGAAGCTAAGCTATCCATGGCTTCGCTCCATGAATGCAGTCCCCTCAATTGTACATAAATGCTAAAATTTTCTCATTGACAATGAAATTTTCATCGTCCATCATAGTGGATTTAACCCTTTGTCTTCCAATGGAAACTTTTCCTTAGATTTCTTTTGGCTTGAGCCTATAGAACCTATCAAGCCACGAGAAGACTTCTTTCTCAAATCATATTAAAAGTTAAAGGAAAAGAAAATAGTGTAATTATCCCTCTAAAACATGCCTCAACCTACAACTAAGCCTACTATCCTTGATGAAACCATTGTCAACCTAAAGAAATTCCAAATGAACAAGATCAACCTAAGACAAAACCTTCACCTACCTCCTACAAAAGACTTTGAGAGATAATGAAAACAATCCCATCACACCTCCTAGAATAAAAAAAGTTTACAAATTCAAAGAGAAAGCTATTGAACAATCTCCCATGGTTCCTTTTGTTCCTCCCCTTAGGGAAGAAAAGAAACCTATGGTTGATCAACCTACTCCTACACAAACACAACTTGAACATAGAATAAAAAGAAACAGAGGTGCTATAGAGCATAGGCATAGATGTCATACCCTTTCTCAAAAGTTAAATGAAGAAAACAACAAAGAAAATAAAAATACAAACTTGAGTGAAGCAATGCATGACGAGCCCCCCCCCTTTGCTGACACAAAAAGATCCTATAATGTAACCACAACAAGAGTTGAACCCTTCTTTATAAATTATCATTCAACCTCCTATTATGATTAACTTAGATGACGATAAGGAAGTTGCTAAAATTGATGAAGAGGTGCATAATGAATTGAATATATTGTTTTCCTCTTCCATGAGCTTAAATGACAATTTTCCTAAGAAGAGTGTTGAACTTGGTGATGGCCCTAGTTCAGAACTTGCTAATGTCCCTTTGGCTAGTTTTCCACCTTATATATACAATAAACATGATTGGTATGTGGACGACCTACTCATAGGTTGACTCACATGTTCCTTACTAGTTTCTTTGCATTATTTCATTTTCATTTTCTTTTGTGTGATTGCATGTACATAATGTGATCCCTCGTATTGTTTTGTTTGATCTGTTTCTCTTTTTGTGGCATTCCTCTATTTGCAACTTCATTCTTCTCTATGTCATAAATCTTTCCAAAATATTTTTTTGTTTCTTTCTATTTTCTTTGTCTTGTTTTTTCCTTTTGGGGATGATGCAAGGCGTCAATACATTCATATCTCTTCCATGTTGACCCAAAATATTCTCCTTTATATTTTTCATTTGTCTTGTGTTTTCCTCTTGGGGATGACACAAGGCGTTGAGACATTCACGTCTCTTCCATGTTGACCCAAAAAAAATTCCTTTAATTTTATTTAATTGTTTTATTTTTCTTATAATTTCCTTTTGGGGATGATGCAAGGTGTCAATACATTCATGTCTCTTCCATGTTGACCCGAAAGGTTTTTATTTGTTTTCACTCTCCTTGTGTCATTCTTCTATTTCTATTTGTATTTGGAGAATGATGACAATTTTTAGCTCTCTAAAAATATTGTAGCAAGAACATACTGACCCCAAGTCCATAGATCCCTTATGTGTGTTTAGTGTTTTCATTTTGGGGGAAACCCCTCTTTTCCTTTTTCATGACGTAGCTTTATTCAGAAACATATGACTTGGCATAATGCTTTACAAGTTAGCTATTGTGTCCTCTTTATTGTTAGAATTTATCATTTTCTACTTTAAATTAATTTCTCACATCATGGTGTTTAGAAATTTTATTAAAGTGGGGGCATGCATTTTCATTATTCTTTTTCATTTTTATTTTGCATGTTTCATGGTGTAGTCTTCTTAATTCATGTGATGCATTTTTCACTTTGTGGTTGACATTGGGTGTGATGTCCCTCAAGAGTGTGATCTATCTTAGCATATTATATTCCTCTTAGTGTCTTGATGTGACACATTGTATCCCCTAAGTTGTGAATCTTCTATTCTTTGATTGGTCCATTCTTGGAGACATTAGGCACAATGTCCCCTAAGTTAAAGACCTTGTATGAACTAAGCAAGACTCCTTTTAACATTCCCTCTTTTTGCATTTGGATTTTCAATTATATGACCACCTTGCATAATACATCTTGCATGCTTGTGGAGCCATCTTGTCTATTCATGAGTTCCAAGCATACGAAGTTTTTCTTGCCTCATGAAGCTTGAAGTTCATTATTTGTTCATGAGCTCCAAGCATACAAAGTTTTTTCTTTCCTCATGAAGCTTCAAGGTCATTTTTGTGCGGTGCCTTATCAAAGTTATTAGGAGGTATAACTTTGGTATGTTTTGATAGGAAGCCCAATTGAGTCATGATTTTCCCATAGCCACACATGCGTGGGTGTGAGTGCATACTAATCATGTGTGTATGCGTCTCACCTCTTTCATACCCTCACCTAGTGGATGGCCTAGAGCCATTGCCTCAGAGTGAGCATGCATTTTTTGGGAAAACAACCTAGATTTTTCCACATCATGATGGAAAAATGATCAAAGCTTGATTTTCCCCTTTTATTTTTCTTTTCTCTTCATCTTTGGCAGTGTATGCTTGTGACTTTATAATACCCTTTACATCATTCTTCATGTGTATTCCTTTTATTCCTATGATGGTTTGCAATGGGATCTTGATCCTTGATCACCCCTCTTTATCATTGTCATCCTATCTTACCGGAATTGGTGCACTTGGACCCCTCTTGAATCAGATTCACCTACTTTAGTGTGAGTTTGAAGCAAGTTCATCCTCTCACTAAAGTGGGGGCTAAATGTAGTGTCAAAAAATATCGTCGATGACATTTTCACAATTTTTTGGGCCCTCCTTGTAAAATTGATCCTAATGATGCCTTGACTTAGTGTTGTAATGTGATTAACACACTCAAATTAGGTCTTAGGCCCTTGTGAACTAAATAAAATTAACCACACCTTACTCATAGTGTTGTAAAGTGTTGTAACATATTTTCACACTTCTCTAGGGTTTTCATAAATAATTGGGCTTATTTATGCTTTAATTGGCCTTATTTTGCATCCACAAGCCTCATTTAATGCATATTTTTGAGAATGATCCTAACACAAACCAACATCCAATCATAATTCTAGTGTTTTTAGGTTGTCTGGCCCATATTTGGTGGTTTGGGACTCATTCGCCACCTTGGGCATATGAGTCCCACCTAGGGTTTTGAGTCCCAATCCTGGTTTTACACCTTTCTAAGCATTTTTTAATTCAATCCCATAAATTATGCCTAATGGGACTAATACACCACCTTGGGTGTATGAGTCCTGTATGGCCCAAAATTAAAATTAATTCAAATTTTTGGCCGGATTTTATCCTCCTAGATTTCATGTCAACTTGTAGTGTTGTGATTTCAAGAATTCTTGTATACTTAAGTATAAATACAAGTTTCTTTCACTCATTTTATGCCTAACAAGTTGAATGAGCATCCTTATAGCAAGTTTGATTTCACAATAGCATTCAAGTGTTTACAAGATAATTCAAGAGCATTCAAGGGTATATTATCAAGCATTTTAGATCATTATTCAAGCATCAAGCATCATGTCAAAGATTTCATGCATCATTTTTTTTTTTGAGCTAACAATTGTGATGTAGGGTTTAATGATTCAATCTAACATTCAATTAAAGATATATCCTATTCAAGAAAGAGTCAAGATTTGCATCCATTGGAACCATTTCATACATGTTTACAACCTCTCATTGCTAGGGTTTGGTGAGTTTCAACATCATATTTTTCTCATTCATCATTCTCCATTCCTATTTCATTTCATTTCAAGGTTTGATTACCAAAATGGGGCTGGACCAAGGAAAACCCCTATCCACTGACCAAACAAAATTTTCCCCTCTTTAGTGTGTGATTTGCAGGTTTAGATTTAAGACACATTGAAGAGTAAAATTGGAGAAAGTTGTCAAATTTGTCACCTTGCATTGGAGATACTTGAAGGACTTCTATAGGTTGCAAATAGGGGTTTCAGATCTGTAAGTCAATTAGGAAGCACAAAGCAGACCTTGAAGACCAGATTCAGACCTTGAAGTTTCAAAAAACCATAACTAGACTTATTCACTAGTTCTAGTGTAAGAGTCCCAATTTAGGTCAAAATTCAGGTTTTTACATATTCAGATACCCATTTGCCAGATTCCTATTTGTGCATAGAAACCCAGATCTAGGACTGATTTTCCCAACTTGGTGTATGAGTCCTAGTCAACATTAAAGTCACTATTTTTAGCATTTCAAAGCTCCATCAAGTCATCTTCAAATTTCCAAGTGCACACATTTCATCTTATAGCATTTTTTTTTGTTTTATTTGCTTTTCTAGGTCATTTAGTGAAAGATTGCATCATATTAGGGTTAAATATTTCATCTTGCATTGCGTTTGTCTTTCCAAGTCTTAACTTGGTAGTGAACCCATCATTATTTTATAATCATACCCTAGGATACCCTATTGTTAGATTTCTTCCTTTGTTCTTCATTGGATTGAGATCTCTAGGGTCATCCTTGAATGAGAGTGTGGAGTTTTGTCATTCTAGGTATGAAACCCTATAACCCTAGCAAAATTCTACCTTTCAGTGGGATACATGTTAGGATTATAATTAGGGTTGGGTTGGAATTAAACCCTAAACCTAACCCTAATTATAAACTAAAACTAACTCTATCTATAACCCTAACCTTAATTCTATCCAAAACTCTAACCGTAATTCTAATCCAAATTATATCTCTAACTCTAACCCTAACCTTAATTCTGAGCCTACATATAACTCTAATCCTAACCCTAACCCTAACTCTAATCCCAACACTAATCCCAACTCTAATCTTAATCATATCTCTAAACCTAATATTAACCCTAAACCTAATTTCATCTCTATCTCTAACTGTAACCCTAACCCTAATATTGATTGTAATCATAATCCTAATCTTAACCCTAAATATATATCCAACTGTAACCCTACTTATAGTTATAATTATATCTTTAATCTTAACCATTATTCTAATCTAGATGTTAATCCCAACCCTAACCCTAACCCTAATGTTATTTACCCAACCCTAATTCTATTTTTATCTCTAACTCTAAACCTAACCCGGATCTTAATACTAACACTAACCAAAACCCTAATCCTAATTCTATCTCCAACCCTAACCCTAACACTACTCCTAATCCTAATACTTACCCCAACCCTAGGTTTATCCCTAACCCTAACCCTAACCCTACCCCTGATCCTTATTTTATCTCGAATTATCACCCTAACCCTAATCTTTATTCAATATTTAATTCTCACCTTATCCCTAATCCCAAACCTAACCCCATCCCTAACCCTAATCCTAACCTTAATTAATTTAAATAATTTATAATTCTATCTCTAATCCTTACCCTAATCCTAATGTTAACCCCAACCCTAAACCTAACTCTATTTATAGCCCTAACCCTAACCCTTATCTTAATAATAACACTAACCCTACCATAATCCTAATTCTATCTCTAACCCTAGAACAATAACCCTAATCTTGATTCTAATCCTAATCCTAACCATCAACCTAATTATATTCCTAACCTAACCCTAACCCTACCCATGATCCTTACTCAATCTCTAATTGTCACCCTAACCTAATCTTAATGCTAACCCAAAATATAACCATAACCCTAACCATAATTAATTTTAATAATATCTAATCCCATCTCTAATCATTACCCTAAACCTAACTTTATATGTAACCCTAACCCTACCCCTAACCCTAATCCTAATCCTAATAGTAACACTAACCTTAACTTTAATCCTAATTCTATCTCTAACCCTAACCATAAACCTAATCCTAATCCTAATCATAACCCTAATTCTACCTATAACTTTAACCCTTAACCAGATCCTAATTCTTGTTGGAGTATGATACCATTGAGAGGGGGGTGAATCAGTGGTATGAAAAATTACAAAAAAACCTTGAAATAATCTTTCAAAACTTTGGCCTTATAAAATGAAAGATTAGAACAGTTCAACTATGAAGTGAAGTGTCATGTATGTAAAGCTATCAAACTTGACTCATCACAAAGATTCAATTTGAATTAATCAATTTGCACCAATTTATGCTCATGTTATTTCAATGATACAAACATTCATTTATCGAATGTAACATCATAACAATTAAAAATGAAATACTTGAGCAAACTCAAAGATAATTAGAAGAAGTAAATCACACCATAACATAGTTGTTTTTCATGAGTGGAAAACCCTCATAGGGATGAAAAATCACTCAAAAAATGCCTCATTGGCTTAATCAAAATTCCTCTCTAGCAAAGCCTTATTTTCTATAGAATGCCTCACTGGAAACATAAGGCTCATTGGCTACAAGTATACATCTCATTAGCAACATAAGCCTCACTGGCTACAAGTATGCCTCATTGGCAACATAAGACTCACTGGCTACAAGTATGCCTCACTGGAAAATACAACTACCTCACTGGAAAACCATGAATATAAAAATAATTCAGGGGGTTACCCTAATTCTCTACAACACATTACACTTCATAACCTTATATCTCCTTTTTTCTGCAACCAATACAAATTTCAAACACAACCTTTTCAAATGCAATGATAGTATAAACATCAAATGAGGACTGTCGTCTGCAGACCCAACATAAGACCATATAAACAATAATTCAAAGAACTTATTTTATCTATAGACATGAAAATATACATTATATCACATACTTCTTATCATGTAGTTTGATGCCCCTTTCATATACAAAAATAATCAAAGACCCCTTCTATGCACTGAAAACATGACACAAGTTCAACACTCCCAAAAACACAGCCTTACATCATCATTCTTCACAAATATCACATGCATTGTTAGATATTTCTCTGTAGAACCCAATGCATTCATCAAACCTCCAAAGAAACATAAATCAAAGCCTTAAAAGAAATTCCCTGGCCTAGTTGGTCGTCAACACAACTGTCTGCAAGCAATTAAAACTTCTTTCAAGAAGCTAACCATCAAACTTAAAATAATAAAGGATTCGTTATAATTTAAACTAACTTTAAAACATGGCCTTTGATCTCAGCTTCACACCTGTGAAAAAAAAAAATCTCAGCCTTTGATCTCTTATGAGTGCTTGGGTGACTTGAAGATTCAGTGTCCTTAAAATAGGGTTGGTCTACTAACATGTTTTAATAACCCCCCAAAAGGTCACTTTAAGTGACTGACTTGGAATAGCAAGTCAATTGTGATTTAAAACAAAAATTTCATTATAGAAATGATGGCTAAATTAGGTTTTAAACAATGCATACTTAGTGTGTAGAAATAGCATTTAGTGTTTTAGGTTACAAACCCTAATGCATAAAACCTCCTTCCATAGACTTATATAAAGAACTAATTGAGAATATTCTTCTGCATGTCCTCTGCATGTTCCTCCTTTGTATGTTCCTTTTGAAAATGTAACCCTTTGATCAAATAAATGGCATTTCATTGAGAGCATGTGACTAACTCATGTGATAAATTAAACTTGGGCATCCAACTGAGATTATGGCATGAGAACATGAACCATCAAAGAAAACCACTGACCTTTACTCCACTGGGGTTACAAGCTTTCAACACCATTCTCCGCACTGATATGGTTACAAGCTTTCAACACCATTCAATAACATAGGAGGGACATCAACTTATCAACATCATAGCATCACAAAATCATCACAAACTCTTTGCTACTTTTGACATTATGAACAACCTTTTGTAGGATGAAGCATGAGATGAAGCATGAACATATTCATGTGAAACCTCAGTGAAACATGAAGCAAGATCACAATAACTACTATCAAAGAACCTATGAACACCATAAATACATCACCATCACTTATGAACATGAGATCCAACTTATCAACACTATGAGCAATGACCATCTTTGCATTAATAACAAAAGAACCTTTGAATATTTCATGAAGACTTTTGTATCAACACCCGTATGAAATACTTTATCAACACTTGAAACAACCACAAAGTACCTTGAAGAAAACATGCATTAAAAAACAATGAGGAAACATGTCATACCTTTGACACCTTTGACCTTGAAGCACTGTCACACCTTATCTTTGACATCAATGGAAAACATCATGCCAACAAACTCCCCCTTTGGCATTGGTGTCAACAAACCAAACTCGTTTCACCATCATCAAATTAATCAACTAATTAAATAAAACATCAAATCATGAGATTTTTCTTCCCCTTTGACATCAAATGAAAAAGGGCTACTTACTCCCCCTTTGAAGATAAACTTGAAAATGAACTGAAAACATTAAACTATCAAAGATGCAACTGTCCTCTAGTTAATGAATTGGAATTACCACAATTTCTATCTTGAACACATTTTTTTGAGATCATATAATGGAAACACCACATTTTCTATCATAATCAAAGTCAAATGATGTCATGCTATTAACAAATAAATCACCTCATGAAGATTCCACTTGCCACTATGATTTTATTCACTGTCCCAAGCCATGCTTCACTGTTCAATAAAGATCAAAAACAAAGTTCTCCAAAAAAAAATAGATCACTATCCAAAAGAATGTACTCATACACTATTCAATTAAATAAATCAATATTAACCAAACAAACATTCCAACCAACAAGATACTTGTAAGGTGTAAATTACTAACTTAAAGCATACATCACATTGCACAATATCATTGGACCTTTCAAAGTTGTCCAAATTGATATAGTTGATGCACTACACTTGCATGTCAATTACTTTCAATGATCTACATTATGCATGAAAACATTATGACTATGTTTAGATCAGTAAGCCTATCCCCAAGATAACCTAGCATGCTCATCCTTAAAAATAGTGCACCATTGGTGCTTATGACAGTGAACTACCCATTAACTCCCTTCACAAGCTATTACATTGTAAATCATTGTCATTTAAATTACCATACATGAAGTATAAGAATGATGTATCAAGTACTTACTATCCCTTTAGAAACCTTTCTCATTTTGTCATCAGAGATAATACTGAAAAGGAAGTCCTCATGAATACCACCTCAAGGTTTAACATTGTCTTTAGAAATAACATAAACCTCTTAACATGCATCCATGTCATCATGCAAAGGAGATCTATGGCTATCACTTTTGATCACTGCTCATCCATCTTCCTACTACCCTAAAGAGTTGGAGGAAAATCATCCTTCAAACCACCAACTTTCCCTCTCACTTGGTCATAATCCCACAAGCAAGGTTGTTTCCTTCTTAAACACAGAGGTCATGATATTGGGATTTCCATTGTGTATGTGCTACTACTTTTAGCTTTGCACTTTATGACATTACCTTTTCACTTTATCCACCATACTGTCCTAACATTTCATAGCTCCCATTGTCATCTTCTTCAACACTTGATCATCACCAAGGTCACTGTGAAATAGTCAACATAACATAAACTCAAGGATAGCAAGGGATACATTACTCTCTATCATGAAAGAACTAATGTGAATGAGGATCTTAATGAAAAATAAGAAATTATTGCATGGCATAATATCATATTTCATGTAACATAACTCCACTATCATAAATCTCATATACTCAGCAACAATTGTCACTTCTATCTTGTATTACTCTTGTCCTTCCTTGCTCCATTTCACCTGTGCTAACATGTCTGCTCAACACTATGAGAATGAATATAGATAGTATTAGATCACTGTTTTTTCAATAAAATATTCATGGGTCTTGTTTATCCTTGTACAATTTGCATCCATGCCTATTAGAACACATACAACGAAATCAAAAGGTATCACTCATTCACACTGATCAATATGGATACCACTGCATGACCACTATAGCACTCTCAAGACATACTATTGTTACCACTGCAATACAGTAAGTATGACACAACATTATCTCCCAAACATTCATCATAAAATTATTCACCCAAAAACATCATAGCCATCACAATAGTACCATTCAAAAACTACAAATTGTCAGAGACCAAACAAACTAGAAGAGATTGTCATTTTCATTGACATGATTCATGGGTGTTTAGAGATAAGATATGCATTGTCCCCTGTCAGCTGATAACAATGTGGAGTCGTGTATTACATCTACCAACTAGTATACTCTCCCTTGGACACTTCTTGTATTTGATACACATAAAAAATGATTTAGGTTTTGAAAGAAACTTCAATAAACAATGTTCCAATCCCAAATATGAAGATCAAAATGCTAATCAATATCCACTATTTTAAAAAATATCACTGCAAAAAGATGCAAACACTGGCAACTACTAAACATAGTCAATGCACTATGCCACTATAAGACAATACTGATGAAGCAAACTTACATTCTGAGATGAACACATATAATTGTCTGACAATTATGGCACATAATGTTGATCAAGATCATAATGATTGTACATAGAACATTTTGACTATTGAGACCTACACCTTGTTACTGTGTCATGTATCATGGTTATACTAAGTGGCTTATGTAATGCTTCTTCAATTCCTTGGGGAAAAATGATAAGGCAATGATTACCTCCCCCTATTTTCAAGTTGCTTCTCATGCAACTTGTAGTGCCTCTTGTGCATAAGGCTTAGGCATAATTTTTTCTCTCTATTGATTTTGTTTCAATCTCCAAACTTTGATTTCTTTCTTCTTCTTATTCAAGGTATGTGCTTTATAATTTCTAGATGTCTTCAACTTCCTCCTACAAAACTATGCCTTATGTAAAACATTATGACACTTGAAACAAGAGATATTATTCCCAACAAGAGGGTTAATAGTAACATGTGTTCTTTAAAAACCAAGAACATCATTTCTTGTATAAGTTTTACAATCTCTAGCTCTATGACCATAAATATGACATGAAAAACAATAACCATGGAACTGTGAGTAATTGTACCTTATTGTTTTCTTTGGCCTGGTAGGTAAAGATCTTGAGGATCTACTTGTCCTTCTACCTTCATCAGCACATTTATCTTTTGTTTGATCTTCAGAAGCAACATCATGATGACCCAAATCTATCTTCTTCCTAGGTGTATTTCTAACTTTAGAAGTATGCCCTTCTTCATATCCTAGGCCTGTAGTGTCCTTATGAGATTTTTGTTTGCTTAAAATGTCATTTAAACATTCAATACTCTTTTCAAATTGCAGATTCTTGTACAACTTAAAAGATAATTTTTCCAATTCCTTTCTCAAAGCTACTATTTCTAACTCTAGTTTTAGACATTTGTTAGATTTGACTTCAAGATCAGAATTTGTAAAATCAACTACCCTTTTTGCTTCTTCTATCTCTTTCTTTAGACTGATAATAATTTTGTTAGACTCTTCAAGATTTAAAGGAAATTTTTCAAAATCTAAAAGTACCTTGTCCTTGGAGTCTTTTTCTTGTTGAATTTGGTCTTCTAGTCTCTAATTATCTTTTCTAAGTCACTTGATTGTATCTAGATCACACAAGAGTTCACCTTCTATATCAACCTCATATTCCTATTCAAAGTATTCTTCACCTACAAAGAGGTTTCCTTCTTTGTCATCAATCTCAACAACAAAATCGTCTTCTCTTTTTTTTGAATGCAGACCTTTCTCCTATTTAGAAACTTTATTTCTATACATCTTTCCCATTGTACTCTGCTACTAGGAACCCTTAAGTTGGTTAAACTATTTGTAAGGGTCTGGCTCTCATACCACTTGTTGGAGTATGACACCGTTGAGAGGGGGTGAATCAATGGTATGCAAAAATTTCAAATAACCTTGAATTAATCTTTCTAAACCGTCGATTTTTGGGTCACTATGAACAACTCTAGCTCTTCTAGGGTTTTTTACCTAAAAGGAGAGAGATATGACCCAAAAATGTAAGGGTTTTATTTAATTAATGTGATGTGTGATGTTTTCTAACCTGAATGAAGTAAAATAAATGCAATTAACTAATCTAAATGAATTAAAATGAATGCAAAAGTGCAATTTAAGTTATGTTTGAAAACACATTGTGTAATGCAATAATGAACTAAATGAAAGAAATATGCAAAACATAAAGAAAGGGATGAATATTAGTGTACCTAGAGACTTGATGAAGAATCTAGAATGTTGTGAATGTTGGTTGAATTCACTGATTTTTCACAGTGGGACTCATTCGCCTAGGGTGGAAAATTAGTCCTCCTAGTAAAATAGTGTTCAGAATTAGTTTCTGACAGTCAGGATCTAGAATCTGAAAAAACTCAGATTTTCAGTCCTAAGGTGGAACTTATTCGCCACTGATGGCGAATCAGTCCTCTCCCAAAATTTTGGAAAATCATGAGACAACTCTGCAACACCAAATCTAGAAATGTCTGCTTGTTGGGTTACCAAAGTCAATTCTATAGGAAACAGATAGAAAACCTTATTCAAGCTTGAAATAGACTTGAGTTGACTTGGAACACCTAGTTGAATTTTATTTCCACTTTTCAACACATAAATTATTGATAAATCTGCATACTGGTGCAGGAGCACACCTAGGCTAACCTCCATAATTAGGATATTTTGGATTGTATCTGACATTAGCCAAGTCAGAGTAATTGTGTGTTTTCTTTGGACCTTAGAAGGTCATTGCTATGGCTAGGTGAGTTAGTCATTAGGACTAAGATTCACCAAAGTTTAGTCATCATTAATAGTTTTGCTTTGTTTAGCCTTAGTAGCTTAAGTTGGGATTGGAGTCTTAAATGTGTTCTAAACACATGAATGTTGTTAGAAAGATGCCATGAGGTAGTTAAGGGAGTTGGTTGCTCGAAATATAGGAGATAGAGGTCCTAAGAGTTAGGAAGATGGCATAAAGACACGTTGCCAAATGTTGTTACAAAGTTGTCATGACAACATTTGCCATTATGGAAAAGGTTGCATGCAACTCGATTACATAGGATCCCCTAAAAGATAGGAGTGTGGGATCGACCAACATACCCTAAAAATATGGTAAATGGCATCTAAGATGCAAGGAGGCTCGAATTCAAGCACATTAGATTGTAATTAAGTTTTGTTTTTGAAGTGAATAGAAGAGGACTCTGCAATTTCTGTGTTTTTCTGTGAACTACCGAATGTTTTGAGTGACAGTGCTATTAAATGGATTGTATGTTTTGATTTGGTATTGGAGTTGTGTTCTTGGGGTAGTTCTAAGTCTTTTCCATTCTGCAAGCAAGTTTATTTGAGTTAGTTTAGTGTTTTGATTAAATAGTTTAAGGTCTAGGGGTTCTACTGGTCCTGTCCTGACTAGTTTGTCTTTTTATGGCTCCCCCATAAAATCTACCCACGGGATCTTCCTGAGAATAGATGGATTTGTTAGGGGAGCCATTGGTCTATACATATTTAGTGTTAGGAGTCATGAAGAGTCGAGCAGTTGTGTTTAAAATCAAACCCTAGGCGAGTTTAGAGTGCCTGGTTAGAGGTTTGACAGTGAAGAATAGGAGAATTTAGGCAGGGGATTGAGGTACAGTACTAAACAAGTACAGTTCCAGGTAGGGTTTAGTCATAACCTAACATGCTTGGAGGATTGAGGTTTCTGCCAATCCATTTGAATCAGTTTTGAGCAAGAAATCAATGACACCCTAGTAATTAGGTCTTTTAGCCCTATTTAACCTAGATAATAGGAAACCAGTGTACGGAGGGCTTAGGAGCCTAAAACCTAGTGAATCTTTTAGAAGATCAAAAAGGGTATTCGAATGTGGAATTTTTTTTCAGGTTATTTGGAAAGTTTGGGCAGGAACGAGAAAAAGGTCACTGTCAAGGGCTACAAGGGATTAGGCCTCCTCAAGACCAATTCTTGAAATCGGTAAGAAAGAAGTTTGTAGATCCTCCAAGATGGAACCAGTTGGAAGTACATGGCATGTTTCCAGTATGTTAGGCACCCTTGCAATCAATTCAAGGTTTTGTGTGATGTTGGCACTTAGAGTCTTCTAAGTGGAGAAGAGAGTTTGTTCAGAACAAAGTGGTGTTAGTCTTTCAAGGTGAAACACAAGGTGTGAGACTCTTGGAGAGGAGTTGGATCAAGAATTAGTTAATTATCTAAGCCTAACAAGGACCTAAAAGGTATTAGGTTCCTAGAAGAAGACAAGGAAAAGTCTTCTTAGCTAGTTGTGTTAGAAGGCCTTGGAACACTTACACCATATTGGTATCAGAGCAAAGTTTGATCAGGCTTGTGATTGATGTTGCAACCCACTGAATCAGTAGGAGAGAATACACCAGAGGAAGATAAAACCATGGTGACTAATGCTGAGTTATCCAAGAAGGTAGAAGAACAAGAAGAGGATAATCGGTTGCTAAGAGAAAGATTGTCCCGAATGGAGAAACTCCTGGATGAAGTCCAAGGAAAGGCAGACAAGGTAAAGGATATAATAGATCTAAAGGAAGAGAAAGAATCTATAGAAAAGGAGTTGGAATTGGAAGAGGAAGCTCCAACCCCTGACCCTGTTATCCCTGAAGAACCCTTCTTGAAGGCACTAAGGGCCTTAAGTGGCAAAGCTTTGGAGGGTGTACCACTTTTCAGTGGACAAATGGATCCTGATTCAGTCATGGACTGGATTGAAAGTATAGAGAATCACTTTGAATGTGATGGTATATCAGAAGCCCAAAAAGTAAAGGTGGCCAAGTCAAGGTTGAGAGGTTCAGCTCTCACATGGTGGAAGTTTGTGCAAACTGAAAGAGAAAAAGAAGGAAAGGGTCCTATAGCTACATGGAAGGGCATGGCAACTAAAATAAAGCGGACCTACCTACCTGATGACTATGAAGTCCAGTTGCATAGGAGGAGACACAATCTTAGACAAAAATATTTGGATGTCCAAGCATACACCGAGGAGTTCCAAAAGTTGTGCCTTAGATCAAATGTGGTTGAAGATGAAAGCATCAAGCTAGCAAGGTATTTGAATGGACTCGAGTGGTCTATTCAAGAAGACATGAGTTAGTGAACTTCAAAACCATCCGCCAATGTTATCAAATGGCCTTGAAGATAGAGGAGAAAAGAAAAAAGAAGCAAGAGAAAACCTCCAAGAGTAGAGGTAAAGGAAAAGATAGTAGAGGACAAAGAGGTGGCTATGGTGGAAGGAGTTCAGAATCAAGGGCTCAAGGAGAAGTTAAGTACACTGAGCAGCAAGAAGGAAGCTCTAGTAGAGGTGGTAGAGGAAGAGCCTCTAGCTTTAGAGGAAGAAGTGGTGGACAAGGAAGAGGCAATTACTTTGCCAATATGAAGTGTTATCACTGCAATCAAATGGGACACCCTACCTATAGGTGTCCGGAGAAGGGTAGTACTTCTCATGGAGGTGACAAGAGAACTAATCTAGTTCATGATGAGACAAATGCAGTAGAGAAACATTCTGAGGTACCATTGAATTCAGAGGAAGGTGAGAATCTCATGATAAGGAGAACTTTGATCAAAGAGCCGGTTAAAGAGGAACCAAGACAAAGGAGGTCTCTATTTAGGATAAAGTGTAAAATGATGGGGAAAGTATGTAGAGTCATCATTGAATCAGGGTCTACTGACAACATTGTGTAAGAGGAGACAGTCAATAAGCTAAAGTTGACAAGGATACCCCACACCAATCCTTACAAGGTCACATGGCTCAATAAAGGCCAACATGTTTTAGTAAATGAACAAGCATGGGTGGAGTTCTCAATTGGAAGATACAAATACAAAGTCTTGTGTGATGTGTTACCTATGGATGCATGTCACTTGCTCCTAGGTAGACCATGGAAATTTGATCGCCAAGCTATGCATGATGGAGTGAAGAACTCTTATACTTTCAAGAAGGATAAGGTAACATTCAAAATTCAATCACTGTTAGAGGATGCAGAAGTGAAGACATCAGGTCCTAATTTGCTCATGGTTGGTGAAAAGAGTTCTTAGAAGCCTTGGAAGAAGGAGAAGGAGTTGGCTATGCATTAGTGTTAAGGCCAAGAGAGGAAAGTATGGACAAAGCAGCCAAGAAGCCAGAGTTACCTAGAGAAATATAGAATATATTGCAGACTTATGAAGGCATTGTAAGCAGTGGACAACCAGCAACATTACCCCCTAAAAGAGCCATAAGTCATAGGATAGACTTGATACTAGGGGCTACCCTACCAATTAAGGCAGCCTACAAGATGACCCCTCAACAAAATGAGGAAATAGCTAGACAAATACAAGAACTCCTAAACCAAGGTCTCATTAGGAAGAGCATCAGTCCATGTGCAGTACCAACTGTCCTAGCACCTAAAAAGGGAGGGGAATGGAGGCTTTGTACTAATTCAAGGGACATAAATAGGATAACCATTAGATATAGGTTCCCTATCCCTAGGATTGAAGACCTAATGGATTTTCTAGGTGAAGCTAAGTACTATACCAAGATAGACTTAAAGCGTGGTTATCACCAAATTAGGATACATGAGGGAGATGAGTGGAAAACAACCTTCAAAACCAATGAGGGTTTATATGAGTGGCTTGTTATGCCATTCGGATTGTCTAATGCCCCCTCCACATTCATGAGGCTCATGAATGAAGTCCTCAAAGACTACATTGGTAAATTTATAGTGGTGTATCTTGATGATATACTGATTTATAGCAAAACAAGAGAAGAGCATCTCAAACAGATAGAGTTGGTTTGCAAGAAGTTGTAGGAGGAGAAATTGATGATCAATTTAGAAAAATGTGAATTCATCAAGACAGAGCTAGTGTACCTTGGATTTGTATTATCACATGGTAACTTGAAGATGGACATTAGCAAAGTGGAAGCCATCCTAAATTGGCCTACTCCAAAGACAACAACAGAGGTAAGAAGTTTTCATGGCCTTGCTCAATACTATAGGAAGTTCATAAGACAATTTAGTGCTATTTGTGCTCCTATGTTGGATACCATTAAAGGAGGGATGAAGACTAAATTTGTATGGAATGAGCAAGCTAACAAAATTTTTGAGTTGTTGAAGGAAAAAATAGCCACCCAACCTATTTTGGTGTTACCAAGCTTTGAGAAGGTATTCACTATTGAGTGTGATGCAAGCAATGTGGCTATTGGAGCTGTTCTCAGCCAAGAGGGAAGATCGGTGGCTTTTCATTTAGAAAAGTTAAGTGAAGCCAAGAAGAAGTATTCTTCTTATGACCTTGAGATGTATGCATTGGTCCAGGCTTTAAGGAAATGGAGGCACTACTTGCTTCCCAAGGAATTCATAGTGTATTCAGACAACCAAGCACTTAGTTTCCTGAATTCACAAGAGAAATTGAGTCACAAACACATGAAGTGGGCGGAATACCTGCAAGCTTATACCTTTAATATCAAGCACAAGAAAGGAGTACTCAACAAGGTGGTAGATTCCTTGAGTAGAAGAGTCCTTACCATACAAGAGATTCAGTTGAAGAGCATGGGAATAGATCATTTCAAGGATCTATATGTAGATGAAGATTTTGCAGACATTTATAAGGTATGTAATGAATACAAAAATCATTTTCATAGTAGATATGCTAAATATACTTTGCAAAGTGATCTTTTGTTTAAAGGGAATCAGTTATGTGTCCCTAGAGGCTCTATTAGAGAGAATTTGATACAAGAAAAGCATAATGGTGCATTGAGTGGTCACTTTGGGATCACAAAGACTCAAGAACTTGTTCAAAGGTTCTATTATTGGCCAAGGATGAATCTAGATGTTAGGAGGTATGTGGAAAGTTGTATAGTATGTCAAAAGGCCAAGGGTACTTCTTCAAATGCAGGCCTATATCAACCACTGCCTATTCCAAAAAGGCCATGGGAATGCTTGAGTATGGATTTTGTAGTTGGATTACCCAAGACTAGACAAGGCATGGATAGTGTTTATGTAGTTGTGGACAAATTCAACAAGATAGCTCACTTTGTGCCATGTAAGACAACCAATGATGCCAGTCAAATAGCCTCTCTTTTCTTCAAAGAGATAGTAAGGATACATGGGTTACCTATGAGCATTGTGTCAGACAGAGACACCAAGTTCATGAGTCATTTTTGGAAGACTCTTTGGCAGAGATTGGGAACTAATCTATCTTTTGGATCTGCATACCATCCCCAAACTAATGGTCAGACCGAGGTTGTTAATAGGAGCCTTGGAAATCTTTTAAGGTGCTTGACCAAGGAGTATGGTCAACAATGGGATCAATTGATTTGACAAGCTAAATATGCCTATAATGACACTATGAACAGGTCAACAGGGAAGAGTCCCTTTGAAATCGTCTATGGTCTACATCCTAGAGGAGTCTATGAACTAAGAGACTTAAATGATGGAGTGAAGGGAAGTGGATATGCTAATGATTTTGCCTATGCAATGCAGGAGATTCATGACACAGTTAGAAAGACATTGACAAAAAACACCATGAAGCATAAGACCAAGGTGGATGAGCATAGAAGAGAAGTTTAGTTTAATGTGGGAGACTTGGTGATGATACATCTAAATAAGTCTAGACTACTGAAGGGAGTCCCTCACAAGTTGCAGATGAAGAGGATAGGTCCCTATCCTATCTTGGCAAAGTATGGAAACAATGCTTTTAGAGTGGAGCTACCGGAAGACAATGAATTGTCCCCTGTTTTCAATATTGCAGACCTAGTTCATTATAAAGGACCACAACCAAACATGGAAAAAAGCCTCAATGAAGTCATCCATGATGTGGAAGAGCTCAAACTACCTTCTGCTATAGTCAAACAAGCTAACAATATACTGGATACTAGGGTCTACAAGAAGACTAGAACCAAGGAATACAAGGAACATATGATCAAATGGCAAGGTCAACCTGATGCTGATGCTGTATGGATCAAGGAATAATAGTTCAAGAAGTTTGGCATTGATCTCAACTTACTCAATCCAAGGGTGGATTAAACTCTTTTTGTTTTGGGGAGGATGGTGCAGGAGCACACCTAGGCTAACCTCCATAATTAGGATATTTTGGCTTGTATCTGACATTAGCCAAGTCAGAGTAATTTTTTGTTTGCTTTGGACCTTAGAAGTTCATTGCTATGGCTAGGTGAGTTAGTCATTAGGACTAAGATTCACCAAAGTTTAGTCATCATTAATATTTTTGCTTTGTTTAGCCTTAGTAGCTTAAGTTGGGATTGGAGTCTTAAATGTGTCCTAAACACATGAATGTTGTTAGAAAGATGCCATGAGGCAGTTAAGGGAGTTGGTTGCTTGAAATATAGGAGATAGAGGTCCTAGGAGTTAGGAAGATGGCATAAAGACACGTTGCCAAATGTTGTTACAAAGTTGTCATGACAACATTTTCCATTATGGAAAAGGTTGCATGCAACTCGGTTACATAGGATCCCCTAAAAGATAGGAGTGTGGGATCGACCAACAGACCCTAAAAAGATGGTAAATGGCATCTAAGATGCAAGGAGGCTTGAATTCAAGCACATTAGATTGTAATTAATTTTTGTTTTTGAAGTGAATAGAAGAGGACTCTACAATTTCTGTGTTTTTCTGTGAACTACCGAATGTTTTGAGTGACAGTGCTATTAAATGGATTGTATGTTTTGATTTGGTATTGGAGTTGTGTTCTTGGGGTAGTTCTAAGTCTTTTCCATTCTGCAAGCAAGTTTATTTGAGTTAGTTTAGTGTTTTGATTAAATAGTTTAAGGTCTAGGGGTTCTACTGGTCCTATCCTGACCAGTTTGTCTTTTTATGCCCCCCCATGAAATATACCCACAGGATCTTCCTAAGAATAGATGGATTTGTTAGGGGAGCCATTGGTCTATACATATTTAGTGTTAGGAGTCATGAATATTTGAGCAGTTGTGTTGAATATCAAACCCTAGGCGAGTTTAGAGTGCCCGGTTAGAGGTTTGACAGTGAAGAATAGGAGAATTTAGGTAGGGGATTGAGGTACAGTACGAAACAAGTACAGTTCCAGGTAGGGTTTAGTCATAACCTAACATTCTTGGAGGATTGAGGTTTCTGCCAATCCATTTGAATCATTTTTGAGTGAGAAATCAGTGAAACCCTAGTAATTAGGTCTTTTAGCCCTATTTAACCTAGATAATAGGAAACCAGTGTACGGAGGGCTTAGGAGCCTAAAACCTGGTGAATCTTTTAGAAGATCAAAAAGGGTATTTGAATGTGGAATATTTTTTTCAGGTTATTTGGAAAGTTTGGGCAGGAACGAGAAAAAAGGTCACTGTCAAGGGCTACAAGGGATTAGGCCTCCTCAAGACCAATTCCTGAAATCGGTAAGAAAGAAGTTTGAAGATCCTCCAAGATGGAACCAGTTTGAAGTACATGTCATGTTTCCAGTATGTTAGGCACCCCTGCAATCAATTCAAGGTTTTGTGTGATGTTGGCACTTAGAGTCTTCTAAGTGGAGAAGAGAGTTTGTTCAGAACAAAGTGGTGTTAGTCTTTCAAGGTGAAACACAAGGTGTGAGACTCTTGGAGAGGAGTTGGATCAGGACTTAGTTAATTATCTAAGCCTAACAAGGACCTAAAAGGTATTAGGTTCCTAGAAGAAGACGAGGAAAAGTATTCTTAGCTAGTTGTGTTAGAAGGCCTTGGAACACTTACACCACATACCTAAGTCTGCAAACACACATGCAAGAGGGAAAAATGGTTGAGGGTTAGCAAATAGGGGTTTTCCTTGGTCAAACCCCACTTTTGGTAATCAAACCCTTAATGAAATAATGAAATGTAAAGGTTTCCAATGATAAACTAACAACATGAAAATGATATAATCTTACCAAACCCTTGATAATGCAAGTTTGAAGTAGTTTCAATGGATGCTTCAAAGTGCTTGAATGTTGCTTGAATTGATGTTGTAATATGCTTGAATGCTTGAGAATGCTTGAATGAGTGATGAGATTGAATACTTGAATGAGGAGATGTAAAATGAGATGAAAGATGCCTATTTATACAATCTTGTGTTGTAGTTTCCCATTCATACCTCATCATAGGTTGACATCAAGTGATTTTTAATAAAATATCAAAAATAAATTTAAAATATTTTGAATTTGGGGTCAAGGGGGACTCATTCCCCACCCATGGCGAATGGGTCCCACCTAGGACCTAAAAAAAAGTGTCATAAATTAAGTTGCATTTAATGTTGTTTGGCGGGATAATATCCAAAAATACACTTAATAAAAGCATATGAGGGAATAAAGGGGTCAAATAAGTCATAAGAAGAGATAAATAGTGAAGTTAAGCCTAGGAAAGCATGAAATCTTGTTACAAGACCTTACAACACTTCAAAATAGGACTTGATGATGTGTAAAAAGATGATTTTTAGGTGAATTGTAATGAATAGAGTATAGAAGAATGTAGAAATTTCTTACAACACTTCACAACACCTTCACAAGACATCATTATTTGAATTTTAGTACCTAAATATGCATGTTCAAGCCATGCTGCAACATAAAATCAAAGCCAAATATATCAAATACCATGAAACAAGACCTAAAAGGCCATGAAAATGACAAGGGGCCATTTTTCTATGGCACACTTTCAAAATTTTGGCCTTATAAAATGCAAGATCAGAATAGTTCAACTATCAAGTGTAGCGTCATGTATGTAAAGCTATCAAACTTGACTCATCACAAAGATTCAATTTGACTTAATCAATTTGCACTAATTTATGCTCATGTTATTTCAATGATACAAACATCCATTTATTGAATGTAACATCATAACAATTGTAGACACGTCAAATTAGCATTATGCATATTCATCTGCTCATTGAATTGATGAAACACAACAAATCCATTCATCAGGTAAATCAGGTCAATCCAAAGGTTTAATCAAATAATACCATTTCATCTCTCATAAATCATTCAACCTTCATCTTGCATCATCCATTTAATTAAATAAATCAAGACTTTATTTAATTCAAATCCAAATCATACTTCATCCTTTTCTGAATTAAATAAATCAAATATCAAAGTCTTAAAAGTCAACTCACCTAATCATCATTAAACTAACATAATCATCATTTATTTAATCTAACCATGATTAAATACTAATCTCACCCACTTGCATTCTCTAGATATCCCCACTTGCACAAATAAATCAATTTATTGATTTATTAAAACTCTCATTTTCACTCAACATGGCCCTCAAATTTGAAAATCATGACAAGTTGATTTGTCCCTCCAACATTGCATTTATTGCTCTTTTTCTTGTCCTCCTCTCAGCATTTATTGCCAAATTTGAATTCAAATTCTCCCTCTCATGGGCACTCTTCCCAAATTTTGCACATCCATTGGCCAATCACCACTTGACAAGTGTCCTTCTTTCATTTGTCTAATCTTAGTCCCATATTGGTCTCTCTTCAACATTTAGCATTTTGAAAATCTTTAAATAGAGGCTTCAACTTTGAGCAAATCCTCCACAAGCTCCATCATATCCACAATTTTTATGCAAGGTTACTCTCTTGGTTTGAGAAATAATCTTGTTTTTCATCTCCATTGCACTTCAACATTTTAGCTATTGATCAAGGGTTGGGAAAGGGTCACTAGCACATGTGACACCAATTCACTATGGAATAGGTAACTTGTTAAGTGTTTTCATGATGCTTTTAGTTTTCTTTTACCCTTTGTTGCATTTTGAAGCATTTGTAAGGTATTTCATAGGGTCATTCTTGAGGAATTTGTGATTTACTAACCTTGTATGAAGTTTAGTTTTGCAGATTTCAAAAGTATGCACCACAATAATTAAATGTGAAATACTTGAGAAAACTCAAAGATAATCAGAAGGAAATCACACCATAACACAACTATTTTTCATGAGTGGAAAACCCTCATAGGGATGAAAAACCACTCAAAAAATGCCTCACTGGCAAAGCATCACTAGCTATAAAATGCCTCGTTGGCTACAAGTATGCCTCACTAGAAACATAAGCCTCATTGGCTACAAGTATTCCTCACTAGCAACATAAGCCTCACTAGCTACACGTATGCCTCACTGGCAACATAAGCCTCACTAGCTACAAGTATGCCTCACTGGAAAATACAACTACCTCATTAGAAAACCATGAATATAAAAATAATTCAGGGGCTTACCCTAATTCTCTACAACACATTACACTTCATAACCTTATATCTCCTTTTTTTGCAACCAATACAACTTTCAAACATAACCTTCTCAAACACAATGATAGTATAAACATCAAATGAGGACTATCCTCTGCAGACCCAACATAAGACCATATAAACAATAATGCAAAGAACTTATTTTCTCCACACACATGAAAATATACATTATATCACATACTGCTTATCATGTAGTTTGATGCCCCTTTCATATATAAAAATAATCAAAGACCCCTTCTATGCACTAAAAACATGACACAAGTTCAATGCTCCCAAAAACACAGCCTTACATCATCAATCTTCAAAAACCTCACATGCATTGATAGGGATTTCTTTGTAGAACCCAATGCATTCATCCAACCTCTAAAGAAACATCAATCGCATCCTTAAAAGAAATTCCTTGGCTAATTTGGTTGTCGACACAACTGTCTACAAGTCTTTAAAAATTCTTTCAACGAACTAACCGTCAAACTTAAAACAATAAAGGATTCTTTATAATTTGAACTAACTTTAAAACATAGGCTTTGATCTCAGATTCATGCCCATGACAAAAATAAATTTCAGCCTTTGATCTCTTGTGGGTGCTCGGGTGACTTGAAGAGATGGTGTCCTTAAACTAGGGTTGATCAACTAACATGTTTTAATAACCCTCCAAAAGGCCACTTTAAGTGACTGAATTGATATAGCAAGTCAACTGCGATTTAAAACAAAAAGTTCATTATAGAAATGATGGCTAAATTAGGTTTTAAACAATGCATACTTAGTGTGTAGAAAGAACATTTAGGGTTTTAGGTTGCAAAACCTAATACATAAAACCTCCTTCCATAGAATTGTATCAAGAACTAAATGAGCATATTCTTTTGAATGTTCCTCCTTTGTATGTTCCTTTTGCAAATGCAATTCTTTGTTCAAAGAAATGACATTTCATTGAGAGCATGTGACTAACTCATGTGAAAAATTAAACTTGGGCATCCAATTGAGATTATGGCATGAGAACATGAACCATCAATGAAAAACACTGACCTTTACTTCACTAGGGTTACAAGATTTCAACACCATTATCCACACTGATATGGTTACAATCTTTCAACACCATTCAATAACATAGGAGGGACATCAAATTATCAACATCATAGCATCACAAACTCATCACAAACTCTTTTCTACTTTTGACATTATGAACAACCTTTTGTAGGATGAAGCATGAGATGAAGCGTGAACATCTTCATGTGAAACATCAGTGAAACATGAATCAAGATCACAATAATTGATATCAAAGAACCTATGAACACCATAAAGACATCACCATCACTTATGAACATGAGATCCAACTTATCAACACTATGAGCAATGACCACCTTTGCATTACTAACAAAAGAACCTTTGAATATCTCATGAATAAATTTGTATCAACACTCATATGAAATACCTTATCAACACTTGAAACAACCATGAAGAACCTTAAAGAAAACATGCATGAACAAACACTAAGGCAACCTATCATACCTTTGAAACCTTTGACCTTGAAGCACTGTCACATCTTATCTTTGACATCAATGATAAATATTATGCCAACAATTCTATCTCTAATCCTAACCCCAACCCTAATCCTAACCATAACTCTAATCCTAATGCTAAACCCAATTCTAATCCTAATTCTATCCCTATCCGAACCCTAATTCTAATTCTATCTCTAACCTTAACCCTAATCCTAACCCTAATCCTAATGCTATTTCTAACCCCAACTTTATTCCTAATTTTATCTTAATCTTAACCCTAACCCTAACCCTACCCTTGATTCTAATTATATCTCTAATCCTAACCCTAAACCTATTTTTGATGATAACCCCATCCCTAATTCTAATTTTGTCTCTAGCCTTAACTGTGATCCTAACCCTAATACTAATACTAATGCTAACCACAATCCTATTTTTGATGTTAATCCCATCCCTAATTCTTATTCTATCTCTAGCCATAATTATGACCCTAACCCTAATACTAATACTAATGCTAACCACAACCCTAATTCTAATTATTTCTCTAATCCTAACCCTAACCCTAACCTTATTCCTAATGCTAACCCCAACCCCAACCCTAATCCTAACCCTAAGTAATTTTATGTCTTTCATGTTGTGCCATAAATGCTACTATCATATATATTTATTAATAATATATATAATACCTCGAGAAATCCTTCTCGTGGTGCCTATTCCACTTTTATGTGAAAAATTGATTAAAATAGGCACCTTGAGAAGGATATCTCTTGACATATTTTATATATATTATTGTATGAACCAAGATCCTAGTACCTGTAAAACACAATAAACAAACACACTAGAAGATCATATGCAAGAAAGAATAAAGATTCCCCATGAAATCCATTTGATTTGAAAAGAACAAAAAATGAGATGAACATAAACAGGCATAAAAAAAGCTATCAAATCCTATTCAAATGCAAAGCAAGCTCCTGATCCCATGGGGGAATTGGTGCCAATTTGACGTGAAAATTGGCCCTTTCCCAACTCCTATGATGCAATGTTTGATGAGTGATGAAGAGTGATCCACTTTGTTGAAGATACAAGTGTGCTCCATGGAGAAAACTTGCAATAACCTAGCTACACCTTGATGAAATTGATGAAAATTCTAATGATTGAAGATGAAAATGAGTATAGTGAGTTTTCTCAAATTTTGGATGATCAAATGAGGAAAGCAACCTCTTATTTATAGAATGAAAAGATGGAGAAATGCCCAAAATGAAGAAATGTGGGACTAAC
Source organism: Sequoia sempervirens (assembly GCA_007258455.2). Lineage (NCBI taxonomy): Eukaryota > Viridiplantae > Streptophyta > Pinopsida > Cupressales > Cupressaceae > Sequoia > Sequoia sempervirens. The sequence goes on along the minus strand of VDFB02047230.1, from coordinate 39,787,327 downwards.
TTTCAACCAATGGCAAGATGCCACTTGTCAAGAGATGGATGGATGAAGGATGTGCACATTTTGGAGAATGTGCAAAGAGGGAGGAGATTCAAATTCAAAAGATGGCTTGAAGGATGAGGTGAAAGGTGAAGTTAATGTCATGTGGCTCAAGAAAAGGACTTGTAAGATGAGTTAAATTCCTTGTTGGAAGGACACATCCTTTTGGAGGGATTTTCAAATTTGGGGAATATTCCAACCATTGATACCTTTTTGAAAGTAATTAGAGATTTAAATAATTTAAAATAAATGATTTATTGAGCAAGTGGAAAAAGCTAGAGGATGTGGCATGGATTAGGATTATATTAGTTAGGATTTGATTAATTTAATAGGAGATTAGTTGATTTGACCATTTTATTTAAATTTTTGGATTGAAATAAATCAAAATGAGAGGAAAATGATTTAGACTAAATTAAATAAAGATTTTGATTTATTTAATTACAGAAGATGGTGTTAGATTAAATCAAATAAAGATTAATTTATTCAATTTAATGGAATGACTTTAGAGATTAATTAAATAAAATGAATTATTTAATTAAAAAAGGGACTAGAGGATTAACTAGATCAGATTGATTGATTTAATTAACAAGAGAGAATGACTTAATTAGATAAATAATTATTTATTTAATTAAGGGATGAAGAGTGATGATAAGCTGAGAAGGTGATTCAGGATGAAATGGTGTTAGCAAAATTAGGACTAGGTGTGATTGGTATATTTTCCATGTCTACATTTTTCCCTTCTTTGAAGCAAAGTACTCGTTGCGTTGGTTCAAAGAATAAATTGTCTTGATCAAAATTAAAAAATTCTCTAATTTTTTTGGATGCCCCATTGTTTCCCCAACGAATGAAGAATTACCTCAGTATACTTCCCCCTTGAGAGATCGAGTGAAAAGGTTTAATTTGAGGGGTGATCTTGTGACAAAGAGGTTCAAGATTAGTTCAGCTTGAATGTTTGATGTAGACAGTCATCGACCACGGGTAGCCTCATGTATACTTTGATATATTACACACACTTGATCTTGATTATGTACCATGACAGTTACATTATTGATGATATAAATATGAGATGTGATGATTCAATGATGTGTCCTATTCTATTTTATGTAGTATGGATGGATTTTATTTCTATATGCGTCATCATGATTCTATCTTTTGTATGTCATTATGAGATGATTCTATATGGCACCTGTGTGATGATGATGCTATGTGATGTATGAATTTATGATGTGATGCAATAATTGTTTGGATGCATCAAGTTATAGACAACCAGGATGACATTGTATCTAATGAGATGGACTTTGAATCAACAAACAAATAGGAGTATTCTTGTTCACACCTGACATACAAAAAATTTGTGAGGATGCACCTAACAAAGCAAGTATTCACCAAGTTATATTACAAAAATGTCCAACAAGCACAACAAAAAAAAGATAATGATCGTTTCCCTATATTTCCTTTCTCTCTAAATCCTTTTGTTTGGACATCATTGAGAGGTCATTAGAATGAGCACAAATAAGATCAGTCAAAAGACAAAGTTAAAGTACACAAAAAAATCAATGTTCTTCATATCGCTAGCCAAAGGGATGTGTTTTGATTAGGATAAGTATCCAAAGTGATATCCAAAATTATTCCCATTGTTAGAACAATATATCCTAGTACATGCATTCTATAGGATGATGATGGGTTTATAAGTTTTTTGATAGGCTTTTGATATAAAGTTGACTGACATGCTTGAAAATGATCAGGATTTTGATTTTACATTTAAAAGTTTGAAGTTTGCTTTTGATTTTACGTTTGAAGCTTTCTTTTACTAATTGTTGTGGTTGTTTTTGTTTTTTTGCCAAAGGATGAAGGTGATGATTGATTTATTATGGGTGATTGATTATTGCAGGTGAAAGAAAAATTTGATGGATGGATGTTTTCAAATATTTGGATGTTTTTGGAGTTTTGAAATGTTTTTGAGGTTGTTTTTGGTATTTTCAAGATTTTACAAATGTTTTGTTTTTCCAAATTTTCAAATGTTTTTGTGCTTTCTGAGATTTTACGAATGATTTTGGATTTTGTGTCTCAGGGGCTAATTAAAGATTAGCCTTCCCTACATTTAAGCTCAAAGACGACATAGTTCAAATTCCATGTTTTTCATGTTTTTCTAACCTTTTGAGATTTTGATATGTTTTGGATGTTTTTGGATTTTCTGATTTTGTGAATGTTTTTAGATTTTCGCATGATCATGATGATATCAGTAATCTATTTTGGGATTTTGTTGAAAACCAAGCTAAGGTTGATTGATTGGATTGATGGATTGATGATGATAAAATTGTTGAGGATACACAACAATGAAAGGATAGTGTTAAGCAACACAAGGATTAGGATAGATATCCCAAGATGATGAGGGATTGATTGGATTTGATTGATCAGGATTGACGATGATAACATTGTTGAGGATGCACAACAATGCAAGGATAGTGTTAAGCAACACGAGGATTAGGATGGATATCCAAGATGATGATGGATTGATTGGATTTGATTGATTAGGATTTTGAAGCTTGATTTTGGAACAAAATTGTTTTTAATGATTTGATGTGATGTTTGAAGTACGCATTAGATGCAATTGATATTGATTGCTTGGATTGATGTTCGATGAAAGATGAATCTTGATAAGGAACATCTTCTTGTCAAAATATGCCATGGGCTAGTGATTTGGATTCTTGCTTACCAGTGTTTGACCAATTTGATTTTACATTTTCCAATGATTGGATCACCACATAAGTTGGAGGATATAGATCAAGATTTATTCCCAAAGCAAGATGTAAATATCTGCCCCTAGTGTCTAGAAATGTTTGAAATGTCATGGATGCATGCTTGGATAGGTGTATGGATGGATGGATATGGTAAGAATGCAAAAGATGCCAAGGATTATCTTGCGCTAGGATATGGTGTTTGAACGAAGGAATGCTTTATTGGATAATGCTTCATGGCTCAGATAATGCTGCATAGGATAAGATTAATGAAAATGACCCATGTCAAGATGTTTACCATAAGAAAGTGTAAAGTGTGCACCAAAGTTTTATCAAGATCAAGATAACTCGGACTATGGATGCAGATATATGCAAATGGATTGGATAAATGGTTCGTCAATGAATGGATTTATTATGGTCGAGATGGATGGAATGATGGATTTATTATGGATGTGATAAGGATCTTTCTCCTAAAGTGGCACATGTAGATGCTTGATTCTACACATGATTCCTATTTTCCAATTTTTCATCATGGTACCTACCCAAAGCATCGCCCATGCGGTTTTGACTAGAGGACAATTTTTTTCTTTACTGTTTTCAATCCTTTTTCTGATTTTTTTGGATTTTTTCTATTTTTTATATTTTTTTGGACTTTTCTGAAAGATTTTAAGCTCATGTTGAACCATCTGGTGGTGTCAATGTAGATGCTTATGTCATAATGTGCCATTTATATCTTTCTTGAAGAAGTTGCTTTTCCAAGATACGTGCACTTGAATACAACTTTTAAGATTCTTGATCTGCTTTGTTGATACTAGAGTTAACTTTGTCTTTGTACACACAACAGTATAGTGCCTTTTGAATCCTTATGATGAAGGGTCATTTCCAATACATGGTCAATGTGAGAATTGGATATCATGTGTGGATGCATGGATGGAGTGTGTTTAGGGATAAAAAATGGATTGGTTGATATACTTTGTATGTTGCTTGAGAAGCCTATTTTTTCCTTTGTGGACATCTTTGATGGATACTTTTCCCTTTTTTATTTTTCCCCATAGTTTCTTTGACTAATGGAGTTTGATAGGGATAATCCTTTTTTTTATTCTTTGGTATCCACATGTATTTGATTTTTCCATTATGCTTTGCTTATTTTTCTTTGATAATGTTTTTCTTGCTTTGATTTACATCCTTCTTTTGATGTTGGTCCCAATTCATGGATGGGGTGATGGGCAGATGAAGATTCGTGACATGGCTGGTTGTAGTACTGGCATCAGTTTCATCACAAGGATTCTTCGTGCTTCCTATGTTGACGTTTGTTTGAGACATAGTTTCCCCCAGTATGGTGGTCGTATCACCTTTGTTCTTTGATTATGCATATTTCAAGAGTTCCTATTTAGAATGCATTCTCTGATAAATGACCATTGCAGATGACATTATTTCAATTTCCTGCTCAGCTAACCCTATAATATCTTGTTCTGTATGACCTATTTCCTTGAGTGGATAATGTTGGATATATTCATACATGATGTCCTCAGTTTGGATTTGGGATATATCTAATCCTGATGTTGAAAACTTAGTTTGACTATAGGAACCAATAACCTACTCTTTTGTGTAATAATGTCAAGAGTAAAGGAAACCTATTCTAAATGAAGATCATCTACATGTCCATCCAAAGAAAGCATCTCATGGGTAGATGGAGGAGTATGTGCTATGTGGATGTGATCATCATCTACTATATAGGGGAGTGCCCATCAAATCATTGTAGCATCCTGGAGATACAAATTCTTGATCTTGATTAATCTTGGAATTGATTTTGGCATGCTTTGGATCAAGTTCTTGACATGGGTCAGTTTCAAAGGATGGATTGATTACAAAGGGTTCTTTGATATCTTCATTAGGCATGGGAAGTGGCTCAATATCCTTTTGATCTTTAAGTGAACTTGGATCAAATGTTGAGTTGAAGATTCCTTCAATATCTGCAACCATGATGTTGAAGGATGTCAATATGTCTTGGAAAGGACAATTGCTAGACTTTGGTGAAAGATGTTGATCATTCTTTGGAATGAATTCTTGAGGTATGTCCTCTAATTCATTGGATGATGTAGAGACTATTACCTATTTTTAGCTATAGCTCAAAATAGGTAGAGCTGGATTGCATTTTTTATTGAAAGGTACAAAATTTCTGCTTAAGTATTCATTCTATTCTAGAAGTTGATTACTTGTGAATTTCCAGTGTGATTATGCAAAATTTTGTAATAGAAGAAATCATTAAAATTGCATAGTAATGTTGTTTTATTCATATTGTAAGAACCAAAGTCCCACACAAGCCGTGGGAGTAACTTAATTTGATTTTCTTAATCAAATAATGAATACAAAGTAGGATGTATACTAAACTACTGAAGATAATAAAAAACATGAAGGATGGGAACGATTCATCATTTCCTATAATGATGAATCATTTTTACTCGATGTCTTCAAGATTTTTGTGTCTCCAATGCCTTGAGGTTGTTCTGATTCCATGCTCCATGCATTTACAAGATTGTAAGAGGATGGTGTTAGAGCAATATAAATCACATCCTACTTTATGCCTACGCTACCAACATGAATGTAATATATATCCAATCAGGCATTCACTAGATGATTAAGTCATAAAATGGTTGATATTCAAGGAGTGTGAAGTTCAATGGAAGCTTTCAGCTTCAATTATTTTTGCTAACTTGTTTGTTTAAATGTGCAGGAACATGTTCATTATGTTTGTGATCATTTTCATTAGATATATGGGACAAAACAAGCTCACACAAGGGTTGAGCTCAACATATCAGGAGGAAACCTCTCATTCACATCATACATGAGAGTCATTGATATCAATCATAGTTGTGAAATAAGAAAGCTATCATAAAAGCAACCCATAGCAAAAAAATTCAATTCAGCATGTTTAAAACAACTTGAACAGTTTCATAACGATAACACTACCCCATTAGGTGTTTTATTCATAACAACATGGGTTTTCAAGCACAAATACTATTCCATGAACTTCAAAGAAATAAAAGTTTGATAAATTGTGAAGAGCATTAAAAGAAGGAAAATACAAAATAGTGCTCCACTTAGAATAGTAGAATGTATTCATAGCTACAAGGTCTGAACAAATGAATGCTACCAAATATAGATCACATCAACTTAATACTCACAACATCAATAGAGATATTTCATCAAGTCAAGGAGGGAAAGGACATAAGCACTATCAACTACACTAGAGCTTGATGAGAATAGTGACTCAGAATAATGGAAAAGCTATAGGTATAATTAGCATGACAAGAAATTTATCAAATGCAGTTGATTGAACAACAAAGACAATAATTCATGCAATGGCTGAGTGAGTAGCATATAATATCACAGTCTTTATAGGACAACAAACATCAACATGATGACAATATTCACCATTGACGGAGAGCATTTATAATGAGGGTTTGCAATTACATGTCTGGGATTTCAGAGGAGTCAAGGTAACACTACTTCATGTATTTTTTTTCAGAGTGGAGGTCTCACTTTGTATACAGTGTGAACATTGAAATCTAATAGGTAAATATAAAATTACAAGGTATGGAATTAGCCACCATGAATGTCACTGTCATGGTATGATAAGAATATAAATCTTTTGGAAGTGTCCTCAACACTTTTAAATTCATATATATAGTTACAAAGGAAGGTATACATTTGCATAGAGTTAAAAGAAAAACAAAAAAATACACAAAGCCTCAAAACCCGGATAGGAGAATACAAGGCTCACGGCCTAGAGGGAGTGCAGTTTGACAAATACCCAGATGGGGTTTCAATGAGAAAAATATAGATTCCTCAGTATTACAATCTTACCACATGAGGATTTGTTTCAGAAATGCAAGAAATCTTATAGGAGACTACCATGGGTTGAGCCCAAGAGAGGAAGAAATACAATGCTTTCAGAGCTTCATTTTTTTTTTGAGTTCAAACAAGAGAATAATGAAAATATAGTGTTTTTCTAATACCTAGTTTTAGCATAGAGTGGTGCGGCCTAAAGGAGGGGATTTTTTTAATTCACAAACATTCATCAAAGTCAAACATCATTATAGTTTTTTATCAGAACCTGAAAGGAAGAACAAGCAATGAATAAATTATACAAAGTTTTTGTGTGAAGATTCAATGTCAAGAATACACATGGTGTGACCTTCACCCTTTCACAAAAATAAACCTTTATGTTTTGTTTTGAAAAAAAAGAAAAAGAAAGGAGAGGTTACCCTTTTGTAGCTGTAGAAAAGCTCAGTGATGGCAGCCAAATCTCTCAACAAAGCTTCCAAGTAAAGCTCGAGCTCACAATAATGGCAGCTAGGAAAAGTGGAATGAGTTCAGAGTGAAATGAAGTTTAAAAAATCAGGGATATAATAAGTTGAAGCACCAAAATACCTTGATGACAACTTACCAAGCCTCTGCATAGAGAAAATCCACCAAGTTTAAGGAAAAATCTTAAAAAATCATGAAGCTTCGAACCAAAAACCTAACTCACATGGCGGCGCTCTTTCTCGACAGAGCCTTCTCCAAAAAATTAGTCAAAGTGGAGAATGATAATAGATTAGAGTTCAATGAATTTTGTTTCCATTCCCTAATTAGATAGTCACTTTTGACTATATTTTACAAAATAGTGAAGTTATTTCATATTGCAAATAAATGGCAAGTGTGGAGTGGTTGGCCAATATACTTGGAATGGTGAATGCATATTTGAAATATATGCTAAGTATGATGTATGAAAGCCCGTGAGGTGGTGAATTAAACTTTCTTATTTGACATTACCCTCCAATATTATTTGCATTATTCAATATAAGTTAATTAATTAAATGATGGATTATAAATCATTTAATTAATTTATCCATCTTAAAATGCAAATATAAGACGTGAAGTGAAGTTAGAGTTGTGACTATAGCCTCAAGTTGGAGATACATGCAAAGTGCTAATTTTAGATTGTGCATGGAGGAGATAAACATCAAAAATACTAAAAAAAAAAAATCACTCATGCACAAGTGGGACTTGAACTCCAGTGTTCAGTTCATGCAAATAGTGAGGCTCTGCTTTCAGTTCCACATTAGTTCACAGGATATTTTGGTCATGCGCATGGAGAGGTGGAGTTTTCTAGGCACAGAGAGTAGTTTGCTTGAATTTTGGGCTATTTTTATTAGGATTTTCTCTTCTGCTTGGATTTCACATTGGAGATGTTGTTTTCAATTTAGTTCTCATTCTGTTTTATTATTCACTACTTTGTGCATGCCTTTTGTATATATTGGAAAAAGTTAGTCTTTTTCCTCTAGCTCTTTTTTTTCAGCCTTTTCATTCTACAAAGAGAAATATCATGTAACTCAGTTTTCCAGTTTTCAGATTAATACAACAATAGGTTTATAGGTTCATTTTGTGTCATTTTGCAAAGATTCCTTCGATTTTGGTGAAATCAAAAGTCTGCCTTGTCATTATGATGTTTTTTATGAATGATTTGATGAATTTTTATTGTGTTTAATATCAAAACCTTTAAAATTATCATCTCATTTATATTTGCATGCATTCAAAATAGTGAAAATCATAGGTCTAGGGATGTGTAATAGAATAATCTATTCTTTTTTGCTGAGAAAACTCTATTTTCCTTCAAAAGTGGTTTATTCAAGCCTTCCTTAGAATCATTTTTGTGGTCAAACTGTCAAATTGACTTGTGTGGATAGTTTTTCTGAAGTTCATTGTGAATCATAGCTGCAAGTCTTTATCAATTAGGTGTATCATTGTTAATTTACAATTTTACGTGCATTTATTACAATCCTTCTATCCCTTTTCCAGCACAAGTTACCCAATTATCAATTTGGAATCATATAGGAACCAACCTAGAATCTGGAGGACTATCTTCGCCATAGGAATACCCACAGACTGAAGATAGTTCCCATGTTTCAACAAATTGCTTAATTTAGCCATTCAAGCATTCAAGTGCAATCTGTTTGACAACAGAGACATTTTTAACATGATTATTGGTCGATGGATTGCCAATACTATCACTAGTTGTTGAATCCTAATCATTGTCTGCAACAGTTAGTTTTTTTTATCAATAAGGTCTTGGATGAGATTTTTGAGTCTAACACAATTTGATGTCGTGTGTCCCTTTATTTTGTGATACTCACAAAGGTGCTTCTCTTCATACCAAGGCAGTTTTACCAGGGGTTCTTGATAGTTCTCATAGACAGGTATTTTAATGAGATTTTCTTGCACCAACTGTTGTATGATTAATTCAATTGGTTTCCCAAGTGGTATGTATTTTCGTTTGTTTCCTTGTGAGATTTGACTTTGATTGACTTTGGAGATGTGGTGATTGATTTTGGACAATGTTCTGATTTGGGATGATGCTTAGATTTGGAAAGATAGGTTGAAATTGAACATTATTTTGGTTGGGAATCACATTGCCTTGATTTAGGTAACTTTGATTTTGCATGGTGTTACCTTCACTTGGATCAATACATGGAGTCGTTAACATCTTGTTTGTACTTTGAACAACCTTCATATGATTTGCAAACATATCTATCCCAAAGTTTACCAATTGTGGATTTGAAATGTTCATGTTTGGTAAAGTTGGTGTATTGACATTTGGCATGTACGGATTTAGTGGGATAATGTTGTTTTGTTGAAGACTCACACATTGATTATTTGGTTGATAGATTTGTAGGTTTGGAATTTGATTTAAATCTACCATTCGGAAAGGTGTTCCAAAATTTAGATTGGGCATGCTCACATTTGTTGTTCCATTGAGGTTTGTAAGAGATAATGATCCCATTTATGGATTGTATAAAGGTGAGTTTTGATAATTAATTGGCATTGTACAGCTTTGATAGCTTGGTTGACTTGGATTACTCATGATGTATGGATCAAGTTTATATTCCATGTTTTTCTTGTGTTTTGAACTTGTTACAAAAGTGACCTCTAAGGTGTTTAGGATCAATGATGAGATGAAGGATGAAAGGGGTGAATGGTATGGGTGTTGAAATTTTAAGACCCTTGGAGGAGATACTAGACTTTAGGACTTTTGGATTTGATTTGGATTTGATAATGAACTCATAAACTCTAAGAGGTTAGATGTCTTGGAATAAACTTGTCCACAAGATGATAATTTAACTAGGTGTATGAGGAAGGATTCATCCACACACACTTAGCCAAACAAGGAGATTTTGATGTTGATTTGAAGGATTTTACCAAAAGTCTAGTATGAATGATTTTTCCAATGGTTCAAAAGTTGTTTGTGAGATGGGATTTGATTGATGTTTGAGATGGATGAAATGATTGGTTGTTTTGATCCTAAATGAACCTAAGAGATGCTTGTTTACAAGACCAAGGTTTTGAAGAAGATTCTTTTCCCAAAAAATATTTTAGACCAAAAGACCAAAGTTTGCATGAAAAACCATATGAAAAAAGATACACAGGCACATGTGTGGGGTTCAATTGATTTCATCTTGATTAATGAGTTTCTTTTACCACAAACACTCTCTTGATTAAGTTTCAAACTGAATGCCCAATGTCTTAACTTCCTCTTATCCCACAAAGTGCATTATGTGGAACTTTGATAAAATCAAGGCAAGAGTTACCTATTGTTGATTTTAGTAAGCAAATTGAGATATAAGTCCAAGTTTTTAGAAACCTCTAAGGATAAAATACCAAGGGAAAGCAATAACACTTGAATTTTGTCAAAGATATTTGATTCCTAAAGGGTTTGAGGTTTCAATGACAATGTTGAATGTTTGTTTCCAAATGTTTACAAAGAAGAAAAGTGTTTTATAACCAAGAAAAAGCACAACCCTATGGATATGAAAGACTATATTTGTTGAATCCCCACTTGGACAGGTCCAACGACGCTTATTTGTAGCTAATGGTTAGATGCTTGAACCCACTAGCTCCCCTCCATGGCACTCACTTATATGGGGCAGCCAGGCATCAACACCCATGAAACTCCCATGGCATATTTTCCATTTCTACGAAAAACCATAAAAGTGTGGGGTGGCTTCAGAATGACCATTCTTGCACCAACAAATAGATCAAGGATTTTGACCTTTTCTACACAAGGGTTTTAATTCAGACTTTCCATTCGTAGGGATTCATCCATGCAATGAGATACCATTTTTCCCCTTCTCATTGGAACCAACCGTGTGATATTGGCCTTTGTTCCAATAACCACACTTATATCTCAACTGGAAACACACTTGGCTTTAGTGTGTTACCAGTTGGGTCATTCCCTTGGGTGATTAATTTTTTCCCAAAAGGCAGGCCCTCAAAGATAAACAAAAGTGAGCAAGCAATATCTGCAACTCGATCAATCTTTGTTGCAACACAAAGAGAGATAATATACACAAATCCCTCCACTCACACTTGCAAGATGTTTTGTTCAATTTTAATTCCAAAATGAAATGTGGAGGAAATTACTTTACACAACTTAAGATCACCAAAAGGCCTTTTGATTCTCAAGATTTCCATGAGGCACGAGAGAAGTGCATGCGTCCTTTCGATGGTATTACTTTGAGTAAGTAATTACAAGACAAAGAAGCACTTGTTCATTTTTAACCCACAAAACAATAATGACTTCTTTTTAAGCACCAAAGGAAATGTGGAGATTGCCTTGTTCAATTGTTAATCCTCAAACCAAATCTAGTGAGTTTGTCCTAAAGTTCTTTTTAAGCCCTTTTGTAGAAAATAAATTGAAATGTTCTTTTTAGAGTCCAAAAGAAATTTAGTAGGTCGTACGCACATGAAAGATAACAAATTTTTAAGGGAAATTTTGAATTATCTAAGAGTGTTAAACAAACACTAAAGTGTTTAAAAACACTTGGTAACATGAGAGAGTGATGTCATCATGCCTCTTTTAATCATGTCTTTCTCCTCCACTTCGATTTGACCAACCTAGAAGAAAGCCAGTTAGATCTGCAAAATAGAAGTCAAGAAAGAAAGTAATAACCTAAATGATCAAAATTGAAAAAGGCACATGTCATAATAAAACTGAATTTCACTTTTTTCTTTACTCCAGTGGTGCTATATAGTACCGCTTATTAGTCAACATCATTTTGTAGCAGGGATAGAGAGTGTGATAGCATCGCTATTTTTCCCAGCGGTGCTGTTTGGAATTTGAAAATTCCAGCAAGTAAAAATAAGACCAACGGTGCAGTTTATAATTTTAAATTCTAGGTGGGAAACACAAAGTTTCATTGTTTGGAGTTTGAAGTTGTGCTATATGGCAATGCTGTAGTTCTAGTGGTTTTGTATTGCGACATTGGTCTGCTAGTGGTGGAGTTCCCTGTAGACAGAAAAATAGAGAAAAAATCATTAAATTTTTGATAAAAATGTGATTAGAAAATGAGATGTTGCCCTCCTTCCAGTGCCAAATGTATGAACCAAGATCCTAGTACCTACAAAACACAATAAAAAAACAAATTAGAAGATCATATGCAAGCAAGAATCAAGATTCCCCATGAAATCCGTTTGATTTGCAAAGAACAAGAAATGAGATGAAGACCATAAACAAGCATAAACAAAAGCTATCAAATCCTATTCAAATGCAAAGCAACTCTTGATCTCATGGGGGAATTGGTGCCAATTTGATGTGAAAATTGGCCCTTTTCCAACTCCTATGATGCAATGTTTGATGAGTGATGAAGAGTGATCCACTTTGTTGAAAATTCAAGTGTGATCCATGGAGAAAACCTGCAATAACTTAGCTATGCCTTGATGAAATTGATGAAAATGCTAATGCTTGAAGATGAAAATGAGTATAGTGAGTTTTCTTAAATTGTGGATAATCAAATGAGGAGAGAAACCTTTATAATATGAAAGTAAAACATATTTTCTAGTGGAAATGTAGAAAGAATATCTTCTTTTCTTTTCTTTTTTGTATAAAGTGTTTTATTTTTTTAATATTAATTTTTATTTATTTTATATTGGGTTCATCACCAATAATGTTCATATAGGAAACACCTTCAACATAATTAAATATTTTTAAAAAAGATTAAGATTATGAACTAAAATTTTGATCACACACAAAAGTGTTTCTATTTTTTTTACTAAAACATATATAAAAAATTATGTGTGCATACACCTCCCCCAATTTTATTTGTTCTATTAAGATATTTTAAAATTCAATTGGTGGAAATATATACAAGAGTGAATAATACAATTTGTGTACTTTTATTTTTATTTTTATGATTTTTAAAAGTGGATGCATCACAAAATGAGCATCATTAAGAGAGTATGTCACATAAATTGGACCACAAAATTTATTGAAAATGTATTTGTTCAATATGTATATCTAATAAAGAAAAGAAAATTCCTATATTTTTTTAATAAATTAGATTAAATTTTTTATGAAGAAATTGCAATGCATATGCATTTGAGGAACATGAAAATAATCTTAAAATACATGCATTAATTTATTCTAGAAATATTAAAATAATTATATGACTAGAAAGCTAAGAAATAGCTTGACATTTTGATGATGGTTTCATGAAATTTCATCATAAAAAAATTAAAAGAATGAGGATGAAGTTTACATATGCTATTTTATATTAAAAACATAGATTTATTAGCAAAAATAGAATCCCAACCCTTAAGCTTTGAAATTCAAGCCTAAAATGTGGGATTTTAATTTTTTAATTATAGTAAGATTTACACATTATAACACAATAAGAATTATGCAAATAATTATTTTAAATATTTTTTTACATAATGCCTATAATTTAATAATGCATCCACATTTAACACATACAAGTTGTAATGTGTACATATTATAATGTATATTTGTTAAAACAAGTGAATTTTATTTTTAAAATATCCCCTTTTTCTTCTCTTTTGTCCCTCACCTTGAGACATTTACCAAAGTGTATTTTTCTAGTTCATCATTACCATATTATAGGGATACCTTTAATGAACACATGTGTCTAAATGTAGATACATTTTAAAACAAAATTATTCTAGTACACACAATGAATTAGCAATCATAATAACCAAGTATTCCATTAAAGGGAATACATTAAATAATTCCTTTCATATAAATAAGGACCGTGATAATCATTATAAGGAATTTAATCATGACTAGAGAATATCATGTGTGAGAATGATCATTAATAACGCAACACATTCTTCATAAGAATAATGTTTAGATATGTTCATTCTAAGTTGTTTCTATAATAATATATTTATTGTGTTATGGAAATATATTAGTATAATTTTGAAGATTCTAATTTCATGTTCTTCTTCCATCATTTATTTCTTTAACATCTATAATGGTTTTGATATAAAAAGCAACAAAACAAGGGTGTTGTCACATTAATACAAGGCACCAATGGCCATCCACAACAAACTAACACTAACAACACAATAACAATAGGTCTAAAAATCAAACCATCACCCTAAACAGATCATATAAAAAACAACTCAAAAAACTAACGACCAAACTAAAGCTACTAGTAATGTTATTATAAATCATACCTTAGATTTTAGTTTTCAATGAGAGTAGTCATATAGTCATTAACCAGTGATATTCATAATAAAGGTGTGCTTATAATCTTGTGGAAACATACCTTTGAGATATAAAGAATGGTAAGTTTTTTGTTTTGCAATATACATCAAGGGGACTATTTGTCTTGTAAAGTTTATTTGCACTTTTTTTTTTTGTAATGATGATATAAGAAGCCTCAGTTTAATTTATTTGATTAGCATTGCATTTATCCTTTTTTTTTATGAAATTTAACTTCACCATCCTTGTCAAAAGTATTTTTATTAGAATTTGGAAATATAGGATGGTGTGTTTGATATATTAGATGAATTATATTTCAAGAGATTAACATTTAAGAGCTCAAGTTCATATTCTAGTATGCTAGTACAAAGATAAAAATGATGTATAATTATTGAAGAAGAATTTTTCTATATCTACTAGAAGTAATTCATCAAAAACTCCATGTAATTCATTGTATGGTTGATGATAGTTCATTTTTGTAGATACCCTATTTAACTAACTTTCATCATTCTTCCCTAAATAATTAAATAATACATCATTATTTAATTATTATTAAATTTTATATTCATCTATTAATTAAGTGATTTAACATTATTTAATTAATTCATCCTCAATCATCATTTATGATTAATTAAATAAATCTCATTTATTTAATAAATGTCCTAATTTAACCTTATCTATCCTTATTAATTAAATAAACACAAATTATTTAATTATGTCACTAGTATACCCTATTCATCTAAATTAATTAAATTGTTATAATTAATAATTTGATAAAATCACTTTCCCTTCTCTAAACTTGAATAATTAAATCAATTATTCAAAATCATTCAACATAGTCAACAAACAAATATATCTTTATTTGTTAAAGTCAAATATGACTTGCATGTTCATCTCCAATATTAATTAATTTATTCAATTAATTAATCATCCTCACCCCTTTTTAATTGAGTAGATCATTACCACTGATTTATCACTCTAATTGGTTAACTAACCCATCTATTCTTCAATCCCACTAACCACTCAACCTAATTTCTTCAATCCCCCCAATCATTCTAATCTAATTCTATTAATCATTCCAATCTTTTTCCTCTCAATGGCTCTCAATTGTTGATCATGATCTTTTACTACTAAATCTCGATCATTCATATGAAAACATGAAATCTATATAACAACCTTTTTTCTTGTAAAAAATGATCAGAGAATCTATAGAGTTTATGCAAAGAGTTCATGCTAATTGACATTCACATTCTTGAGAGAAAATACACACACATCTTCGATCACCATTAACACACACTTTCAAGCTTTCACAACAACAATGGAGGCTTCATATTGATTCAAACACAATTCAGCATAAATACTAATTACACTTCAACATGGGATGGTAAAATTTTAATTTCATGAATTCAATTTATGTTATCTTTATGATTGCATTTCTTGTTGATTTCATTATTTTATAAATTCATTACATTATTTGAAGGTTGATGCTAATATCCTAGAAAATGGAAGCAAAAGGATAATTCAAGCTATTGTGTTTGATTTATGTCTTAAAACTAGGTTTATGCTTTGATTTGCTAATGGATATGGATATATGTTGATATTTATTTGTTGTAGGTTTGATTGTTTGTGTTTCAAAGGATGATGGATTAACCAGTTTTGGATTAATTTCTAATTTGCACCAAAAAATAGGATAGTAACGGTCTTTGTTTAGGATAGTAGCAGTCTCTATTCAGGACAATACTGATAGTTTTTAGGATAGTAGCGGTTACTTTTTCAAAAAAAACTCTAAAAAATTTGAGCAATAACAGTCTCTATTTCAATTTGTGATTGGTAAACAAAGAAGACAATTTGTGAAGGAGAGTCATGCCAGCCAAAAATACTATTGTCACCTCGGTAGACAACCTCATCTATATCCCTATACAAATGTGCAAGCACACAAGGGACCCATGCATACAAGGTCACATGCTCCATCATCATCTTGATACAAATGCCCCATCCAATGAGGAATCCTCTAGCTCTTTGATCAAGCATCAAAGGCCCGATAATAATTCCTACTAGTACAATCACCATCGGGATTTGCATCATCAATAAAGGGTGTCAATTTGATCTCTAAATCGAAAACCTCAGGTTGATCAACACCAAGGAGTCTTTGCATCACCTGAGTCCCCCTCCTTACATCATAAGTAGCGAGCTCTCCATGAATCAGGATCCTTAGGATCCTCCATACATCCTCAAGTGTAACTGCACACTCCCCTATTAGTAGGTGGAAGGTAGTAGTCTCAAACCTCCATCACTAAAGTAAAGCAGTCATCATCGCCTTGTGTGCTCTAATCTTTGACATATATGCAATATATCTCAAACCAAAAACATCTAAGAAATCTCTCTCTAGCTCTTCAAACCTAGCTATCCCATCCAATAATAGCCAAGGTCTCTACTCTCTTGAATACAAGGGATGAAGAGTAGCCTACAATAATTTAGCCCATGACGTCAAAGTTTTTTCTAGAAAATCAATCAAGAACCTAAATCTATAGTCAAACTATCTAGATCAATGATTTTTAATAATAATGAGCTTCTTCTAGAATAATAGCAGCACTATTTCACAATAGTAGCCTTGTTTTAGAATGATAGTGGTTCTCTTATATGATAGTTAGCTTGTTAGTGCTACGATAGCTATTGAGTTTAACAAAAGCAGTCATCTTCCTAATTTTTCCTACAACATGACCAAGTCCAACGACAATGATTAGACAATAGTGGCAAGGTTTTCCAAAAGTGGCCTAGTTTAACAATAGTAATTTAAGTTTTAATAGTAATGATAATCCTAACTAGTACTATAGTGGTTGTATCATGTCAATAGCAGCATTTTCCTAAGATTACCACTATCATTTCATTTGAATTTGAACATTAATTACACAATCATGAACAAAATAAAGAAAAAACAAAAATCATATGTACCGCAACCCCTACATCGACTAATCACTAGTACTACTGGACTGCATCTTCTTGGTGTGGTGCACCTGAAACTCTCACCATCATGAATTGATGTTTGTAATAGAGAATCACCAAAGCTCTAAAATCACCTAAGGCTCAGAGTGCAAATTAGGGGTAAATGAACCCTAATTTCCTATTTAACCCCCCAAACCCTAATTTTTACCCTTTGAAACCCTCCTAGGTTAAATTTAAAGCACCTTAGAACATTCTGAACCTTAAAAATGACCCTTAGGGCCTAATTTTTCATCCTCTATGCTCTAAACTACTCCTGAGCCTTGTCATGAGCTTAACCTAAAAAAGTCATTTTTTTGGTTGACCTCTCGAGGGGGCAGTCCAATACCTTATCATTCTTTTTCTGATCATTGAGGCACAATGGGGCATCATAATTTATTTTCCAATCTTGATCTAAGCATCGAGGTAAGTGCAAAAAGATGGGGGGCCAAAAAGGGGGCTTAAGTGTTGAAAAAAAGCAACATTGAGAGTGGGGTGGATTAGTGTTGTGCAATTTTTAACTTTATTAATCTGATCTTCAAAGCACTTATAACATTCAACCAAAAGAAATATGCATGAACATAAAGTAAGCATCCATAGCACCATAACACAAGTATTTTTATGTGGAAACCCTATTAGGGGAAAAAACACGGTGGATGGCCAATCCACAATATGATCTGAGTATACTCAAAAAGATGTTTACAAAATGGGAATACACTTGCATTCAGGCACACTACCTAGAGCTCACTGCTCAATTAAAAAGGAAGACGCACTATCTTACAGAAAGGTTTTTATTATATCCATTATATTTTGAATTGAGAAAATAGCATTTGCTAATGCCTGATTACAGTTTCAGTTAAGCTCAACAATCGAATTTTGGACCTTCTGTCTGATTTTGCACTTCTGCTATGTTTTGCTTCAACTTGCAACAAAAATCCTTAATGCACAAGTGAAACTATACATAATCACTCCACTGATTTTTTGACATTCACAACATACATCAACTCACATCTAACACACATCAAAATTATATAATCGATTACATATATATATATGCTACAAGGAATTTAATTGCTTCATGTCAGCCTCAACAAAAATAAGAAATATTCACAAATTTTTGACTTAAATCATCCATAATATTCCAAGTGCATCTACAAGAGTCGGCCACAACATAGTGAGGACCCAAATCAAAAATTTTGAGCACAAAAACACTTAAGAAATAACTCAAATATCTGCAACATGCTATATTCACCAAGTCGGCCTTCATACATTGATGATTTTTTTTTCCAACCGAAACTTTTAACTTTTACATGAGTCGATACGAGGCACCAAGATTTACAGATAACACAAATTATGCATCAAATAAACTTCCCTGAGATCCACAACACAAAATAATAACAAAAAGGCCGCATATGAATCAAAGAACACAGATCTATTGGATGCTTTGTTCTAGCTTAACAGATAAACACTGATCTTCAATTTGTCTGTTGGTATTAGTGAGTGACAACGTGCGGATCGATTTAATGACAAGGGTTTTCATCAATGAAAACATAAAAAAAAATGTGCAGTTTCTCTTGCCAACAATCTCCCCCTTTGGCATTGATGGCAACACTTAGTGAAAAATAACTAAGTGTCAGATCAATACCAACATTAACACACTGCCAACCAAAACACCAAAAAGATCTTCATTCACAACTCAAAACTATAGCTCCCCCTTAGATGAATATACATTTTTCACTGTACTATTCTCCCCCTTTGAAATCAATGGAAAAGATGGGGAATCCGCATACAAAACTTCTATAAACAAACAAAAACTTCAAACTTGTTTCAACAATTTACACAAACTTGAAAATATCTGCAAAATTGGTCTTCAACAGGTTTAGGCTTGAGTCCTAACACTTCTTAAGGATTTCTAGAATAGTTATGTGACCATACAGTAAATAAGATTGCATCTTTATTATTTCAAGGTTCATCGGATCACTGACCGCCAAAGAACTTTGTGCTTCCTTCAAAGCATTCAACATATTTTCCATCTTTGGACCAATTAGGCCTCTACGTTCACAGGCTCTTTCCACAACTCTATCATTATCATGCTTCAAACTCTTTTTCTTGTCAAGTAGAGATATAACTTGACCTTCTTGCTCTTCAACAAAAAAAGTTAAAGGATCAAAAGCATCAGAAATAGCAGCTAACTATTTCTCATGTTCCTTAACCTTCTTCTCATTGTCCTCAGTAAGTTTTGACAAAGAAAAACATGACTTAAAAATCTTTCCACCTTCAAATAGTGCATTTTGAGCATTCTTCACATAGGTAGCTAACAAATATTTATCTTTAGCTATCATTCATTTTAGTCTACTGAACCTTTTGTCATCAAACTCCTTTTGTACCTTGAGAAAATTTGAATTCTCAAGTGACTCAAAATGAGTACTTACTAAATTAATAAACTTCTTCAGTTCACTAGAAGAACTGGATGGATCCTTAACATGATTAGGCATGATCTTCTCCAAAATACTAGATGCAAGATTCAATAACTCACTATCCTCAATATGGGATTTCAGAATTTCTTCCCTAGCCTTAGCTTGTGCAAATGATGTGATTTTAATTTTTTGAATTGGTACATAGTAGAAAAATGAATTGGACCTTATCCCAACTCAAGATCAAATTCTTCCTTTTTCTCTTCAAGAAATCTCTTCACTGTCTCAGCAGTGTCTCTTGTTTCCACTAGAACTTCCTTTACTTGAACCTTCTCTTCTTCAACCACTGATTCTCCAGCTACCAATTCCTACTTTCCTTTAGGAACCTCAAATTTTTCACTTGACATCTCCTTTTCTTCTACTGACAAAACTTTAGGAGCTTTAGTCTCCATAGGTACTTCTGTATCATGCACATCAGGAGGAATCTAAGTGTCCTCAGCTATAACCTCTTCACTTACTAGTCGAGATGATATATCTTCCACATGAATTTCTTCAAAAACAACATCAATTATATTCTTTAATAGAACTTCCCTCAAGATACTTTCAATTTCTTTTGCTACCTCTTCAATCTTACAAATCATAAGCTTGTTCACCCTTTCCTTGCTCTTGAATTCCTTCTTAGCTTTATTCAGGATTGACTTCATTTCCTCCATAGATACCACCGGTTATAAGTCTGCAAGAATTTTCTCTCTCATTTGCTCTTCTTCAATTCTTGCACTTACTCTCCTCTTTTCCAAAATTTCATACAATTCCTTGGGAAACTGTGCCATTATCTCAACAAGAGTCATATTGAAATTGTTCAAATACTTTATTGTAGCCTCCTCAAGAACTCTTTGACCAACACTATCAAAGGTACCATACACTTCACATAGGGGATTAAGATTGCCATCCTTTATTATGCCTCTTTCAACTTCCTCTACAAACATACCTAATTTTTCAGGCTTCATCTTCTTCTTTTCTTTCTCCTTTTCATCAGAGGGCTTGTCCTTAGTGACTGTTGTTGCTACTTGGGTGCCTATATGCTTTATTTCTCTAACTTCTTCATTAGATTATGTCTCTTCATCCTTAGAGATAGTTTCATAGACTCTTGTACTCTTATCCTTCTTCCTCTTACCGGATACCTTTACTTGAGCTTTTTTCAAGGGCTAACTTCTTTGCATGACTAGAT
Source organism: Sequoia sempervirens (assembly GCA_007258455.2). Lineage (NCBI taxonomy): Eukaryota > Viridiplantae > Streptophyta > Pinopsida > Cupressales > Cupressaceae > Sequoia > Sequoia sempervirens. Next base: position 39,766,390 of record VDFB02047230.1, on the reverse strand, counting down.
AGGGATGCAGAGCTTCTTGTTGATCTAGTGCAGGTAGAGGATCCTGCCAGACTAGCAGATTCAGTTCTAGCTAGCTCTTTTTCTGCTTTAGCTTGTTCTCTCTTTCTTCTTGCTTCTCTTATAGCTTCTGCAGATATACCAATACTTTCTGCAAAGACTTCCACTTATTTTCTTACTCTTCAAACTATCATAGGTTTCTTTAACTCCTCATTCACTTGTATATCCTTCTTTGGATATGTTCCAAACATTTCTTCTACCAAATCCCGAGGCTTACTCAACAAATGTTGTGCATATAATTCCAAGATGTTCTCCTCAACTTCATAACCCATTGGCAAAATCCAGATGGTTCTGGGTTCTGCAGCTTCCATCAAGCATTGACAATATCCACCATAAAACAAATTGTATCTATATACTTCTCCACAATAGAAGTAGGAATTCTTTCTCTTTCTTGCATCAAATTCTGAAAGTTTTTGAAATATCCCCAAATTACAATTTTCCTAGCTTGCATATCATCAATTCCATACAAGATGTCTCTAATTTGAACAGCTATAGGCTTATCGCTTTTCCAATGCACTTTCCCAACTCTCAGAACTTCATTCATGAAATAAAAGAACAAAAAAAGAAAAAAATTACCATATTTAAAGGAATTCTTCTTGTCTTTCTTTATCTTACCAAGATTCTCCATAAGCTGACTTCGAAGAAATTCACATAAATCATACTCTGCAATCTTCTTCACCATCTGATATGTTGCATATGTGGTAATACTAGATACAAAAAAAATTGACTTTTTCAGAAAATTTAAAATGATTTTTATGCTTTTCTAATGTTGTAGACACATAAAATATACATGTATCTGATTTGGATTCACTAATTTCAATTCATCCTTAATCATCCCTCTACTAACCATTTTAATTGAATAATCTTTATCTGATTAGAATTCATCATATTTCCTCTTTTAATTAAATAAATCAATCTTTATTTAATTCAATCATATTTCCCCTTCTAATTAGATAAATCAACTTTATCTAATTACATATATCATTCTATTTGATTAAATCATATTCTTCTCTATAATTAAATGAATCAATTTTACTTAATTAATTTCTAAAGTCATCTCTTTAATTAAATAAATCAATTTTATTTGATTAACTTGAAATGTTCTTCATTTAATTAAATAAATCAAATTTAATTAAATTACTAATGCATCAATTTCTTCTTATTTGATTTAAATAAATCCAAAAATCTAAATCAAATGTCATGTCAACTAATCTCTATCTAAAGTTAATTAAATTTTGATTAACTTCTAACACTAATCCTCTTTTCTCTAGCTTTTGCAACTTGCACAATAAATCATTTCTTTTGATTTATTAAATCTTCTAATTTCTCTCAACATGGCATCAAAAGGGAATATTCTTCCAAATTTGGAAAACCCCTCCAAACGGATTTTTCCTTCCAACAAGGAATTCAATACCTCTTACATGTCCTTGTGCATTGAGCCAAGTGGCATTTAATTCATTTCTTTCTCCTCCAACCATGTCAATTCATAAATTTAAAATTCCACCTAATATCATTTATTGGCACATTCATCAAAATGTGCTCAACCTTCATCCTCTCATAGCTTGACAAGTGGCATTTGGCCATTGGTTGATGATTAATCCCACATTCATCCCTTTTTCTCATTCTTCCATCTTGTTCTTCTATAAATAGAAGGCTCCTTCACTCATTTTGGATCCACAACTTCATACAAAGACATTATCTTGAGATTTAGAATTTTCTTAACTATTTCTCATCCATTTTCATCCATTTTTAGAGTTTTATAGCTAGGTTATGCAAGAATTTCACCAAGGAAGCATCAAATCTCCATCAAGTCATCATTCAAGCTTACAAGGGATTGGGAAAGGGCCATTTTCCACATCAAAATGGAACCAATTCCCCCATAGGATTAAGATTTTGCTTGCATTAGATAGGATTTGAAAGCTTTTTATTGCGTTCTTCATTCTATTTCCTATTTTGTGCATTTCAAATGAATTCTATTGGGAATGTTGATTTAACTTGCATAATAGACTAATTATGTGTTGTTTGATTGTGTTTGTGCAAGTTTAACATCACCATTCATATTTTGGTGCTAGATGAAGGGAGGATTTGAATAAATTTAACACATTTTTTGAAAAATTCTATGGTTTTTGTGAACTTTTTGTATCTATAGGAAAAGTACGTTGTTGAAAGAGAAATTGTGATTTTATCAGTCCAGTAGTGCTATATAGCATCACTACCAAACTCCAAACCATGATGTTGTATTCTTACCACCCAAAAAATTGAATTTCAAATTGTGATGCCAGGCCATTTTTCTGTCACCGGATATCCAAACTCCAAACAATGTCGCTCGGTCAAAAAAGCATCACAATTGCGCTCATTGGTTTTGTTGTAGTTCATTGTTGTCATTCCCAACAGTGCCATACAACATTGCTAACTTCTTCAAACTATGCCACCTCTGCAAACTGCACCATTGGAGTTGGGTAAAAGGCACTTCTCAGTTCATTTTCAACACATGTTTTTTTATTTTTGTTGCTTTTGACTACTAACTGGTTTTTAGCTTCTATTTTTGTAGTTTTGACCAGTTTTGTAGGTTGGTTTGATTGAAAGTGAAGGGAGGAAACAAGGAAAAATACTTCTATGGCTTCATCATTTTATTGTATTAAGTGTTTTTAAACACTTTGGAAGAACTTATAATTCCATTCTAAAGGATTTGTCATCTTTCAAGCTTTAGGACTTACTAATTTTCAATTTGGGTTTAAAAAGAACAAAACAAAAGGGTTAAAAAGAATCTTAGACAAACTTACTAGATTTTGTTTTGGGCTTAACAATTCGACAAACAAATCTCACATTTCCTTTTGGTGCTTAAAAAGAATCAAATTCTTGCTTTGAAAGATTAAAATGAACATGTGCTTCTATGTTTTGTAATCACTTATCCAAAGTAATATCATCTACAAGACATATGATCTTCTCTCGCACCTCATGATGATCTTGAGAATCAAAATGATTTTTATGATATTAAGTTGCGTAAGTGATTACCTCCACAATTCAATTTGGATTCTTAAAATTGGAGAAAACTTGTGAGTGTGAGTGGAATATATCGTATGTGTTCTCTCTTTGTTTCTCAACAAAGATTGATCAAACTACAAATGTATTTTCTTGCTTTTGTTTATCCTTAGAGGGCCTGCTTGGTGGGAAAAAGTAATCACCCTAGGGAACGACCCAACTGGGAACACGCTAAATCCAAGCAACTTCCAACCGGTATATAAGTGTGGGTACTTGAGGAAAGTTCAAGTATCATGAGGATTGTTCCAACAGGAAGGGAAACAATGGTCTCTTGTTGTATGGATGATCCCCCTTGGATGAAATTCCTATACTAGAACCTCTTGTTTAGAAGGCCAAAATCTTCAATCTATTTGTTAGTGTAAGAACGGTCATTCTAAAGCCAACCCCACATTTTAATGACTCTTACTAGAGATGAGAAGTATGACATGGGAGTTTCATGGGTACTGATGCTTGGCTGACCTGAGAAGTGTGTGTCATGGAGTGGAGCCAGTGTGGTCAAGCATCTAATCATCTACTAAGAGTAGGCATAGCTAGAATTATCCAAGAGGGATTCAATAAATATTGTCTTTTCATCTATAGGGTTGTGCATATTCTTGGAATCAAAACACTTTGCTTGGATCTTAAACATTGAAAAAAAAACATTCAACATGAACACCAAATTTCAAACCCTTTAGGAAGAGCAAATACCTTTGACAAAATTTAAGTGTTATTGCTTTCCCTGGGGATTCTATCTTTAGAGGCTTCTAAGCATTTGAATTTACATCACAATTTTCTCATACTAAAGTCAACAATAGGAAACTTTTTCCTTGATTTCCTTGATTTCCACATAAAGCATTTTGTGGGATGAGAAGAAGTTAGGACATTATACATCTAGTTTGAAAATCTAATCAAGAGAGTGTTTTTGGTAAAATGAATTCATTAAGCAAAGCTAAGAAACAATTGAACCCCACACATGTGCTCTTCCAAATGATTTCCCTAAAGATCAAAATTTTAAAACCAAAGTCCAAAGGTCTTAGTCAAAAAGCTTGTAGGAAACGTTTGTCTATGCTTTACGAATTTAGAGAAAGTTTGACATTCAACTTTTACAAACGTGCATCAAGAAACAATCTAAATTTGTATTCATTTTACTATTGTCAGAATTCTAGTCTCTTTCAAAGGTTTGAGTATCTCACATAGGAAGTATTGCATATTCTTCAACATCGAGGTCTTGTAAACAAGAGTATTTTTAGGTTCATCTTAGGACCAAATCAAAACTTTCACCCATCCCTCAAACATCAAATCCAAAAATCATCTCACTAAAAATCTTGGAAATATTGAAAAAATCATTCATGCTAAACTTTGGGAAAATCCTCTTGAAATAAAAAATCAAAACAAATCCAAATCATCTTGTTTGATTAGATGTGTGTAGATGCATCCTTCTCCACATATTTAGTCAAATTATCAAATCCTTGTGAACAAGTCTATCCCTTGATAACATCCAACATCTTGGGGTTTATGAGTTCACTATCCAAAAAAATCCAAAATAAAATCAAACCAAAATCATCTTGTTTGGTTAGGTGTGTCTAGATGAATCCTTCTTCACACACTTAGTAAAATTATCATCTTGTGTACAAGTTTACTCTAGGACAACATCCAACCTCTTAGAGTTTATGAGTTCACTGTCCAAATAAAATCCAATCAAGCCAAAGTCAAGATCAAAATGAAATCAAATAAAAAATCCAAAGTCCCAAAGTCTAGTATCTCCTTCAAGATTTCTCAAGAGTTCAAACATCCACACCATCCATCTCCCATTTATCTCATCATCACACTTTCATCATTAATCATCTTAAATTTTCTCTTTTGTGCCTAAAGTTAGATCAATCTAAAGAATTATAGGTTTATCTCAGACATTCTTGAAAATTGATCCCTATTTTATGGTGCAAACTAGATCGTAACACAAGAAGAACATGTAAACCAACAAAGAAACATCAACTTTGAGTGACTTGAGCCAAATTTCTCTTGAAACAAATCCCATTGGATCAAACAATCCCTTAACTAATCTTCCTCTATCCTCACAAAATCCTCAAGAGGAAGGTCAAGTAGAAGACATCACCAATAATGTCTTAGGGATGACACAAGATGAAATCATTGATATGGTCCAAAATCCCAAAACTCAAAAAAATTTCAATACCATGATGAGACTCTATCCCTTCCAATACATTCTTGAATTGGAAAAAGAAGGGGCTAAACTCCCTTCTGACTATGATTTGAGCACTCTTGTGGAAAAATCTCTTGAGATTATGCCGCTGGTTTCATTCACAACATCTTCATTCCAAATCATCACTCAATCCATCCTGCAAATCACATCATCCATTGCTCCAACTCAACCAATTGTCAACAAGGGGAGCTCATTGCTTCATGCACTACAAACACACCCCCTTGTGAACAACCAAGATTTGGATGTGAATACCATCTTGGGTCAATCCATCCCATTGAATCTCACATTTCATGATCCCACCAATCCATCCTCTTTTCATGTAACACCGACATTTCCTCTCAACACACAAACCTCTCTCCCTATGACCTCACAAGTAGAAGGTGGATTATTTGGACAAGGGGGCATCTTTGACCCTTCATCATCATAATTTCCTCAAGGGAATACACCACCCATTTTCCCACCACTTCCACCTTTTCCATTAACATCCACACCACCCCTCGGTTTAGGGCTTCCCCCTTTACCAACCATCAATCAACAAAAATCAGAATAACCCCTCGATCATAAATCAAAACATCATACCCAATCCTCCCATCTTTCCATCAATATCACAACAACAAGTGGAAACCATCCAAGCAACAAAAGAAATCAACACATCATCTACCACCCCCCAAATATCTCAACACATGGTCTCCCAAGGACCAAGCATATCAATCACACCATCCACTACACAAATCCCTATCATCCATACAACAATACCTCTCATCACAACAACAAACACCATTCCTAATCCACCATCACCACCACCAAAACTCAACATGGCAAACCAATATGGCATCATGTTGCAAGCAACTCAACAAGTTGCCTATCAAAAAGCACTCCAACAAATTCAAAGCCAACAAGCTACACAACTAGCTACTTAACAAGTGCAAGTGCAATTAGCTACACAACAAGCACACCAACATAAAAGGTTTCCCAACCTCAAGCTTTGTTGCAAAAGAAGCAAGCCACCCAAGCTTCCCAAGCTGCGTAATCATCTCAAGTAGCTCAAGCCACACAAGCCACACAAGCTTCCCAAGTTGCACAAGTAGCCCAACAAGCACAACCTCAAGCTCAAACCAAATATCAAGCTCAACAAGTGCAAGAACAAGGTCAATACTAGGCCCAACTACAAGAAACTTAGCAATAATAATATTAGAAATCCCTACAATAGTACCAAGCACAACATGAAACCACCCAATTACTAGCCCAACAACAACAATACCAACAACAAGCATTGTTGGCACAACAACAACAAGACCAAAAATAAGCATTGTTGGTGCAATAGAAAATGCAGGAATATCAGGAAGCCTTGATCATGCAACAAACTCCCACCAACATACCCAACACTCCACCCATCACTCAAACATCTTGACTACTTCAAAACACATTCACTCCACCTCTTGAACCACAAGATGATGCGACAACACAAATAAAACTGCTCTTGTAGCAAGTGCTCGATCTCCAATCAGGGAAAACAACAAAGACACCAAGCAACTTGTTCCCCTATCCATTTGATAGGATCCTTGCAATGGTACCATTCCTAAAGGGGTTTGAAATCCCTAAATTTGACAAATATCATGGGCTTGGTAATCCTAAAGACCACATCAGGGAATTCTAGGTACATTGCATGCAGGTCGCATATGACGCTACATATTTGATGCGGCTATTTCCTTGAAGTTTGGCTGGCCATTCCATGGAATGGTTCTCTCACCTTCCTCCTTGCATCAAAAAGTTCCAAGAAATCATAGACACATTCCTAAAAAAATATGCATTCAACATTGGTATGGATGTTAGTCTAGAGGAACTATCTGCGCTCAAACAAGGTAAGGGGGAATCATTCACTTCCTTCTTAAAAAGATGGCAATCTAAGGCCAACAAGAGCAAGTGGGCCATGCCATAAGAACAAAAAGTTTTCACCATCATTTCCAACCTTGAGAAAACATTAGAATTCCATCTTAAAATGCAATGTATCACCATGCACGACCATTTGATCCCCAAGGTGCTCAACATCGAATGAGCCCTTGTTGCACAAGGGGCACACCTGTATATCTAGAACATCAAGACAACCAACCCTCCACCAGCTCTAACAAGAATCCTCGTACATGGGGAAGAAATAAAAACATCACTAATGATGGTGTGGTGGATGCCAAAGTCATAATTAGTGCTCCAAAACAAAACACACAATCATACTAGCAATCACAAAACAACAATCAAAACAACATGCAAACCAATGCAGTATCACAACAACCACCAAACAATCAATTTAACAATCTGAATAATCAATGGGATCCACCTCCATGAAAAAAATATTCCCCAAGTGGAAGTACACAACCCTTGGGGAATCAATTGAATCCGTCATGAAGAAGTTGGTAAATGTAAACCTCATTAAAATCCCCATGTATGAAAATTATCAAGAACCCCAAGTAAAACCACCATTTGGTACAATGAAAAACACCTTTATGACTTTCATAAAATCAAGGGGCACATGATATCTAGTTGCACGAGGCTGAAAAATCTGATCCAAGACCTCATCGATGACAAGATCATAAATGTGGAACAACCAGCTGGAAATCAAGACCTTAAAATATACATGAATCTGATGTCGGATCATAACAAGGGGAACAAAAATGGAAAGAAAAAATATTCTAATGTGAACCATGTGTATGATCATGTTGCCACATCCCTAGATGAATGGTTTAGTGTTGTAAGCATCAAAGGGGCCAAAGCTGATTGTGGAGTCACCACACGTGATGGTAAAGTCACCATTGCTAGGTCATCACAGCCACCTAGGGCATCCACCTCAAATTAAAAATTCATTCCCAGTGGTTACAATGTCTTAGACCAGCTGAAAAGAACTCTTGCTCAAATCTCCATCATGGAGTTATTGAAGATCTCATTCACCCATAGAAAGATCCTCGAGGAAGCATTGGCTTCATCCACCGTCTTTGTAGATCTCAATGCTAACTAGTTCCAAGCAATGGTCAAAAACATTACTACCAAGATTATCCTCACATTTTTTGATTAGGACTTCCCCACCCAACCATCTCACAATTAGGCACTCCACCTTGAAGTCATATTTCATAAAAATAGAGTCAAAAGGGTCTTGGTGGATGGGGGTGCAGGTGTTAACATCTTTCCTCTCAAGCTCATAAAGAATCTAGAATTATCCAAGGACTCCATTGAAAAAGGAAAAGGCATCACAATCAGAGCTTATGATGATCAAGAAAGAGTGTCACAAGGCACTATCCAACTCCCTATTCAAGTAGGGCCAACCATTATGGAAACCACTTGCCAGGTCCTTGACCTTGATTTTCCTTAGAACATCCTCTTGGGGTGACCGTGGATCCATGGGATGCAATCAATTGCATCTACCTTCCACCAATGTGTCAAATTCACATATCAAAACCAAGAGGTCATGATCTATGGTGATCTTGAGCCCTTCTCCTACTACAAGAGCCTGGAAGAAAAATATTATAAAATCCCCCAAGTTCTAAAGAACGATGAAGGCCCCACCACTCTATATGTAGACCCAGCTACCTTGGCCTCCACTTCTGAGACAAAGACACCCACCATCCTTTATATATTTGAAATCAAAGTCATTGTCCACGACAATGGGTGTGGGGATTACAAAATGAAGAAAAGTAATTTCGTGATAGGAGAGTTACCTCAATCTCCTAGGTATCATGGGAAACCCCAACCAGCTGAAACATCATCCCAAACCTTCAGAGTAGACCCTTCTAGATTCAGAAGCTAGGGAGACCTAAGTCGAGAGGTGGTAGATGAAAGAGACATATCAAGCTTGCTATACCAAGATGAAAGGCTTGTTCCTAACCTTCCTATGGATGAAAGTATCAAAGGACTACAAATGATGCTTATTATGGGGAAAAAATTGAATCCTTTAGTCACAAAAGTGAAAATTTGAGAATAATCTCTAGGTCTTTGAGTGAAAACCACACTATGGCACTCTTTGACTCAAAAATAGTAAAAATTAAGGATGTATCTAATGGAAAAAACCTCTCTGAGGCATCGAAGGATGAAGGATTCAATCTTCCTCTCAATGCCATTCGTCAAGAGAAGTCAATGGTCTTAGAAAAAACATGCAATCCAGTCAACTTGTGAATAGAGGAACTACCACACAACATTCTATGTAGTCTCCTTTAATAAAAGAACAAGAACTCATAGCTGCATTCCTAAGAGAAAAAAGGTAAAATTTACATGGACCTATGCTAACATGCCTGGGCTTGATCCAAAGGTTGTGGTCCACCATCTAGCTATGTATCCTGAGGCAAAACCTGTGAGACAAAAGCTAAGAAAAATGCATCCCTAGATAGCATTTTTGGTCAAAATCGAGTTATAGAAGCTCCTAGATGCAAGATTCATATGGCCCATAGATTATCCAGAGTGGGTCTCCAATCATGTACCTATCTCAAAGCCCACTAGGGGAATCCATATTTGCATAGATTTCAGAGATTTAAACAAAGCATGTCCTAAGGATGACTTTCCACTCCCAAACATCGATATGATTGTGGATATGACAGAAAGGCATGAGATGTTATCCTTGATGGACGAATTCTCAGGATACAACCAAATCATGATAGAAAAAGAAGACCAACACAAAACAACATTCACTTGTCCATGGGGGACATACTGCTAGAATATGATGCCATTTGGGTTAAAGAATGTCAGAGCAACCTATCAAAGGGCCATGACACTAATATTTCATAATATAATTCACAAGACTGTGGAGGATTATATGGATGATATATTGGCCAAGTCAAAGAAACATTGAGATCACATAGCGGCATTGAGTTCCGTCTTTGACAAACTTGAAAAGTACAAGGTCTAATTAAATCCAAAAAAGTGTCTTTGGGGTACAATCAGGGAAGCTCCTAGGATACATTGTATCCATAAGAGGAATTGAGGTAGATCTAGCCAAGGTCAAGGAAATCCTTGAAATGGAGGCACCAAAAATATTGAAATAGCTAAGAGGCCTACAAGGGAGACTCTAGTCCATCCGCAGATTCATAGCACAACTAGTAGACAAGAAAATATCATACTCTCATCTACTCTACAAAGGGGTAGCATATAGATGGGATGACAAATGTGACTAGGCCTTCAACAAGGTCAAGGAATAATTACTCACACTGCCAGTCCTCATGCCACCTATTCTAGGAAAACCCTTGATCTTATACATATCAACAACAACAAGAGCTCTCGGTTCTCTACTAGCACAACGCGATGAAACCAAAAAAGAGAGAGCTATCTATTACATTAGTTGAACAATGGTGGGACATGAATTGAACTACACACCCATTGAAAAAGATTTCTTGGTAGTCATCTTTGTTGCTCAGAATTTCATAAATTACATGCTAGCACACTAGATCAATCTCATTGCAAAGATAGATCTACCCAAATACCTACTATCTAAGGCCCTGCTCATAGGGTAGAAAAATAAATGGGTTATGATCCTCACAGAGCATGATATCGAGTATGTGGAACACAAAGCTATCAAAGGACAAGCAATTGCAGATCAATTGGCAAAAGCACCCATATATGTAGAAAATCCATTTATATTAGAATTCCTTGATGAATCAATCTTCAACCTAAGTGTATAAAACCATTGGAAAATGTAATTAAATGGGTCCTATACATAACATAGGTCAAGAGCAGGGATTTTATTCATCACTCCATAAGGAGACTATATACCTAAATCATACAAGTTGTTATTTTAGTGCACAAATAACATCACAGAATATGAGGCTCTTGCCATAGGGCTAAGAATTACAGTGCAGTGGTAGATAATGGCACTCAAGGTATACAGAGACTCATAGCTCATAATCAACCAGGTAAATGGTGAGTACCAAACGAAGCATGGCAAGTTGAATCCCTACAAGAAACTGGTGGAAAATCTCAAGGATTTTTTCATTGATATCACATTTGAGTAGCTACCAAGAGAAAATAATAGAGTGGCAGACACAATGGATACAATTAGATCACTCCTAGAGATACCACACAATGTCCCAAAACAAGAATTCCTTGTAGAGCAGCTTCTCGTGCTTGCATTCAAGGTACTAGATTCTAAATTTTTGTGCAAAATCATTGGTCCTGGTGATCACTGGTATCATGATATATACACCTACCTGAGAATAGGAGTCCTCCCCATAGACATAACCCCAAACCTCAAAAGAGCCTTTGTGAAGAAGTCATCCCATTTTTTCATCCTAGGAGATACCCTATACCATAGAAGCATTGAAGGAACCCTATTACGTTACCTAAATTTTGAGGAAGCCTTGATTTCTTTAACTGAGGTACATAACGACATTTGTAGTTCACATTCGAATAGTATGACCTTGGCTAAGAAACTATTGAGGATTGGGTACTATTGGCCTACAATGGAAAGGGAAGCTCACAATTATGAAAAAAGGTGTTTACAGTGTCAGCAACATGGGGACCTCATCTATGCACTAGCTTAGGAGCTTCACCCAATTGTTACACCATGGCCCTTTTCACAATGGGGGCTCAATATCGTTAGAAAAATAACCCCACCTCATCCAATGGACATAAGTTCATCATCACTACCACTGAGTACTTTACGAAGTCGGTGAAAGCCATCCCCATGACCTACATTACTAGAAAGAAGATATCCAAGTTCATCCTAAGCTACTTAATATTTCACTACGGTGTTCCCCAAGCCATTATCTCAGATAATGGGACACCTTTCAAGAATCAGGATGTTCGTGACCTATGCCAGAAATTCAAAATCCAACATCACTTTTCCACTCCATATTATCCCCAAGGAAATGGCCATGCAGAAGCTACCAACAAAACCATCCTAAAAATTCTCAAGAAAATAGTCAATGAAACTAGTCGTGATTGGAATTTGTAGCTAAATCCCCTATGGGCCTTGTTACCAATTTTTCACCACAGCTCGATTGGTGGAGCTAGCTGAATGTTATTGCATCATAAGGTGGAATTGCACTTAAGTTCAAATTATGTTTCACATTTTACATTGAGTAACAGTTATACTTTTTCTAAAAGGAGAAATGGAGTTTTCATAATACCATTCAGATGTTCCAGAAATTACAGAAATATAGAATTGAACAAGGAGCAAAGTAGCATTTGAAATGCTTTTATTTATTTCATAAAAACTCATATTTTTACAAGGTTTCATTTGATTTCAATAATCAGAATGATATTACAACATTGCATGTAAATGCATTTTCTTTTCAATTGAAAAGTAGAATTCAAATCAAAGATCCACACAAGCTGTGGATATAACTATTACAACACATTGCTAATAGTACATTGCACTACTAGAGATGCAGAAAGAAAACACATAAGTGATAGCATAATCATCATTGCTTGATTATCGACGTTTGATGCTGAACGATGCACCTTGTCTTCTTGAGCTACGTCGACCTGTAAGAGGAAAAGAGGGGTGTCAGTGGCTCCGATTATGATGTAACTTATATGGAGCACCCACAATAGTACAACCCACTATTAACCATGCATTGAAACAATCAATCAAGTGCAGTATGAAAGAAATGAGCTGAAGGAGAGATAACAATAGCATGATCAACATGTTCTATTTTTTATGCTAACATTGTTTGTTTCCTTGTGCAGGTATAGGTAAAGTCACGAAGTTGAACATTATTCGATTACCAAGCATGTGGAGAAAAATGGGCTCCCACAAGGGTAGAGCTCGAAATGCTTCCCTATTCATTAATGGGCTGATTTTCATGATACATCATCATTTTCATAAAGCAAAAGAACAACTGAAAGAGTGAAAACAAAGTTATCCATCAAGTGACTAAACCAACTATGTATTCATAACAATCAAGTTTGTTTTCTGAAGGCTACAGGTGAACAGTGAGTTTAGTTCACTAAATGAATTCAATTGAGTACATTTACATCAGATATTGCTGAATAAGTTCATGTTCTGTGTTGATCGTAATCATATATGTCATGCAAGTTTTAGTTCATCAATTCTTTCTCTTTACAGTCAAGGATAGTGAACAAGCATACATTACGCCTTAATGTTTTGTTTTAACTTTTATCAAGAAAGAGAACAGATTTTGAAAGCAGTTTGATATGTGGAACATAAAAATGCATGAAGAGTACCATGTTGCCCAAAAGTACAAAAGGCGGACAGTGCATTCAAATGACAAATGATAGCCACTTCCAGTTTAACAGTTTCATTCTAGACTGGTGCTTCTAAGGCTTTCGATATGCATAGGAATTAGTGAATAGAGTGTTTCATGGTGTTGCAATGTTCAATCTAAGCCTCTACATAAAGTCTAAGAGTAGAAAGAAATGTTGTTGTATGGTAAGATCAAATATTTCAAAAGGAGAAAATTTCTGAGTGCAAAGGAAAGTAACTTGATACAGTAGCAATCATCAGTGATATAGTACCTGGATATGGAGTACTGGTTAATGAAAAGCTATAGCAAGGATAGCTAACTCAGTTTGGTTGGGATGGTGCTTCAAACAGGATCATGTATCAATGTTTAAGGCGAGGCAGCAATCAATGTACATTCAAATTGTTTTTAGTTAGGCACACTTGAACAAAGTTGTCAAAATCAGACTTTGGAAGGCACGAGAGGAATCTTTTAGATGCAAATATGTGGAAGTTTCAGGCGATAGGAAGCCTGAGGAATATCAAGTTTTAATGCAATGCAACATTGGAGAATGCAATATGACATGATCATTTCAAAATTCTCTAGAAGGTGTTAATCATGTACGGAAAAGGGTCAAGTAAGGTGTAGTCCATAAAGTGATGCAATGTCTCAATTTAAAAATCTCTATGGAGTTCAAGAACAAAAGGTAGAAGTTGTGTTAAAGTTGAGAGAAATCAAAGGACACTGTTGTGCATACAAATTATAGGCATGGAAATAATATACATTAAGAGGTCATCCTTTCCATAACATATAAACACAGAATCATGTTGGAAGTAAGAAGTTCAAATGCCTTAAAAGCCTAGTTTATCATGATAAAATGAAGACGCAGGAATTGGAGAGGAGTCAATATCAGCTTTAATAACCAATTCTAAGTATGAGTTTAATACAACTGAAAGTGTAAAGTGTCACTTAATGGTAGAGTCCCTAAACTAAATATGGATAAATGCACAGATTTCTATTTCTCTCACAGGGATCTTTATTTCTGAGGGAAAATGTCATGACAAATAGCATCAGTAATGCAACAGAGAAGTGTTCTTTTCTTTAAGTACAAAATGCTAGTGAAGATTAAAAGTGAAAACAAATATTCAAGACATTCTTTTGTTACATAAATTTAGAAAGATCACTGGTTATTTGAGTGGAACCCTTAAGTGTAAATGCCAAGGAGTATACAAAATTCTATCATTTTTCAATTGTCCATAAGGGTGTTCTTTTTTCAAGTAACAAAGCAATTTTTTCTATCATTCCAGCTGAATTCTTTGTGTGAATTAACAAGTACCAGTGAAATTTTGTTCTTGGGTCAAGATTCAAAATATTTAAAACATGTAGTTTTCATTCCTACTAATACCCAGGTGAGGGTCTGTTAAATAAATGGAAAGAATAAATGCAAAGAATGGGTGGTCGAGCTCTGTCAGGAAAATAAGAATATGTGCATTTTCCTTTGAAAATTTCCAATACCCATGTTATTATTTTGCTTCAGAAGTTCAGAATAAGCCACTGGCTCATTTGGGTCGAGCTCATATGTTATAGATCATAAACAGATTTATAGTTTTGAGTCTCAAATATCCATGTCCAGGGTTACAATTAAGATACAAAAAAGCAATAATCACAATGACCCATGTGGAGTTTTGCACGAGACAACATTTGAGTTCAAAATGTGAAATGTTGTGTTGAGCCAAGTTTCAGAAAAGTACAGTTCTCTTTTGAGATTTCAAATACTCACATGTGAGTTTATTTTTTAAGTGCAAGAAATGCAACAATGGAGAGAACCCATATGGGTTTTACATAAAAGTAGTAGAATTTAAAAATGCAAATTTCTATGCTGAATCGAGCTTCAGAGGAGAAGGAAAATACAGTTTTCTTTAGAGATTTCGAGTACCCACTTTCAGGGTTAGCTTCAAAATGCAGAAGAAGTAACTATAGTAATAACCCATGTGAAGTCTTCAATAAAATAACAAATGACATAAATGCAAAATTTTCTGAGTTGGATCGAGCAACTGAATGGAGAAACGACGGTTTTATTCAAAATTCCATAATACCCACAAGCAGATTTTCCTTCATGAAGACATAATGATTAATTTTTTTGTTCTAGGTCAAGCCCAAAAAATATAAAACAAAGCTTTCTATGGATCACATCTGGTGTGGCCTGAACAAGGCCAGAGGTCCTTTTAGTTATTGAAGAATGAAGTATATAGTTGAGTGCAGGCTTACCAATATGTGGTGTGGAGAATGTGTATAGCCGCGGCCAAGGGCCCCATAAAGTGTCCATGAAGCAGGAGTTCGAGCTCTCAAGATGACAATCAAGCTTTCATGATAAATGTAAGCATAGAAGATACATAGGAGTGATATTAGAATGTGTAAACCTGCAGCCATAAGGCTATAATGAATAAGGATGAGGAGCCATGAGCTATGGCAGGAAGTTTACCTTGACAGTACAAACAAAAGCACAACCTGCAAATTCTCATGGAGCTTCAAATGGAACCCAAGCTCGTAGAGGAATGACCAAGCAAGCCGAAGTCACACATAAGTGTAAGAGGAGGTCAGAAAAGTGAACGGGTTGTGGCCTTAGTGTTTGCTTGTTCTTCAAAAAGAAGTATAACAATTACAATACAAAGCAAAATGAAGCTTACCCATTGAAGAGCTCGGCCACTGAAGAGCATGGAAAAATTTTCCAAGTCATTCGAAGTACAGATTCAAGGTCAGTCATGGCGGCATATTCACTAGCAGAGCTTTTTCTCCAAATTAGAGAGTGTGCAAAATGAAGTGATAATTAGGGTTTGACCCTATTTTCTCATGCCCTAATTCGAACATCATAAGCATCCAAAATGTTCAGTCAAAGCACGTGGCGAATGTCAAATGTAATACTTGCATTTTGATTTTATTAAAATCTGAGTTAATGTATATGTGGGGAGGCCGAGAATTTTATGTGCTTAGGTCATAGTAAAGTCTTTAGGACTTATTCTTTTGCCTTAGTAAAATATGAAGGCTTGAGTATGGGTTATCAATGTAAAGGTAATAGTGAATACCCTATGACTTAGGATCTATTTGTTTAGGGTAATTATGTTTTAGGGTTCTTATTTTTAATTGATTTTAAAGAAATCAATGAGAGTTATTGATAAGGAGAGAAGAGATAATGATTGTATAATGTGTTTTATTGATTTTTTGAGAAAATAAAAATATTGTAATGGAGAAATAAGGAGATCTTCTTTTTGCAAAAGATTTTAAATCTTAATTGCAAAAATAAGATTAATTGTGCAAATCTGCACCTTGTAAAGCAGAATCATAAAGCGATATTCTATAAACTGCTTTGTGATTTCTTGCTATTTTTACTAGATTTTTGTTGACTTTTCCTCTTGGTCGGATTTCAAACCTATCTTGGAGAGATAAGGTGTTTTTTGAGCTTTTAAAGCAAGATCAACCTATTTTTAGAGGCTTGATAGTGTGAACATAAAAGAATTGTGCTTTTTTATGCTTTTAGGCAATTTTTGAGATAGTTTGAGGCCTTTTCTTGGAGCTTTTTTCTGAGCTCGGATTAGGGTTTCTTGAGAGAAATGTTTTGAAAGACTTAGTTTTTTGAGCTTTCCTTCAGAGTAGTTCAGATCAGAGTTTCTTGCTCATACACATTTTTGAGCTTGTAAACCTTTTGGTACTCAGTTTTGACAGATTGACACTCTTTCAGTTTTAATAGAGAAGCAGATTTCTCCTTCTTATTTTCTGTCTCAAAATTTGTAATGGCAATCTGATGTATTTGTGTTTTCAAAATTGGAATCCTTTTATGTCTTGTTGTTATATGTTGTGTTTCAGAATTACATGTTTCAGGTTGCATGTTGTATTTATTTTCCAAATCTTCATGCAAATCATTGATGGGATATGTGCCAATGAGATTGTGAGGATTACTATAATAGAGAAGCTTTTGTGAGTGGTTAGGTCTGAATTCTTATAAGTTTGGTGAATCATCTATTAAAAATAGGTTTTTATGTTTAGCCATCTTTTATCCCTTTCCTCAGAGATTATTTTTTAATAGAATTCATTATTTGGAGAACTAGCTCACTCTGGAGATTCCTCTTTCATACAGATCACCCACATCTGGATGAGGTTTCCATGTTTCAGTAGGTTGCTAAATATTGCATTCAGTAGGGTGCAAATCTATTGACAACAGGCCTACCGAACCAGCATCCGCACACCAACATGTGCCACCCCATTTTCCCTAGTCTATGGATCAGAATCCATACTCCCCATCAAGATGGAGCTCCCATCCCTGAGAATATCACTGCAAATTCTCATAAAAAAATGAAGAGTACCGGGTATCAAGACTGAATGAGCTAGAATTACTAGATGAGTGGTGTATGGATGCCTTAAACCATTTACAAGTTTACCAAAACTAACTCAAGAGAAGTTACAACAAGAAGATCAGGAGTTGGACTTTCCAAGTCAGAGAGTTTGTGCTAAAAGAAAATCAGAAGAATGACCCCAATCCAAACAACAAGGGAAAATTTGAACCCAATTGGTTGGGACCCTTCATCATAACAACAAGCAACAATTCAAGGGCATATCAGTTATCAACACAAGAAGACAAGCCTCTGTAGGAGCCTATGAACAAATCTCATCTCAAAATTTTTTATGCCTAATCTTTCAAGGTATAAAACCAAAAATACAAAAAAAAAAAAAAATGCCCTGAAAAAATGGTCACCCTAATGAAAACCTGGAAAATAGGTGTCTTGGTGACAAAAATAAAATATAAAAACATAAAAATCCAAAACAAATCAGAAAAAGGACTGAAAACAATAAAGAGAAAAATCATCCTCCAGTGAAAACCACTTCAGTGGCACTTTGGGCAAGTACCTTGCTGAAAACCTGGCAAACAAGAACCTTGTGTAAATAATCACTTTCCATCCACCAAGATCTTCACAAATTTTTCTCCATCATCCATATCATTCATCCATCATACTTCCATCATCCATCACATTCCATATCTCCATCTATCATCCATCTACATCCACATCATAGCTTGGTTATGTGTTCGTGTCATGATCCCTTCTAGTACTACTCGGCCCATTCTCAATGTCAGTTTGTCCCAAATTTATCAAATTAGTCTATTGCATTATGTTGGGGGCATTTTCTCATCAGATCAGATTCATGTATATTCTTGAAGTCTTCCTTAAAATTAAAAAAAAACCAAAAACATTAGAAAAATCAAAAAATCCAAAAACATCAGAAAAATAAAAAAATCCAAAAACATTCAAAATATATCAAAATCCAAAAATAGGTCAAAAATTCAGTCAAAATTCAAAAACAAAGTTGTCTTGTCGAACTACAGGTCTCTAAGCTCTGAACGTAGGAAAGGTTGATCTTTGATCTTCCCCTCAAACACTTAGGCCAATCCTTTAGGAGTCTGTCATAATAAACTAGCAATCCATGTATTCATATCTTATCAATAATTAAGTCTATGTTAGTCGAACTACATGGTCTCTACATGTATAATGTAGGCAAGGCTAATTTTTTGATCAGCCCCTAAGGCCCCTAGGATAGGTCTTTAGGTTAATCTCTTGGTCAAAATCTTAGAAAACCCCAAAACATTGGAAAATAAAAAATAAAAACATTTGTAAAATCCTGAAAATACCAAAAATAGTCTCAAAAAATTTTAAAACATCAAAAACATTCAAAAAACCCCAAAAATCATCTATCTCATCTCTCTTTCACCCAAAATAAGAATCACTCACAATAATTCACCATCACCCTCAACCTTTGGTAAAACAATCAAAAACAAGTCTAGCAGGTTCTAAAGTGAAAACTTAAGCATCAATGTCTCAAGTCTAGGTTGGTAAGTAAACAATTTCGTCAACTCTTGGTACTAATAGCCTATCACCCAATCAGTCCCAAATAAATCATCTGATAACATCATGTCCTAGGATGAATCCTTCCTACAATGGACATCAACATCAAGCATCATTGTAGTTTAGTCTTGGCTAGTAGTATGAAGAACATTAGCTTATTTATTTACTTGATATTTGTCTTTTGATTTATCTTATTGCGCTCATTCTAATGACCTCTTGATGATGTCCAAACAAAGGGATTTAGAGAGAAAGGAATGGGGAAACAGTCATTATCTTTTTATCTGTTGTGCTTGTTGGATATTCTTGTAATATAACTTGGTCATGCGTGCTTTGTTTGACTTGTAGGGAGGATGTTTTAGGTGTCTTGTTGACCACATAGGAAGGCTTTCCTTGCTATGTTTTGGTCAAATACATTTGGAATATCTGAACTGCATTCTGAATGAGGTTATGTATGCCAGGTGTGAACAAGAGTACGCCTATCTGATTGTTGAGTCAAAGTCCATCACACTGGGTGCAACGCCATCCTAGTTCTTTATACCTTGATGCATCATGCCTATGTGTGTTATCAAACATAAGGTAAGTATCCCTTTTAAAATCCCTATTCCTGATAAGAAAATCATCATCATCATCATCTCTAATAAATTCGTGTAGATCATGGACTTGTTGGATCATCTTGTCTTCATCCCATTTCTTCTTTCTTCTCTCCGCACTAACATGATAGCTAATCATCATCACCAATACATCCATCTTGCATCCATAAACTGTCAGCATGTTGCATATCATTCATATCATTCACATGCATTACATTTTCATCATTTCATAATATAGATTTTTTAGTCTAAGCATCTCATAAACCATACATTTACATAAGACATCCATTGCATAATCATGTAGGCATCATCACATCATTCATCTCAAATGTAGTGCATCATCATTTTAAGTTGTTTAGGATAATATAGATTGGTTATACTAAGTATCTTAAAACCATCTCATTTGCATCATCATCATAACCATCCATACATCCATCTTGAACCTCTTTTTCGTGAGATCGACCCTCAAATTGAACTTTTCATTTGATCCATCAAGGGGGCAATGTACCAGTATACTTCTTTTCACTAGGGCATCCAAAAAAAATTAGAAAAATTTTGAACTTTCAATCTCGATAGGATTATTCTTTGAACCAATGCAGTAGGTAGATTGCTTTAAAGAGGGGAAAAATGTAGACACATAAAATATGCATGCATCTGATCTGGATTCACTAATTTCAATTCATCCTTAATCATCCCTCTACTAACCATTTTAATCGAATAATTTTTATCTTATTAGAATTCATCATATTTCCTCTTTTAATTTAATAAATCAATCTTTATTTAATTAAATCACTTTTCCCCTTCTAATTAGATAAATCAACTTTATCTAATTAAATATATCATTCTACTTGATTAAATCGCATTCTTCTCTATAATTAAATAAATCAATTTTATTTGATTAACTTGAAATTTTCTTCATTTAATTAAATAAATCAAATTTAATTTAATTATAATGCATTAGTTTCTTCCCATTTGATTTAAATAAATGCAAAAATCTAAATCAAATGTCATGTCAACTAATATCTATCTAAAGTTAATTAAATCCTAATTAACTTCTAACACTAATCCTCTTTTCTCTAGCTTTTGCAACTTGCACAATAAATCATTTCTTTTGATTTATTAAATCTTCTAATTTCTCTCAACATGGCATCAAAAGGGAATATTCTTCCAAATTTGAAAAATCCCTCCAAATGGATTTGTCCTTCCAACAAGGCATTCAATACCTCTTACATGTCCTTGTGCATTGAGCCAAGTGGCATTTAATTCATTTCTTTCTCCCTCCAACATGTCATTTCATAAATTTTAAATTCCACCTAATATCATTTATTGGCACATTCATCAAAATGTGTTCAACCTTCTTCCTCTCACACCTTGACAAGTGGAATTTGGCTATTGGTTGAAGATTAATCCAAATTCACCCCTTTTGCTCATTCTTCAATCTTTTTCTTCTATAAATAGAAGGCTCTTTCACTCATTTTGGATCCACAACTTCATGCAAAGACATTATATTGCGATTATGAATTTGCTTATCTATTTCTCATCCATTTTCATCCATTTTTAGAGTTTTATAGCTAGGTTATGCAAGAATTTCACCAAGAAAACATCAAATCTCCATCAAGTCATCATTCATGCTTACAAGGGATTGGGAAAGGGCCATTTTCCACATCAAAATGACACTAATTCCCCCATAGGATTAAGAGTTTTCTTGCATTTGATAGGATTTGAAAGTTTTTTATTGTGTGCTTCATTCTATTTCCTATTTTGTGCATTTCAAATGAATTCTATTGGGAATGTTGATTTAACTTGCATAATAGACTAATGATGTGTTGTTTGATTGTGTTTGTGTAGGTTTAACATCACCATTCACATATGAAAATACAAAATTTGAGTTTTGGTAATGTTTTGAAGTGCAAAAAAAGAAATCTATATGAGATATTCACTAATGCAATGTTGGAAACCCTAGGATGCGAAAACAATGCATAAGTTAATGCAATGAATCCTATGATGTAAATACAAATGAAAATCAAAAAGATAATGTTCAATATGTAGGTTCACCAAAATGAACCAAAGATTTTTGGGGTGTAAGGATGCTATGACTCTCTTGCTCAATTAGGGTTTTTCACCTAAAGGAAAAGAGATAGATCCCACACAAAAATCTAGGTAGTTCACTCAAACTAATGCAAGTATAATGAAATTATGTCTAAATTAAATTATCTAAATGCAAAAAAATGATAAAATGGATTGATTATTTATGCAAAACCTAAGAATATGAAGTGTTTGAAAACATAGTGTGATATGCAAAAATGATCTAGAAACATCCACAAATGAAAAAATAACTTAATGAGACTGAATGGATTGCACCTGGAGATAAAATTATGATGATGGAAGATTTTGGAATGTTTCAAAAATCACTGTTGATGGCCACTAGGACTCATTCACCACAGATGGCGAATCAGTCCACGTATTGGTAAATTCTGCTAAAATAGGTTTCGGGGTGCTAGGAACTGAAACCTCATAAAACACTTTCTCAAGCCTAACAGTGGGACTCATTTTCCACTAATGATGAATCAGTCCATCTAAAAATATCTATAAATTTTGAAGTCAACTTTGTGGGTCCAGATCTACAATTGTCTTCTTGTCAAGTTGATGGAACTCAAACTACAGAAAAGGAGTTGAATGATGTCTCCAAGCTTGAATTAGGTCTTTGTTGACTTGAATAGCTTTGATGATTTTTTTACCACTTTTCAACACTTATCTCTTTGAAAAGTCTTCCTACAAGACCTGCAAACACACATGTAAAGAGGGGAAAAAAGGTTAATGGTTAGAGCATAGGGATTTGCATTGGTCAAATCCCACTTTGGTAATCAAACCCTTGATAAAGAAATGGAATGAAATAAGAAAGGAATGATGAACAAATAACATGAAAGTGTTACCAATTCACCAAACCCTTGTTGTTAAAGTTTGAAGATATGTCAATGGTTACTCCAAGATGCTTCATAATTGCTTGATTGAATAATGAAAAATTCTTGAATGCTTGAGTGCATGAGATGAGTAGATGAATAAGATGAATGGGGGGGTTAAAATGGATAGGAAAATGCTTATTTATACACAATTGTGTCCTAATTTCCCAAAAATACATCACAGGCCAACCTAAGGTCTTAATGAATAAAAACCTAAAAGAAATTTGAATTTATTTTAAAATTTGTGCCAAGAGGGACTCATTTTCCACCCATGGAAAATGGGTCCCACTGAAGGAATGCAAGTGGGTGTCGTGGATTAAGTTGCACTTAATGTTGTTTGTATTAAAAAACACACTTAATAAAGGCCTATAATGCATAAAGGGGTCAAATAAAGCACAAGAAAGGTGTAATTAGTGGTGACAAGCCTAGAAAAGCATGAAAGTTTGTTACAAGACTTTACAACACTTTAAAATAATTCTTGGTAAGTGATAAAAAGGGGATATTTAGATGAACTATATTAAGAAGAGTTTAGAAAAGTGTAGAAATGTGTTACAACACTTCACAACACCTTCACAAGACATCATAAAGTCTTAATAATTTGAATATTCAAGACCTAATGTGAATATATAAGTCACATTACGGCATTAAATCTAAGAAAAATAAGCCAAGCATCACAAGAAAAAGACTTAAATGACCATGAAAATGTTGAAGATCCATTTTCTACAGTACACAACCCTACCGTATTAACAAGTTAGTGAGCTCACTAGCTTGTCAAAGGTACCACATTTTGCATACATGTCTACCAAAACATTATTGTCAAAAAATTAAAATTCCTTGTCCATGCTTCCATTCCAAGCCTATCTTGCAATCATGGCATGCCACATGACCAAATTTATTTAAGGAATTCAATCCAAAAATTCATGTGAGCATTAACAATCTAGTGAGCTCACTAGCTTGTCTAAGGTACCACATTTTGCATACATGTCTGCCAAAACATTATTGTCAAAAAATTCGCATGCCTTGTCCATGCTTCCATTTTGAGCCTCTCTTGAAATCATGGAATATGTCACATTACCAAATTTCTTTAAGGAATTGGGTCCAAAAATTCATGTGAGAATTGAAAATCTAGTGAGCTCAGTAGCTTGTCAATGTAGTAGGGTTGACAAGGTAGGGGTTGTTTGAAAAAATGCATCCTAGAAATAGGGTCTCATGGTGATGTACATCATTGTAAGACCCCATTTATATGAGGCTACATCACCATGAGACCCCATTTCTATGAGAAATTTTTTCAAACAACCCCTACCTTTTCAACGCTACCACATTGACAAGCTAGTGAGCTACCACATTTCTATGAGGTATTTTTCAAATAGCCACTACCTTGTGAATCATTGACAAGCTAGTGAGCTCACTAGCTTGTCAAAGGTACCACATTTTTCATACATGTATACCAAAACATTATTGTCAAAAAATTCACATGCCTTGTCTATCCTTCCATTTTGAGCCTATCTTGCAATCATGGCATGCCACATGACCACATTTCTTTAGGGCATTGCATCAAAAAATTCATTTGACCTTTGTCTATGCTAGAAATACTCTTCTACAGGATGATTGTAAGTATTTAGTATGAGTCCATGAATGACATTTATTTCATTTATTTGTATGGATTAATTTTTTAGGAACTAATATGTTTCTCTTTATCATACTACATGTATAATTATCTGTCATTCCAAGGAAATGAACAAGGAATAAACCAATAGAGGAAGAGTACGAAACTAATAAAGAAAATAAAAAAGAATGGATGAGGGAACACTGTCAAAAGAAGAAATTGGATATGATTGACGAAAACAAGCCAATTGAAGAGGAACCTCAACCATAAAAAAGAGAAAAGGCATTGGCATCACAAAGGGCATGAATGTGAAAGTATCGTGCTAAGAAAAATTTGAATACCATAGTTGGAGACACACCCTCTACCGCAAGTGAATACAAAGGGATAGCATCGACTGCAAGTGAATATGGAGGGACACCATCCACCGCATCTCAAGTTGAGAGTACATCATCACTCACATTTGAGGAAGGAGGTACACCATTGTCCCCATGTCAACCTCAAGGTATGTCATATATTCCACCCTTGATCAAAGGTATGTAATCTATCCCATCTCACTTAAGTATTGATGAAATTCCTAATGTTGAGATGTATGTACCTAGGAGAAAACCACCTAGAATTTTGCATAGAAAGCCAAAGTTTTTGATTAATATTGATGAGAATATTTTGCAACCAATGGAAGGTAAGATTCTAGAACACACTTGTAGAAGATATGCTAATAAGATTTGGAATTTGTTCTTTGAAAAGTTAAATGAGATCACAAGATATCAACTATTTGTTGAAATGATGTGAGGTATAAAGTATAGAAACATCATGAAGATTATTGGGTTGAGAACATCATGTGCTTCAAGTGAAAATACTATTGTGAAGAATTTAATGGATTCTTATGAGAGTGTGGGTAAGACCTCATGATAAAAAGATAGTAATGTCACCTGACGTGTCATTACATTGACTTTGGTAAGTAATAAAACACGAAGACCTCATCTCATTAGAAAGATGAGTCAAAAATTGAGAATTAAGAGAAAAACTTTATCAAGATTCATTCAAAAGCACCAAAGAATTGAGGACACTAATTCAACTAAATTATGGGAAATCTTGGGGAGACTCCCATAAAAATATAAACCAGATGTTGAATCATTGAGAACACTAATTGAAGACTATTGGAAGAATAACACAAGGCCATCTCTGAATCAAAGGGATGTGTTAAGAAGGAGAATCAGTAGTTATAACCATGAGCCACATCCAAAACATTTTTTGGATAAAACTCAAACAAATTTTTTTCATAAATTTCAAGAGGATTATCCTCAAATTCAAATTTGTTAAAGATATTTTGAAATGCTTAAACCTTTTTATGTCAAGATAAATCACACATGCACTACTTGTTGTTGTAGATTACATATTGAATTCTCTAACCATTATGATGTTTATCATTCTATATTTTTAAATATTTTCATACTAACAATGTTTTGTAGGATTGTGGCATACATGCCCCACCAACATCTTCAAGAGATTTCCTATCAAAAAATTTATGTGAAAGAGAGGATGGCCAAATATTCTACAGGAAACTATGCTTGGATGGTTCATGTCAGTGTTGTGGTGGCTTCCAACATATTCCAATATGTCAACATATGGAAATCACACATGTGGTTGGAAAGCAACTAGTAGAGTTCAAGAAGTATAAAATAGTGGCATACATTACAAAAGATGGTAATCAAGCAAAAATGTGTGATTTGGTTATTCAAAATATTTTTTGTGTATCAGTTTATGTTTACATTTTGTGACAGTATAGTGTATGAGTATGCAAGGCATACCCATAGATATTGATGGTTGGAATTGCAATTCAAGTTATGCAAGGACACATTTCTAGTTGGTAGCATAGTTTTAGTGGTTGACTTTGCAGAGAACTACACTCTACAGCCACACCATGAGGTGCTGTCACAATATTACAACTCCACATAGGTTTCTATATTTATGCACATAACATTCATTCATGAAGCTAGCAGTATAGAGGACCAAATGAAAGTATTGAGGGAGTACCACTTTTATATTAGTGATGATCACATACATTCTCCAAATTTCATGCAAGGTTGCTTCCAATTGTTCTACAATGATTTGGATCATAAGGGCATAACATACAATCATCATATAATATAGATAGATAACTGTGCAACATAGTTCAAGAACTCATGGATGTTCTACTAGTTGATTAGGATGCATGTCATTACAAGTGTTCAACATATGTAGAACTTTTGTGAGGTTGGGTATGGAAAGGGGGAGCATGTGTCCAAAGAGCATTAACATGATAAGAGTTAAAGTATAAATACAATGAAAAGTTGACAAATGTAAACCAATCATTGAGTGATGTAATGCTTTGATGGGTCCAAGTAATAAAGGTAAGTCTTCAATTCATATATTTTTTTGTTGATTGATGATACTAACATTGTACCATATGAAGATCTTTGTAAATTGATAGGATCGAGTGAGAAACACTCTTTCCATAGATCAAATGTAGGTTCATGGAGTATCCATGCATTGAAGATGGCATGCTTTCATTTTTCATGTACAATGCAAGCCTGGGATGAGTGCGAGTCAAAAGAGTGGGTTGATGAATAGTGGTTAAGTTATCTTAGCCCACTTCACATGTATTGCCCTTCGATGACATTAGAACTGACAAAAATGGAATCATCAATTGACTTTGACTACATATTATATCTAGTTCAACCAAGTAATATATATGCTTGCATAGTTCTTGAAATTCCTATTGTTATCTTACTTTGTAGTGTATTTTTAATATTGACTAATTTCATCTAATTTGTTGCACATATCAATGTAGGGCATGTTTTTGCAGTTACTACATATGAAGGCAATGAAGAGGGAACAAATTATTACTTGTGTCATGTCGAGGCCAAAAATAAATTAGAGGCCCTAGTTATAGATGGAGAAAACATCAAATACCCTATAGGCCCAGTGGTTGGTACTGGAACGTGGCTTAGAAGGTACCCACATAAAATTGTTAATGTTTGTTTGTTTTAGGACTTTGACATGCTTCAAAAGATTCTTCATTACTCGAACCTTGTCATGGCATCCAATGTTCATTTGATCAAATATGGGGGTAAACCTCTGAACAAGACCTTGTGGAAGGTGTGTGAGTTTGACCATGAGGCAATACTTGACACAATAAAGAGTAGAGCATACCCAAATGGTTCTTTGGATTAATTTGTAAGTATGCACATTAATTTGTATGATGCCAATGCTATCATCTAATGTTTATATTATGTATGTAGGTGATTGATGAAGATATCAAACTTGCAAATGTAGCAC
Organism: Sequoia sempervirens; assembly: GCA_007258455.2. Taxonomy (NCBI): domain Eukaryota; kingdom Viridiplantae; phylum Streptophyta; class Pinopsida; order Cupressales; family Cupressaceae; genus Sequoia; species Sequoia sempervirens. The sequence continues at coordinate 39,738,573 of VDFB02047230.1, read as the reverse complement.
ACATTGTGTTTAAAACTGTGGCAAAGGATACAAAGTTCAATAGTATTTTATTTTTTCTCAAAAACATGCAAAAATTTGATAAAGGATATTCTCAATAGATTAGTAAACTAAGTGCAAGATTAAATTGTGTGCTTTTTTTAATAATAGGTTACAAGTTTCCAAAAGGTTGGAAAGTAATAGTTTGGTTATGTTCTATTCATGTTGATCCTCATTACTTTGGGGACCCTCTAAAGTTTAATCTTGATAGATGGGAGGTATGCTTGATATTCATATAAACATTACTTTTTAAGATATTCAATGGACTAGATTGACTAGTGATAAGTTATAAGATATTACATAATTGACCACACAAGTTTTAGATTATTGACATACCACATGTTTATTTGAATTTATTAAGTGATTATGTGATTATTAATATTTACAATCTCTTTCCTTTGTTTAGGTGGGAGCTAGTAAACCCAAATGAGCTTATAAATTATATTCCAAATCCAAGAGTAGCAGATGGTACTAAATTATTCATTTGAAGTTAAACTCATCATGACCACCTATGATGTAGACATTATAAAAGTGCATGCCAAGCATAACAAAGGAATTTCAAGTTATTCATTTGAAGTTAACCTCATTATGAGCACGAATGATGTAGAAATTATAAGAGGATCTTTAATGTATGAGTGAAATTGTAAAAGATCTATGAGAACAAAGTACCTTAGGCATCCATGCATCCTATTTTTGGTTATTGCAAGAGAATCTTATAAGTTGAGTTTGTGTGCATGAAAATGGGGCACATTGATTCAATATTTGATTTAAGTGGGGTGTTGGAATTCACCTAGGTTGATTTTTTTATCATGATTTTGTATTACCACTTGATAGTTTTGAGAAAGCATTGTGCCTACAATTACAAGCACTTGGGTGTCATATTAGTTTATGAAGCATATTAGACAATTGTAGCACACACATAAGAATTAGGACTACCAAATTAATCATATTTTATTGTAAACATCATATTATTAATATAGTGAGTGTAATATCCATTGATGGTTAACAATCATTCTTTTTCTTCTTTTATTCTCTCCCTAGTATAACTAGCACCAATTGACTAACTTATTATAAAAAATTCATTTATTAAAACAAATCAACCTAATGATTATATATCAATATTAATATAGCATACCATCTATTCACATAAACATTTAAGAAGTTCAATTTGTAAACATTTTTTATACATAATGTCATAAAATAATGTCAACATGTCATAAAAATAATCACATTTACAATTAATAGAAGCATGTATGACTTGTTAGATGTTGTTCAAGTAACATGAATGAACTCAAGTACCCCACAAGTTCTTCATACATTTTTTCCAGCTAAAAATTCATGGCTGCCCTCAAACATTTGTAATTGGGTTTGGGATCTAGTTCCCTAGTGCCTATTTATTGCTACCCTCAAACATTTGTAACGATATTTACTCAAATTTTGAAATTTATTGCTGTTATCAAATATTTGTAATTCATGCAGTGTAATCCCTTAACAGTCCAAATTGTAAAAGGGAAACAATCTTTGATGACTTGTTACTCAAAGACCGTGTCCACTATGAGCATTCTATCTAAGGCATTGAGATTATATAGGGAACCTCTACAATAGTTTCTCTTAGTTTTTGTTATCTCAAAGTTGTATTCCCATGGTGTCAAGTTTTCACTTGATGGAAAATCGTCAAATGTAAGCAGTGTAAAGTTGCAAAGTGGTGCAGTTTTCATTCTACAACTTGTGTTACCAAATGTATTGTTCCAACACATCCAAATGGGTATGATTACACAAGGCATGGTACTCTTTCACACCCAAACACGCCAAATCACTTTGAGCTATGTTCAATCAATTCGATCCCTTAAGAATTCAAAGTGAAAAATGGTTGCAATCTTTGACGGGCTATTACTTGAAAGTCGTTATTCTTACAAACTCTTTATTTGAGGCCACAAGATTAAGTTTGGCCCCTATACAATAACCTATCTTAGTTTTTTTTATCTCAGAGTCAATTTCTCATGGTGTCCAATCTTCACTTGATGGAAATAGTGTCAAATGCAAGTAGTGTAAAGTTGCAAAGTGGTGCAACTTTCATTTTGCAATTCATGTGACCAAACAGGTTGCTCCAACATGTCCATATGGGTACATTTACACTATGAATGGTCCTCTTTTGCACCCAAACATGCCAAATCACTCTAAGCTACGCTCAAATGACACGCTCCCTTAAGAGAAATGGCTACAATTTTTGGCAGGCTATTACTAAAAAATTGTGATGCTTACAAACTATCCATATGAGGCTATAAGATCATGTTGGGCCCCTCTACAATAATCTCTCATTTTTTTCTATTTTGAAGGCATTTTCCCATGGTGACGACTTTTCAGTTGAGGAAAAAGTTATCAAATACAAGCACTATAAAGTTGCAAAGTAGTACAACTTTCATTTTGTAACTCGTGTGACTAAAAAAACTATTATAATGTGTCTAAATGGGTAATTTTATGCTATGAATGGTCCTCTTTTGCACCCAAACACACAAAATCAGTTTGAGATATGTTCAACCGACTCAATCCCTTAAGAGTCCAAATTACAAAAGGGAAGAAATTTTTGATGGCCTATTACTTGGAAACTATGATGTTTACAAAATCTTCATCTAAGGATATAGGATCACATTGGGCTCCTCTACAATAACCTCTCTTAGTATTTCCCATGGTGATGACTTTTCAGTTGGGGAAAAAGTTGTCAAATGTAAGTAGTGTAAAGTTGCAAAGTGGTGCAACTTGTGTGACCAAACAAATTGTTCTAACACATATAGATAGGTATGTTTATGCTAGGCATGGCCCTCTTTCACAACCAAACATGTTGAATTGGTTTGAGCTACATTTATGCGGTGTAATCGCTTAAGAGTCGAAATTGCAAAAAGGAAACAATCTTTGATGGCATGCTATTTAGAAGTCGTGACACTTACAACTCTTCTGATGCTACAAGATTTCATTTGGCCTCTCTACAATAACCTCTCCCAGTTTTTTCTATCTCAAAGTTTTTTTCCTGTGGTAACAACTTTTTAGTTGAGGAAAAAGTTGTCAAATGCAAGTAGTGTAAAGTTGCAAAGTGGTGCAACATTTTTTCTGTAGCTCATATGACCAAATAAACTATTTTAATGTGTTTGAATGGGTACGTTTATGCTAGGAATGGTCCTCTTTCACACCAAAACATGTTGAATCACTATGAGCTATGTTTAATTGACTCAAACATCCTAGAAGAAATTGAATCTTAGTGGGTGTCCACCACAAATTAATGACACCTTTGAATCTTAGTGGGTGCTCACCACAAAATAGAGATTATTTTAGAATACCATAAGTAGAGGTGAGGACCTAGAAGAGGAGAAGGAAAGAAATTGAGAGAATTGATGATCCGCCTAAGAAAATGGGATATGAAAAGTAGAAAATAGAATAGCAAAGCATACAAGAGCCATTAGAGGTTTGCATAGAGAAGGTACAATAGGTTACACTATAAATATCTATCTTTCCTCTCCTCCTAGCTTTATCCCTTTTAAATTATTTCTTGGATTCCATATTGAATTAGCACATAAGTAAATAATACATCGTTGGTGAATCATTTTTGGAAATATTGAAGTTTTTTAGCATCAACTAATAAAGTTGATTAGCATCAATCAATAAATATTCAAGACAAACCATGAAGTACAACAATGAGAATGCTAGGGCTAACCAATTATAATGCAAATATGGACACCATCAATAAAAAAACATTTGTATTAACCAAATATCCATGTAGGAATACATCAATATATGTCGATATAAGTATAAAATATATACAAAATAGCCATATAGGATTACAAGAATGCCATATAGGCATATAATGTCAACTATATGCAATGCAAAAGATGTCCAAAAATTCCATATACGCATACAACAAAGGGCCTTGGAATCAAAACTCATTGCCCTTCATGCTCTCAAAATAAACTCTTTCCATTTACTTATCGGTCAGATGGCGATAAGCCTATCACTCATTTATTCTAAGGTTGAGGAGTGCTCCTGGTGCTCCTCCTAGGGTTTAGTTCTTGGTCAAGCTTTATCTGTTACAATAACAAGTAAAAACATTAATATATAGAAATTAAATTATAAAAAATGATATATTTAACAAAATAATCACTTACTACGACTAGAAGATCACTCTCCTCGAGGGAAATATTTGCATGCCCATGTTCTGCTATGTTGAAGCCTTGTAGAAACCATCTAAAGAGAAAATAAACCACGAATAAATAATGGTTTGATTTTTCACTAACTAACAGCTATAACAATGAATGTAAATTGAAATTTAGTAATCTGGCACATACCCCCTTGAGATGCATCAAGGAGTCTATCACAGTAGAAACACCAAGCTCCAACACCCTATCAACATCTGGAGGTGTTTCCACTTGCAACATCTGAAAATAAAACAACAAATTATTCAATCATGAAAACTACAATAGTGATGCATATCATGACTTATAATGTATGAGATAATGAAAAAAAATTTGAGTACTTATTGATCTATATATTTCTTACTATCATGCTTACTATTTTCCCTATCCATAGCTTGTTTGAAAGCACCTATTTTAGGATTTTATCCACAACAACAAGGTGGTGAACTATTTGATGAAATTCTTGGGTAGACATGTACAAAAACTGTGGGAGCATAGAGAAGGCAATGAACTATTTGAAAAAATGCCTCAAAGAAATGCAGTCTCATGCAACGATGGAATGAAATTACAAATAAATGTGTCATGGCATTCCATCATCATGAAACTACATTTCTTTGAGGCATTTTTTCAAACATTTAATTTCCTTCTCTATGGTATTATGTTGGGATGGGGTGGATGGTATAGTTTGGTCTTCGTTATGAGATGGATGGTGATCATGAAATGAAGAAGGAGGGGTGGGGATATGAACAAATGAAATAAAAGGTGGAAGGTTCCATGGATTGGTAAATTGAGGATGAGGAAGAGGACCTTGAAAAGAATTTCAAGGGGAATTTTGGCTAACGACTTGGTTTCTATTCTTAAAACAGTGAGTAGTTTGAAAAATTCCTTAAAGAAATATGGTCTCATGGTGATGGAATGACATTCTACCACCATGAGATCACATTTATTCGAGGCATTTTTTTAAATTACTCATTTCCTTGTATATGTTATTGCTTACTATTATGCTTTGATAGATTTTTTCCAAGCATCCACAATTTGTTGGAAAGCACCTTTTTTAGGCTTTTAGCCATGGCAGTAAGGAAGTGAACAGTTTGATAAAAAAAATTGGTAGACATGTATGGAAAATGTGGTAGCATAGAAAAGGCGGTGAGCTGTTTAAAAAAATGACTCAAAGACATGTTGTCTCATGGTGATGGAATGACATTCCATCACCATGAGACCACATTTCTACGAGGCATTTTTTCAAACTACTCATTACCTTGTCTATGTTATTGCTTACTATTATGCTTTGATAGATTTTTTCCGAGCATCCATAGTTTTTTGGAAAGCACACCACATTTCTTTGAGGAATTTTTTCAAACTACTCATTACCTTGTCTATGTTATTGCTTACTATTATGCTTAGACATATTTTTTCCAAGAATCCATAGTTTGTTGGAAAGCACCCTTTTTAGGATTTTATCATAGCAATAAGGAAGTGAACTATTTGATAAAATGTTTTGGTAGACATGTATGAAAAATGTGGTAGCATAGAAAAGGCGGTGATCTATTTGAAAAAATTCTTCAAAGAAATGTGGTCTCATGGTGATAGAATGGCATTCCATCACCATGAGCCCACATTTCTTTGAGGCATTTTTTCAAACTACTCACTACCTTGTCTAAGCTATTGCTTACTATTATGCTTTCGATAGATTTTTTCCAAGCATCCATATTTTGTTGGAAAGCACCTTTTTCATGCTTTTAGCCATAGCAGCAAGGAAGTGAACTGCTTGATAAAATGCTTTGGTAGACATGTATGGAAAATGTGGTAGCATAGAAAAGGTGGTGATTTTTTTCAAAAAATGCCTCAAAGAAATTAGGTCTCATGGTGATGGACATCACCATGAGACCACATTTCTTTGAGGATTTTTTTCAAACAACTCATTTCCTTTTCTATGTTATTGCTTACTATTATTCTTTCATATATTTCTTCCAAGCATCAATAGCATAGACAAGGAAGTGAATTGTTTGAAAAAAAATCTCAATAAAAAGTGGTCTCATGGAATGCCATGACAAGTTGTGTCATAGAAAAATGGTCCCTTGTCATTTTCATGGCCTTTTAGGTCTTGTTTCATGGTGTTGGAACTATGTTTCTTTGTTTTTATGTTGTTACATGGCTTGAGCATGCTTATTTAGGTATTAAAATTTGAAGGATGACATCTTGTGAAGGTGTTGTGAAGAGTTGTAAGACATTTATACATTCTTCTAGACTCTATTTAATACATTTCACCTAAAAATCACCTTTTAATCACTGAACAAGTCCTATTTTGAAGTGTTGTAAAGTCTTGTAACAAACTTTCACACTTTTCTAGGCATATTTTCACTATTTACACCTTTCTCATGCTTTATTTTGTCTCTTTATGCCCTCATATGCTTAATTAAGTGTATTTTTGCATATTATCCTAAAAAACAACATTAAATGCCACATTTTTCCTTTCACATGTTTTTAGGTCCTAGGTGGGACCCATTCACCATGGGTGGCGAATGAGTCCCCCTTGGACCTAAATTCAAAATATTTTAAATTTTCTTTCAGGATTTTATTCAAAAAAAACTTGATGTCAGCCTATGATGAGGTATGAACAGCTACTAAGGCACAAGAATTGTATAAATATGTGATTTTCACCTCATTTTACATCTCCTACAATCTCCTCATTGATTCAAGCATTTCATCTCACATTTCAAGCATTCAAGCATTTTACATCATCTCTTCAAGCATTATTCAAGAAATTTGAAGCAACCATTAACATTACTTTAGAATTGCATCATCAAGGGTTAGGTAAGTTGATAGCATTTACATTTTATTAGTTTATCTTTCTTTTTCATTTCATTATATTTTCAAGGGTTTAATTACCAAAAGTAAGTTTTGACCAAGGAAAACCCCTATCCACTAGCCCTTAATCATTTTTCCCCTATTGCATGTTTGTTTGAAGTTCTTTTTATGCATATTTGACAGGTTATTAGGTGTTGAAGATAGATTTCTAGGTTAACTAGGTGCTTCAAGTCAACATAAGTCAATTTCAAGCTTGGAGAGAATCTACAGGTCTAGTTTTGCATATTTAGATATGAGGATTCATCAGAAATAGAGTTGCAAATCCTAAGCCACATAATCCATTCCAGATTTTTTTGTTTTCTAGAAAAAGGACTCATTCACCATTGATGGTGAATCAATCCCATTTCTAGGCTTGAATAGTGATTTTTGTTGATTTGGATACCCAATTCCCCAAAACTGGTTCCGACACTTTTTGGCAAAAATAGGACTAATTCACCATGCATGTAAAATCAGTCCTAGTGAGCATTTCTATTGACTTCTACAAGTATTCAAAGCCTCATTCCAATATCTTCTAGCTTCCAGGTTCGTATCTTCAACTGGGTTACTTTCTGTTTTAGTTTGTTACATTCTGAGTCAAGTTGTTTGAATACACATTATGTTTTCCAACACTTTTGCATTAGGTTAGAATACATTCCTTGATTTGAATTTTCATTAAGTTCTCAAGATTTAAACACATCCACATACACTTCACACCCCTCTTTCCATTTCTTATAGTGTTAACAAAGTCATTTTGGCCCATTGTCCTCTCCTTCTAGGTGAAAAACCCTAGGAAGGAGCTAGAGATTTTGGGGAGCCAAAATCTTTGTTACATTTTGGTGAACCTACTATTAGAACCCATTCTTTTCTAATTTTGGAGTCCATTAATTATCTTATAGTTTCTTGCATTGAATTTTGCATTAGTTAGCTTGCCTTCTAGGGTTTCATTTTTGCATAAGTAAAAGTGCATAATAGGTTGCATTTTTGCATCTTTCATCATTGAACGACTCTAAAATTCTGCATTTTTCATTTAGGCTTGCATCATGGCACTCAAAACACATCAAAATCATTTATAAATTTTTGAAAATCTTGAAAAAAATTCATACTAGGACTCATTCGCCACCTTGGGCGAATCAATCCCTTCTGACCCCTGAAACAACATTTTACATAATTCACAACATTATTTTTGGGCTTTTGTTTAGTGCCATTTCATACCTATATCAATTAGTTTCATTTCTGAAGCATGCATTTCATAAAATTTAGCATTAAATAGCTCATTTCATGCATGGTTTCACTTTCAATTTTTCCTTCTCATAGCATAATCCATCAATTATTATCTAAAAATTGCATTTCATTTCAGACTTTTACATTACATTTTGAGTTAGCATAGATTGTTATTTCAAAATGTTAGTTTCAATCTTCTCTAAATTTGCAAAGAAAAAGTTAGCTTACAAGCATTTCAATCATTCTTTCAATACATTCCCTAGTTATGATAATCTTTTAGCATAAGAGAAGGAACATATCAACACTTTTCTTGAACCTACACTCTCCCCTATCTCTCCTATTCATGAGGATGGTGTGTTCGAAGGGAAAACAAACATAGATAACAATGATGATCATAATTTCCCTTCCCTTGATATCTCTCCTTTTAGTGATGAAGGTTTCTTGATGAAAGAAGGTACACCCATTGAGCATCATGACGGTCTTGTTTGTCCTTCTCCTCATTCCCCTTGGGAAGATAGAATAGCAACACATGATGAATGAATTGTCACCACTTTACATAGTCTCCATTCATCTCCCCACACCTCCCTTATTTGTGAGACTATTTTTGTGAGCAATCATGGGAATCACATTAGTTGTGAGGAGAATATGTTGACATTAAATGATCAAATCTTTAAGACCTATGATAACCCTCTTTATGATCCTTCCCCTACCTCTCCTATCTTGGTAGATATTAGGGAAGAAAGCAATGAATTCATAAATGACCCTAATAATCACATTTGTTCTTCTCCTAGTATCTCTCCTAGTTGTGATGAAGATAATTTGTTAGAAAACATAACCAGTGAGAGTCATGCAAATCTTTTTGCTCCCTTTGCTAATGTTTCCACCATCCAAGAACACATAATTAAACACAAGGATCCAATCATTGAAAAATAAGAATGTGATGCTTTTTCTTCTCTTGATGCCTTTCCCACTTGTGATGAAGCTACTTTGCACATTTCAATCTTAGATACACATATTACAAGCTCTCCTAGTAGGGTAGATGATATGGTACAAGAGAATGGGACATTACAAATACCAGATGATTGCATAAAGTCTTCTCCTAATAAAAAATATTCAACCATTAATAACTCCCTTAGTTGTGATGAAGTCATTATGGACGAACCAAATCTTAGTTTTCACAAATATGTGGTTTGTTGTTCTCATATGAACTCTCCTTCTAGAGAGGATATTATGATCCAAAACAAAGATAACATACCCTTCGCAAACAATGAAGACTCTCACCTATTACAAGATGTTAACAATATTCAACCTCATTACACCCTTTACCCACCTTCACACAAACAACAAACTCAAAATACACCTCAACTCATTCTTTACCCACCTTCGCATCTGCTCCATCCTTCCAATAAACTTCACTACACCCTCTGCCCACCTCAAACCAATGTGTTGTAGCAATCTAGTAATGATATTGTTGCTCATACATATATCACTTGAAATAATCCACAACTTCCACAACCAATCCAACCTTCCTTACCTTTACCCAATCCGCCTAGTGCTCCTCATTACATCCCACAAACAATGGAGTATAATATTATTGAAAAATTAAATAATACTCCTAAAAAAATTTCCCTTTGGGATTTACTTCAGACCTCACCAAATTACAACAATATTCTTCAAATAGCCTAACAACAAATTGGAGCTCCTCATGGTACAACTCCGAATGATGTGGCAACTTTAATTCATAAACCAAATCAAACTAATCTTGACATAACTTTTCATAAACATGAGCTCCCTTCTTTGGAGTTGTGAGAAAAACATGATGTCTTTATGATAATTTCTCAATTCCATCGCATAGGTATCAAACACACTCTCAACGATAATGGTTCTTCCCTTAATGTGTGTGGTGTGAGTCTCCTCAATCGATTACATGTTGATAGATCACAAATAATACCTGATTTTGTTTCCATTCGATGATTTGATAATACAAAAAATCAACCACTCGGTGTAATCACTTTTCCCATTATGGTTGGGGTGGTTACTTTGAAAACTCCTATTCATGTCATGCCTTATGATCATTCATACAATCTTCTTCTAGGAAGACCATGGATTCATGAGATGAATGCAATGCCTTCAACCCTTCATCATATAATGAAATATGTCTATAACAATCAACTTTATCAAGTTGAAGCAGATCCCAAGCCTAAAAGTTGCTTGCACCTTGAAAAAGCAGCTACAAGTCCTCTCAAAACATTAATTCCAACATCCAACATAGATCCTCTTGAAATTGAACACAACGATGAGGAATTTCCATCTAAATTATTTGGTGATGATTGGGGATCCTTAGAATTCACATCATCAATTATGGGCAAATACATTTTTACACACAAGAAAGATGTGAAACCAAAACAACCAAGCATCATGTTAGTGCAAAATTTGGATAAATTTTCAAAATCATCCACCTCAACCACTTTAAACAATGCCACAAACTCTACAACAACCCTTGATGAACACGACAACAAATGACCACTCGATTCCAAAGCATTGAAACAACTTTATGGAAAAGGGTATGACTTCATGAAACAATTTGCGTATAATGGAAAAGGTTGTGGTGCTCAAGAGCAAGGTATCCACAACCCTATAGAGCTTAATACACAACAAACAACTCATGGTCTTGGTTATTCTCCAAAAAATGATAGTTTTAGTTGTTTTATTAGTAGCTTTGTAATAAAAAAAATACAATATTCACCACTTTTATTAGGCATTACTATCAATGGTGAAACCTAGTAGATATTTGAAATTGGATAAATGAAACCCACATTGAGTAACTTTTATAATTATTCCTTAAACATTTTACATAAGATGGGATTCAATATTCATTGTGGTTGTCTTATTGGATGAATTCTCTCCTCCCTATAAATATGGTGATTGCAAGTGTATAGATGTATACTACACATCTTGATATTCTAAAACAAACATAGTTTTATGAATTCTCAACATAGAAATCAAATCATTTATTTGTGGTGTACTTAATTGTGGATCTATTAAGTCTTTTTTCTCGTTAAATTTCCCTTTCTTATGATTTAGTCGATGTGGGTAAATTTATAGCTACTAACTATGAATTGAATAATAGATATTTCATTAAACAAAAATAGACTATATAAATAATCATGTGCTAATAATTGATGCAACATTATGAATGTTGTATGAACTAAGAATCACCAATTGAAGGAAAGTTTCCAAGTGGATAATTTTTTTGTACAAGAATAAAAAACAATCTTTCCAAAACATCATTTGAAGAATAACTATTTTAAAAGAGGTTGGCAGTGATGGTGTCTTCTGAAGGTTCTTGTAAACTAAGAATTTGGTCAATTGTTAAAATAGGAAATGGTTCTTCAATTTCAATTCTATCAACCCATATTCAATCATACCTTAAAGTTTGACTAAAGAATGATTATACACCTGAAGAAAAATAAGTGTAGGCCTAAGTCTCTGAAGACATAACATTTATTTTGGTTTCACTTATCATAATATTTATAGTAGCACCCATATCAATGTGTATTCAGAATAAAAAATTACTAATACACACCTAAATAATTGGAATTCTAGAATCAAAATATTTAAGAACTAAAATATTTACTACCATAAGACCTAAAAGTTGTCTAATGATTTTATTTTTTTCATCTACATAATTATGTAACTATTTTAGTATAAATAAGAATATCTTTAGTTTCCTACAAAATAGGAATTCTGACACATACATTTCTTAATTAATTAACAAGATCAAATTCTAAATTAGAAAGTTCTTTTTGAGCAGTTTGGGAATGAAATCAATTTAGATAGGCAGCTGGTATTGATTTTACCAATATTTTATCGAGACTAGGTTGAATCTCTTCAATTTCCTCTTGCGATTCCTCAAATTTAGTGATTAAATGATCTTTATGTCCTTGGATATTTTTATTTATTTAAGTTGTAGCTCATTGATATATAATAAATTGATAGGATAAGTTGGAAATATAATCGCCTCTTTATTATAAATATTTTGGGCCACCTTATTATCATTTTGATTTTGTGTGGGTCGTCTAGGCATTGGTTTGGACCTTGGTGGCTGAGATGAATTTGGTGGGTAATTATTGGATGATGATAAATTATTTGTTGATGTGTTTTCTAATATGGAGTAATGGTAGATAGTGTAGGATATGGTGGATACTACAAAAATTTGGTGGTGTTTCCCTCCATAACTGTTTTCATGGTTATGGAGAAAGCTAATTCTATGAGTATTGATTTGGCCACTAATAGGATGAGGTTATTTCCAACCTCATACCATATTGGTGGAGAAAAATATTGAAAATAAGGAGGTTTTCTACTAAGTCCCATAGAATTGTAAGGTACATTAAAATAAGTGATCATACCTAGTGGCATAGTTCTTAGTTACCAAAGTCTTCTTTGAGCCACATAATAAATAGTTCTTTATTGTACTCTATTTTTTCCACATATATATGTAATGGTTGAAAGGGATTTTTTCTAACATCCTCTAGAGATGAAATATTGGTTCTATTATAAGGGCATTCTTTACTAGTATGTATTTTGTGACAAGTAGGATAATAAATAGCAAATTATTTCTCAACTTCTTCCTATTTATTATGTGTATAAAAGTGTCTATTTTTTCCACATATGACTCAAGAGATCAATTTTTAAATCATCAAGTAATGCACCTAACTCTCACTTAGTAATACCTAATGTTCTGCCTTGAGATACTTGTTTACTAGAATGACTTCTTATAGGCAAGTGAGATCTTAAGTAGTTCCTAAAAAAATCATAAATTTAATCAAATGTTAATTTAAAAATGTATTCACCTTCTATAATATTTAAATAATTAATAAATTCATCATGAATTCCTTTTAGAAATCCATTCTAATGGCCCCATCTAATAATCCTATTTGTCATGTTCTTTGAAGACTAAATAAGAATCGTTAAAGAAATATTCTATTATCTCTTCTTCTCATTTTGGAATCCTAAAGTCTCTTCCTAGACTTCTTTTGTATTACAATAATCCTAATGTATAAATATTGTGTGGTCCAAGTCCCTTAAACCATCATAGTGCAACATCTTTTAATTTGGCTGGAAATAATTTAATATTTTCAACATCACTTTGGTAATCATAGCTATGACACATAAAATTAAAATAGGAATATGTTAGTATCTTTAATAGAAAGACCTCAAAAATTTGGTAAGGACAAATGAGGTATATTTTTATAGGTGCTTTTTCTTCAAGATTGATAATGGGGAAACCCAGTAGATATTTGAAATTGGATAAATGAAACCCACATTGAGTAACTTTTATAATTCTTCCTTAAACATTTTACATAAGATGGGATTCAATATTCATTGTGGTTGTCTTATTGGATGAATTCTCTCCTCCCTATAAATATGGTGATTGCAAGTGTATAGATGTATACTACACATCTTGATATTCTAAAACAAACATAGTTTTATGAATTCTCAACATAGAAATCAAATCATTTATTTGTGGTGTACTTAATTGTAGATCTATTAAGTCTTTTTTCTCGTTAAATTTCCCTTTCTTATGATTTAGTCGATGTGGGTAAATTTATAGCTACTAACTATGAATTGAATAATAGATATTTCATTAAACAAAAATAGACTATATAAATAATCATGTGCTAATAATTGATGCAACATTATGAATGTTGTGTGAACTAAGAATCACCAATTGAAGGAAAGTTTCCAAGTGGATAAATTTTTTTGTACAAGAATAAAAAACAATCTTTCCAAAACATCATTTGAAGAATAACTATTTTAAAAGAGGTTGGCAGTGATGGTGTCTTCTGAAGGTTCTTGTAAACTAAGAATTTGGTCAATTGTTAAAATAGGAAATGGTTCTTCAATTTCAATTCTATCAACCCATATTCAATCATACCTTAAAGTTTGACTAAAGAATGATTATACACCTGAAGAAAAATAAGTGTAGGCCTAAGTCTCTGAAGACATAACATTTATTTTGGTTTCACTTATCATAATATTTATAGTAGCACCCATATCAATGTGTATTCAGAATAAAAAATTACTAATACACACCTAAATAATTGGAATTCTAGAATCAAAATATTTAAGAACTAAAATATTTACTACCATAAGACCTAAAAGTTGTCTAATGATTTTATTTTTTTCATCTACATAATTATGTAACTATTTTAGTATAAATAAGAATATCTTTAGTTTCCTACAAAATAGGAATTCTGACACATACATTTCTTAATTAATTAACAAGATCAAATTCTAAATTAGAAAGTTCTTTTTGAGCAGTTTGGGAATGAAATCAATTTAGATAGGCAGCTGGTATTGATTTTACCAATATTTTATCGAGACTAGGTTGAATCTCTTCAATTTCCTCTTGCGATTCCTCAAATTTAGTGATTAAATGATCTTTATGTCCTTGGATATTTTTATTTATTTAAGTTGTAGCTCATTGATATATAATAAATTGATAGGATAAGTTGGAAATATAATCGCCTCTTTATTATAAATATTTTGGGCCACCTTATTATCATTTTGATTTTGTGTGGGTCGTCTAGGCATTGGTTTGGACCTTGGTGGCTGAGATGAATTTGGTGGGTAATTATTGGATGATGATAAATTATTTGTTGATGTGTTTTCTAATATGGAGTAATGGTAGATAGTGTAGGATATGGTGGATACTACAAAAATTTGGTGGTGTTTCCCTCCATAACTGTTTTCATGGTTATGGAGAAAGCTAATTCTATGAGTATTGATTTGGCCACTAATAGGATGAGGTTATTTCCAACCTCATACCATATTGGTGGAGAAAAATATTGAAAATAAGGAGGTTTTCTACTAAGTCCCATAGAATTGTAAGGTACATTAAAATAAGTGATCATACCTAGTGGCATAGTTCTTAGTTACCAAAGTCTTCTTTGAGCCACATAATAAATAGTTCTTTATTGTACTCTATTTTTTCCACATATATATGTAATGGTTGAAAGGGATTTTTTCTAACATCCTCTAGAGATGAAATATTGGTTCTATTATAAGGGCATTCTTTACTAGTATGTATTTTGTGACAAGTAGGATAATAAATAGCAAATTATTTCTCAACTTCTTCCTATTTATTATGTGTATAAAAGTGTCTATTTTTTCCACATATGACTCAAGAGATCAATTTTTAAATCATCAAGTAATGCACCTAACTCTCACTTAGTAATACCTAATGTTCTGCCTTGAGATACTTGTTTACTAGAATGACTTCTTATAGGCAAGTGAGATCTTAAGTAGTTCCTAAAAAAATCATAAATTTAATCAAATGTTAATTTAAAAATGTATCCACCTTCTATAATATTTAAATAATTAATAAATTCATCATGAATTCCTTTTAGAAAGCCATTCTAATGGCCCCATCTAATAATCCTATTTGTCATGTTCTTTGAAGACTAAATAAGAATCGTTAAAGAAATATTCTATTATCTCTTCTTCTCATTTTGGAATCCTAAAGTCTCTTCCTAGACTTCTTTTGTATTACAATAATCCTAATGTATAAATATTGTGTGGTCCAAGTCCCTTAAACCATCATAGTGCAACATCTTTTAATTTGGCTGGAAATAATTTAATATTTTCAACATCACTTTGGTAATCATAGCTATGACACATAAAATTAAAATAGGAATATGTTAGTATCTTTAATAGAAAGACCTCAAAAATTTGGTAAGGACAAATGAGGTATATTTTTATAGGTGCTTTTTCTTCAAGATTGATAATGGGGAATTCAAATGTTATAGGATCATTACTAGCCAAAACTTGATTAGGTTCATGTTTATGTCCTTGTGCATCAACCATGTTTCCAAATTCCTATGGCTTCCAATGAATAATAAAATATGATGGATGTGGCTTATATTATCTATTAACTTCTTGTATATCACGACATCATAAGTCGTATGATGCTCTAAATTGTTCTCTAACAATATCAACTAGACTAGGAAGTTTCATTATTAATACTAGTGATGATTCTTTTTTTTTTAATATTTCCAATAGAATACTTGGTGGTGATTCAATATTTGATTCTATTTTTTAACTTATGGATTCTATAGTAGTTAACTCAATCACACATATTTCTAGATTAGGTTCAACTAGCTTCTTTTTTATTTATTTGTTCAAAGGTTGTGGCTTAATCTTTCATGTGGGATTATTTTAGTTTGATGAGCCACTCATAATAACTTGTTTAAAAAATCTACCTTTATCATCTCTATCTTGATTCATGCATCTATATGATCTTAAAACATACAAATCAAAGGCAATTTCCTAGGCAAGGTCGATAATTGTATAGAATTTATCCTTCATGTACTAGTTATACCTCAATTGACTAGGCTATTAGGTCTTTAATTCCTTTACTTGGAAATGATGATAATTTTTTAAGAAAAAATTGAAGATAATAGTTTTAATCCTATGTTTATATTCCTCGAAGAAAGCTTACTGTTTATCAAGTTTCTAAAATAAAAAATTATCTATATTTATAGTATGCGTACTATGGCTTATATAGCTTATAGTTGACTAACAACCTATATTAAAATATTTGAGGGGCTATTATCTTTATATGGAATAAAGATAAATTATAATGATAAATAAAATAGAGTTTTGCATTTAACCACTCTTTTCATATCCATTGTTACAACATCATATTATTGTTAAATAACTATGATGATACTACAAAATAAAAAAACTAAAATAGAACAACTACAACATCCTCTTAGACACTATTCTTTGTTGCTCCTTGCCACTTTAGAAGGCCTCCATTCACCCTATTTTAATCATATACAACTATATGAATTATTGTCTCTAAATGTCACCGCCTCAAGTATATTTTACTCTTTTAATAACGGATAAGCAAGTAATAAATGTTAGGTTGTGGTAAAGGTTAGACAAAATGAGTTGACTCAAAACTATCAAAAATTAAACAAGCTTTTAACCCACTAGGATTTTCCACACATTTCTCATGAAGATCAAAGGTGAAATTATTCAAAATTGGTCCCAAGGTTCCCATTATACGTGCATAGCATAAAGTACCACATTTTTGGTTGGTACTAGGATGTTTCATCAAAACTTACTATAAAACATAACTCATACCACAAAGAGGTATATGTTTTGGTTTTGAGTTTTCTTAGTAGATCCATAATATAGAGGAGAAATGAGCTTCATATTATATTATCTTTTTAGAAGACATCATAGTGAGGAATCACACATTGATTACATTCTTATAATATAGTACATTTCAAATACTAGGGTCTTATACTAACTATGAGCCCTTGCTAAATAATACATGGATATATTCAAACTATGAATCAATAAATACATTTTTTTATTTTATATATTTTGCATTTTAAATTTTATTATATATCTTTTGTTAGTATTTGTGCATTAATTTTCATGGCTACATTATTATTAGTTGAACCCTTTGTTTAAGTCTACATCATTATACAGAAATATTTGAATCCCAAAGATGGAAAGTGGTAGCCAATATCTTTTGATATAGTGTGTTGGATAGAATGTATGAAGGGAATTTGGTTATAAATATATCACCAAAATTGAGGTACTTCACATCATAGATAAATAGGTCAAGTGATATCCACAAATATTGAGTAGAGACCAAGGTGTTATTAACATTATTGGAAGAATAGAATAAATGTTTAAAATGATAATAACTATATAGTTCCATTTGGATATTATTAAAGAACATAGAAGGGGTCATAATCCTAGACATGGTTAAAGAGATGAAGAAGAAAGTGAAAGAAGAAGAAATGCACTAACTACTAGACCATTTGTAGAAGAATAAGAAGAAGAAGATGGAGATTAAGTAGAGATGTTAAAAAAAATAAAAATTGATGAATAGGCAGCTATCTATATTAATATAAAGATAAAGTTACATATTCACAAAAAAAGATGGGTGGTAAGAAGGCACACCCTGAGAGTCACATGGGCAAAGCCTAGAAAAGCCAAAAAATCAACTAGTCACATGGGTCGAGCCCAAAAGTTCATTATTATAAAACATATAAAAAAGGGTCATTAAGCAGCCAAAGTAGTGCCAATAAAGCCAGGTGAGTCTCTGTCATCCAAATTCTTTCCCCATACATCAACAAGGTCTGGAGTGATGTTAGGATGAGGACCCCAACCATCATTAGTATCTTTTTCCTTCTCTTTATCTTTATCCTCGCATCGGGGCAAGATTGCAAGCACTAGATGTAGAAAACCTTTACCAGAATCTAGCCAACCAGAGCCAAAAGTAGGAGTGTCATCAAAGGAACACTTGGAACTGCCACCACTGCACCCCAAAGCACCACCAGAGGGCCACCCCTAGCTACCCCGTGGTGGAGGAGAGAGGGTCCATCGAGGAGGGAAAGAATCCCGCCAAAGAGGAGGCTGAGAGTGGGGATGTGCAGACCACTCCACTGTCAGCCCTAAGAATGAGATCGACTGCGAGGGGAGGTGGGAAAAGCGGGCACCCAAGTAATAGTACATGGGGCATTGCCCCATTGGTCTAGAAGCACTTGCAGGTGAGCAACCTCAAGTGCAAATTTATTAGCCTACACCTAAATTTTTAAGAGAACATTAGAACAAATAATAGCTTTAGCATTTAAGGAAACATTAATATCCATTTGAGAATGAGCAAATATGCAGGCATTTCGGTCTTTCCAGATATTGAAGAGAATTTCCACCTTGAAAGTGTGACAAAGCTGGGTATACTTAGTAGGAAATTTGGGTGAGTCTCCTAGCAGAATCATATACTAGGAGAAAGACTTTGGCCTTCAAGGGCCAAAAGAAGTCATGAATCCAAGTCCAAAACTACTGAGATCTAGGGAAAAACTAGAAAAGATGCTTAAAAGTCTCATATTTCCCACAAAAAGGGCAACGAGGGTCCTGGACCCCTAGGTGAACAAGCTGAGAACCCATAGGCAAGCCTTGGAAAAGAATACACCAAGAAAAGTGGGAAAGTTTCAGCTCAACACTTGTAGACCAAGTGGTAGCAAATCTTTTACACCAAACATGAGTGAGAGATTGAAGAAGCCACCTCTGGTTCAGACTTTGAATCATAGGAAAATGTGGTGAAAGCAACCTGTAACCAAGCCTAGGCTTGTAATTCATGAAAGGGGTGTTTGAGTACCACTTCCAGTCCTTCCACCAGGGTTTGGTCCTACGAATTCCAACCTTATGAAGCATTTCTATAGGAATAGCATTCACCAGACCATCAAAAGTTGCACGGTCCTAGTTATGAAGCCTGTACAAGGCATGAAATTTTTCCCATTACATGATACGCATTGTGGGTCTATGAAATATCTATTGTAGGGTTTGGATACTCTTTTTGTGGAATCAAAGTGCCTTAAGCCAAGGCGAATTAGCCAACAGCTAACCATTAATAGCAAAAAAAGGTGACCATCAAACATTCTGCTAGTTAAGTGAAATCTCATCATGGAAACTAGAGCCAACCTAGTGAAGCCAGGGGTTGACCACCTCCTAGGCTCTCCAAATGCTTTTGGCCACAAGATTCCCCACAATTTGGACCAATTCCTCCATGACTAGAAGGGTTTGAAATCCAATACCCTTCTAGGTAGGTCTATGAATAGGAAAGCCTAACTGAATACAATGTTTGAGAAAAAATTTCTAGGCCTCATCACTAGTAAGGGTGCAGATTATCCATTTGACACACAAGGCAGTCCCTTGTCATTGAGTGGAGAGTAACCCAAGCTCTCCATAATCTCTGGGAAGGAAGCAAAACTCCTAGGAAAAATGGTGAAACCCTCTATAGGAATTAGTAGAGGCCTAAAGAAAATCTTGGAGCAATTTTTCAAGCTTGTCATAGGAAGCTTTTTATGGGGCCCAACAGGAAGAATAATAAACATGGGTAGCCGCAAGAACCTTGGAGCACACCTGGAATTTTCCTACCAAAGAGAGAGGGGCTTAGTAATCCAGTAATCAATCTTTTGCTCGACTTTGAAAAGAATAACTTTCCATAACTCAACCAGGATGCCTAGAAGGCAAAGGGAATGCCCAGGAACCAAAAAATTTCTCCTGGCCCAATCCACTTCCAATTATACTATTGAAACCAAGGAGTGGGTAGAATAGACTATTTGTAGCACAAATTTTTATGCCGATGAATGACAGAGCTGGAAGTAAGACAAAAAGTATTAAGACAATCCAGGGTCATTTTAATATTTTCTTCTTCCTCTAGGAGTTTGAGGAAAGAGTCATCAGCAAAATGGCCATTAACCAACTAAGCCTGAGAGTTAGGCAACAAAATTCCCTTGACACAGTCTTGGGAAACTGTGTTGGCCAAAAGGTAGCTAAATCCTTCAGCATCAAGCACATATAGGGAGGGGGCAAGTGGGCACCCTTTCTGAATGGAACAAAAGAGTCCAGAGGCAGCAGATTGACGTCCATTAATGGTGATACAAGAAGAGGCATCCATAAAGAGCATTCACATAGTCTGAATGAAATTAGGGCCAAAACCCAAAGCTTGCAACATAGTAAGAATAAAAGGCCATTCAATTCAGTCATAGGCCTTGGAAAAATCAATTTTGAAAAAAATGGCTTTTTGGTTTGAATGCCTAGCCCATTCCATACCTTCCCAAAAAACAATAATATTATCCAGAATGAACCTGGATTTGATAAACCTTGTTTGCTCTAGGCACACAATCTGAGGTAAAAGATGGTGAATCTTCAGAGCCAAAGCCTTGGTAATGATTTGTTAGGATACTTTGAGAAGCGTGATAGGCCTCCAGTTGCATATATCCTCAAGATCACTAGATTTAGGTATCAATTTTATATTTCCTTTGTTTATTAAGTTACCTAGAGATTTAGCATGAAAAGCCTCTAAGTAAACATGATACAGATCTTTCCCAACACTGTCCCAAAGGGCCTTATAAAACTCACAAGGGAAACCATCAATCCCCAAGGATTTGTCATCAACCATGGAATGAACAGCTTCCTTGAGGTCATCAATTGTTAATAATTGATCACAAAAATTTATTTGGGCTGAGGAAAGCCTATTTGGCACAACAACAAGGAAATCCTAGAGGGCTTGCTATCACACAGGCATGGGTTCCTATGTAGTGAAAACCTATTCATAATGATGCACAAAGGCCTAGAGAATGTCAAGAAGCTCAAAGAGCACTTGAATGCCATCTTTTATTTTTTTAGTGCCTAGGGATGAGTGTTTGGCATGCAGCACCAAAAAAAACTCTTTGGAGGCATGATCACCAATTTTTAGCCAGTGTAGTCGGGATTTGATCTGCTCACCTTTAGTAGAATAATTGTCTAAAACTTGCTTTTTGTGCCTTAATTCTGCCACTCTGACTTGTAATGATGGGGAAAAGGGGTTGGTTGGAAAAGCCTCAATAGCTGAGCACAGGTTAGTGGTGGTAGCGTCATAAGACCACCAGTGAAAGATAGCTAGTTGGCACCCATAAATGCCTAGAAATCTAGTTGTGCATGTAATAACATCATTTGACCAAGTAATCCAGCTTATATGATGAGTTGGTCTGCACTCCAGATTCTAGACTTGACGAATGTGGGCTAGGGTAGGCTTGTGAAAAAGAAAAGATGTATTAAAAAAGAATTGAGTTTTACATGTGTGAGGTTGTTGAGTCTCCCATTCAATGCGAAAAGAAATGGGGAAGTAGTATAACAAAGTCTCATCCACTAACGGCTTAACCAAGAGAGAAGAACTATCAAAAGAGAAAAAAAGATTGAGTTGAGATTATGGCACAATCAAGGCACTTAAATATCCTATCAGAACTGGACCTGTAATTACACCAAGTGTGCCAAAGAGAATGAGAATGGTGGTGGCCAATATTGGGATCAAAGAGCCCCAATTTATTGCACATGTAAAACCACACCTCCCTTTTGCCAGCTACCCATCTGAAAGGAAAGGTGTCATATTTGTCATATGCCATCTCAACCATATTGAAATCCCCACATAGTAACGAAGTAGTAATTGACAATGAATCAACAATCTAGTGCCAAAGAAAAGAGCATTCCACAACATCATTAGTAGCATAAACATTAATAATACCAAAGGAGTGATTATCAATGTTGAGAAGGATCCATACGAGCTGATGAGTGGGATCATACCCCTAGTCGACCACACAATAGTGCCACCTTGGGGACAAAAGGGTGACAACTCCACCATGCCCAACATCATGAGCAGTGTAAAACATTTTACTGATTGGCCAAATAGATGTTCAACAAGTCAAAGAAAGCAAAAAATAGAAATTTTAACTTCTTAGAGACAAAGCACTTCAATACTAGAATACTTACTCAAGGTATCCCTGACAAAATACTTTTTGGAGAGGTTTTTCAGACATCAAACATTCCATGAGATGAAATTCATGAATGAAACTCCTCCATATCATAGGAGTCTGGTTCCTCTTCATTCTGAGAAGAGAAATGATTCTACAAAAATTTTGGCAGAACTGACCCAATCTGAATAGGAGAGGAAAATCTCCACTTTTCTTGCACATATTCCCATTCTTCCCTTGGTGGAGAAGAACTAAGAGACCACCTTTGAGCTCCCAATATGGGAAGAGAAACATTCAGTTGCGCTATCATGACAGTAGCGAGCTGAGGCATTGTCATTGGCCTAGGCTACAACAGAACATTATCAGCCCTGACAGGAGCTTCCTTCACATTCATTGAAGGGTTTTAAACAACTTTCGTTGGTTCAGAGGCCTTAGAGGTTGACCCAAAACTAGTGGACTTATTCTTGTGATTCGTAATATAGTCAATATTTCTATTATGATTTTCAAAATTTTAACATCTGCTACCAAAACTGATGAAAAAAAGTGTATACAAGTAAAGTGCATAATAGTGTGTTCCAAATTTTAGCATTATCAAGCCATCAAAATCAAAATTGTTTAGAATTTAGTATATTGTATCAATTATATTAAAAAAGGTCAATAATTTAAGAACAATATAAACTAATAAATTGTAGAATTTTCTATTTAGGTTCAATCAGTATTTTTCTAATTTAAAAAATATGTTTGTGTTCTTTTTTCATTAATTTTTTTTATTGAGTGGAATTCTAGCATAATGCATACCTTTTGATAGAAACAAATATTTCCAAAAAAAAAATTGGAATGAAATCATTAACTCTAATATCTAGTACAATAATATTGTTTACTAATTTTTTATTGAATATTTTATTTATTTAGTAAATTTTTAATTGGTACCAACACAAATTTCAAACCTCTAGTTTACCATAATGTATTTCACTTAACATATATAGTTTGTTATATGGTACCATAGTGTATTTTTTGATATTTTTCTAATATAGTTTTTTTTATTATATAGGAAAATTAGGTTTTGAAGGGACCTAAAACCCTTTACATCAAAACACTGTTGAGACTACAAATGGCACAGTAAATTCAATAGCCAACCAATAGCTAAAATATAGTAAACCAAAATACTAAAAACCAAATGCAAGAAACAATAGAGAGATCCTATTTCATATTTTTTAAGGTGTTGGCCACCTCCATCTCTTGGTTGTAGTGTAAGTTAACCATCAAAAACTCATTATTTTCTACCCCAGATGATTTCCTCATGTTTCCCCTAGTCCTAGAACTTCAACCTTTACCCTCATATCCATTATCTTCTTACCTTTCTCCTTAGTAGGAAGACCCTTCACCTAATGACCAATGAGAGTCTGATCCTCCTTGAGATCCTTGAGCTTTTCCATGAGATATTTGGGAGAAACAGTATTGTTCTTGATAGAATGATGACTAATTTGTAGAAGTTTCTTAATGTCCTCCCAATCTCTTTTACCTTGTTCTCCACTCCCTGGAGGTGGTTTTCACAATCTCTCTTAAACTTAGAGATGAATATTTCCAAATCAATAATACTTTCAATTAATAAGTCAAAAGAGGACCCCTTGGGTTGATTGGTATAGTTCTCTATAAGGCCTCTGATCTTAACATTCACCTTATTGAACTCATTCATTACCCACTTCACAAATTTAAAATTACAAGTGGCCCCATTCCTATCCATTTCTAGAAGATCCAACATATCTATATTTTCTTCATTTAGGTAAGAAAAATCATTTGAGAGTGGTTGAACACTACCTAAGCTAAATTTAATCTTCCCTGATTTGTTCCCCACATATTTAGCAGCAATATTAGAGATCCTTTCTTTATCTTTTCCTATGACTTCAAGGTTAATTGAGAATCAATGGGATATTTAGGGCGAGCCTCCTCAATCACCCTCTCTTTACATCTACTTGTTTCACACTCATATTCCTTCACCTATTGAGGCAACAACTTGTCATCCTCATCTTCCCCAGTCTGAGAGCCACCCAACCATGAGCATTGCTTCTTAGTATTCCTTTTAGTGGGAGTCTTCTTGAAAGTTATTTTCTTCCTCTTACACTGAGGTTAATCTGGAGGAGAGGATAAAAGGACTTCTATTGCCCCATCCCAAGCCTCAAAATCTAGTTTCCGCTCTTCATCTTCACTATCTTCAGTACTAGCCATATCTATTGATAAATACTCAACCACCCTTAGTTGGTTCTTAACAATAGGGTCTTTATCTTTGATTTCCTTGGTTAGGGAGTTGGCCTTGGCATGATCCATGATTAATAATATAAGACCCTCATGAAAAAATAGGATTTGATGGTTTTTGAGATGAGCATACATAGAAGCCTCCAAAGAAGATAACATAAAAAATGATTTTTTTTAAATGTCTTTTAAAAGGGTATTAATGTCATTGTTTCACCAAAAACAAATGGATTTATACATATACACAAGTTATTTTTGACAACATACACCTATGTCAAAAATATAGTTATAGCGACTTCAAAAATTAATTAAAAATATATGTAACAACAAATTATGAAAAAAATATCCTTTTCCCTAGATATTGATGTTAAGAATCTATATTTTAAAAATTAGAATTTATCCTTTCCAGAAAAAAAAAAAGTTATGTTTGATGGCATAAACATTACTTTAAATAAAAGTGTTTTTTATTGTTTAAAACTAGTTATTAAAGGAGATGTTGAAAGATTTATGATTTATTTCAAAAAATTAAAAATTAAAATATTTAGAATCTACACAAAAAATTTCACAAATCACTAGTTTGTATCATCTTCAAATTCTTAACGATTTAGCTACTATAGGTTTCAGAAGGTGAATATTCAATTAAAAATATTGATATAAATGTCCATCAATTATTATTGTATCTTGATTGTATTAGCTTAGCCACTATTTGTGAAGCTAATTTTCACATAAATCTTGTAGTTACACTTGGCTTAGTGTTGCAATTGTGTACATTTATTTATCTTATTATTGAATTAGAAATTATTTCTTTGGTTTTATGCTTTTATGGTGGCTAGACTAGGATATCTTTTGTTTTCAAGTGTTTTTCTTGTTTTGTGATGTGATTCCTCATTAGGGTCAAGGAGAATGACCTTAGTTGAGTGTATATAAGGAATAATACATAAGGAAACTTTGAGGATGGGGGCATGTATGGACTGTGTTGACAACCATAAGCCACTACCTTCCTAGTGTGCAATTATCTCTTGGAGGTTTAAAACCTTATACAAACAAGAGGTAGGTCACTTGTGGACATGAATAGAAGGTCTTTCCAAATTAATTTTTCCCTAACACTATCATGCCACAAGATTATTTTTCATAGATTCTTGGTTATTTTCAAGAATATTGTGTCTCCATGACCTAAAATTACATTGTGTGTGATTACCTTTTATGTGGAAATGGGTGTTTTGATTAGATCTATTTGCATATGACTTATTGGTAATGTTTTTGATAAAATAAGTAGCATTTATAGGGTGGTTTACCCTTTAAACAAAATTTCACAAGGGCAAAAGTTCAACAAAACATGATAAAAAAAACCTACAAAAGAAATAGTAGAAACAACAAATGAACTAAAAATACCAAAACACCACCAATGAGAGTAGGTAGAACCCCTAGACCACTACTTAGCCATGTTTTCCCATTCCTCCATCTTGATTCTTGATCTCCTCTTGCAACACAGATGCGAGAGTAATAGTAGAGTGATGAATCACCTTGATGGTGAAGCAGGTAAGATGGTTTAGTTTCCTTTCTAGAGTGTTGACACGAGTATGCAAGGCCTTGTAACCATCAGTAATACCATGATCGAGTCCACTAGCCTCCTCCTTCCCCAGATGATGAGTGGAGGAGTCTAGGGTGGAGTCCTCCAAAATCACCATGTTGAGTTTGAGGAAGTGACTAGGGCCATCTATATCATAATCTACATCCTCTATGATCTTTTCATTGTTGTCCTCCTTGTTATCATGTTCAAAGTTAATCAAGATCTCATCAATTAAGACCTCAGGTTTTTGTTTATGAGCCAACCTATTTTTCTCCTCACACTAACCAGTTCCACACTAGCTTATGGTTCGATGGAAGTGGTGGTATCCTAATCACCATTGGCATTGGTATTAGAATCCCCCTCCTCATCCTCTGAATTACATTCTTCAACATAAAAGGAGATATTTTTTCTTCTTCAAAACCAAGTTTGATTTAACCACCTATTTACCAGCCTTCTTGATAGTGGTGCTATTTAACTCACACAAATTAGTTGTGAAATTTCTTAATTTGATTCTGCATAGGATTATTTTTATTTTTTTCTTTTTAACCAGCTTTTTGGGGTTGGTTTAAGGGGTAGGTTGGCTAGTAAGGAGATTTAGTTTGTGCTTGGAACCCAATTTAGCAACAATGGAGGGTTTTAGGGGGATTTAACTCAAGCTCCTCATAGACAAGGGTTGCATGAATGGGCTTCACGGGACACATCACAAGGTGAATTGGGATCAGCCCATGGTGTAGAGGGATATGAGGTTTTTCAAGATTTATAGAGGCTATCTCAATAGCCTCTTTCACCAAGAGCTCCAAGGATGAAAGGAGGAAAAAAGGAAAGCTTATGAGAAAATGGTTCCTAAAGTGTTTTAGGAGGGGCATTGGTAGTAATAAAAACACTTATCTATACCCTAAAGAATAATATATTTCATAAGCATGAGAAAAACCTAGTCCCATGGTGTAGAAAGTTTTCTTTTATCATAGCCTACATGAAACTTGATGGGTTGCTCATTTTCTTTTAAGAGTTTTTGCATGCTATGCACGTCCTTGCCTTAGTGTGCTGCTTTAGTTTCTTCCCACTACAAGAGAGCCCAGTTACCTTAGCAATTACCTCCTCACTTATTTCAAAACAGATATCCTCCAACTTAACTTGGTGATTGCACCAACCATTTGCAAATTTGCTTGATAGGTTTTCATTATGGCCATTAAAACTTTCCATGAGAGGGGCTAGACCACCCTCAACACATATATGCCACAATCTCTATGGAACTCTTTGCAGAAACCAAACTCAATCCTAACCCTATCTCCACCTATAATATTTAGCTAAGGTAAACTTAGACGCAAATGGAAATAATCAATAGAGTGAAAGAAGATTTTGAAAATTCCCAGAAGAGATAAATAAGATGATAACCCTTCCCAAGAAAAGCAACAATAAGTAACATTTTTACTTTTCTAAGTAGAGGTGATGATATCCTCCCATGTGCCAATAGTAAAATTTGAAGGCCCTAAGTTGGAAGATATTAACATGAGATGGTTAGAGGACATTATGAAGGGAAATTTAGTATTTATGGTCTCGCAAACCATAATTATGATGCAATAATTTATGTTTGGTTTCAAAGGAAGAGTTATCAAATCTCCCTTCCACTAACTCATACTATTAAAAGTATCATTAACATTAGGATAAATAGCCTCATACCATCCAAGAGTCGAAAAGAGTGTATCTTTCCTTTTGCAAGTGGTTTCATAGCTTCTGAGCAAACAATATAGGTTAGGCATAGCCAAAAGGGTCCACATGTTCATATCCATCTTAGCAAACCTATTCCACCTCATCTTCCAATCATGATGGTAAGATTAAACATTAAAAGGCCAATGTTAAGAAATTCAACACTCACCATTTTGGATATAAATTTTTTTCTCTTCAAGGATCATCCCTTTCACATTAATAAGAAAAGTAGAAAATTTCTCCAACACCTGGTAGAGGTCCAAACTATCCCAAAGTTGGCCAATGCATGAGCCACCTTCTTACCCTCTCTAAAGATATGTGAGAACATTTTCCCTTCAAATTTAGTGAGTATCTAATGAATATCCATAATATCATCATTAACAACTCAACCAACAAAAAAAATTATTTGATAGTATCAATCACAGATTTAGAATCTCCCTCAACATGAAGATACTTGATCCCTATAGAAAGAGAAATTTTGATACCACTAAGAAATGCACTTTCTTCAATTTCCATAGAATATTGCACACCTATCCCTCCAGCATGACCTACTAAAACCTTTCCTTCAAGATTTCTTATGATACCTCCAATACTAATAGGACCAAGGTTTCCTTTTGCAACTCCATCAAAGTTGAGTTTATACCAACCCTGAAGATGAGGCTCCCATTTGGTGTTTAGCCTTTCCAAGATTTTAGATTTTTCATAGAAGTTTAGGTTTAGAAGCAGATTCCAATTGCTTGAGCTATATTGATCTCCATAGTAGTGGGGGGTCTTCTTAGAGACTTCTAGCCAAAAAGGGATAGATTTTTAATAAGAAGCTTGGAACAAACACTGAAAACCTCCTTGGGGCTCTTTTCCTCATTATGGAATATCCTATTATTTATTTCCTTCCAAATGTACTAGTAGATAAAGGGGGGAACTTGTTGCAAAATTTCCTTAGATAAGGGATGAGAATAAGGACAAACCCAATTCTCCACAAAGCTTTTGATATTCTCATTCATGGTCTAGGATATCCCTAATTTTTGGAGGGAAAAAGTCCAGACCTCAACAACAAAGGGGTGGTGGAGTAACAAGTGAGGAACAAACTCTTCATCCAACTTGCATAACATGCATCTATTAGGGATTTGGAATCCCTTATCCTAAGGTTATCCTTGGTGAGGATTCTATTGTGGGCCATTGTCCACCAAAATAAATTTATTTTTGGAATTAGGTGTATGTTCTAGAGTTGTTTCCAATGGCTACCACAAGTACTTTGCATTGACAACAATCTATAAGTCGAATTGGTAGTTAGGTTTCCTTTTCTTTCCCAAGTATAGAAAAATTCATCTTATTGAATGGATATGGGGATTCTAGTTAAGGAGTTTCCTAAAGTAACCTTGCCAATTGACTTAACTATTGAGAGTTATGGCAACAATTAACCAATATTTTCCACTTTTGAGAGCCTTGTCTACTAGAGATGTAGTCCTCAACATACCTACCAAGGTAATCAGTGGAAAGGCCCAAAAAATCCTTAAAATTAGATTGATTTAAAGGAAGCATGAATAACCAAAAATCATCCTAGAACTTCATTCTACCGACGTTACCGAGTTTCCATCTCAGGCCATAATAACGTGGTCATTTCAATTTAATGGCATTGTTCTAAATTAAGGAACTACATGGGTGACCATTGGTGTAAAGGCTCCTAATAATGGCGCTATTATTGAGATATTTGGCATTTGGAATGGTGCACCAGTCCTTCTTGTTTCTCAAAAAATCCCATCCCACTTTAATAAGTTCTTTATTAGTAGCTAAATTTTCTTTTATACCAATCCCACCACTATATTTGAGTAGAAAAGCAGTATCCTAGCTTAGCAAGACCAACTTTTTCTTCTCCTCATTATCACACCATAGAAAATTCCTTTGTATTCTTTCCAATTTTGGAAAAGTGAATTATTGTATCCATGTGAAAAATAGTTTGATTATGCTATCTTGTTTCATGTTGAGATATTATGAGTAAGGTTTGTTTTGAAAAATGTTAATGGTTCTAAGGATATTGATTATTTGTGTTTTACTTCTATTACATTCAATGGTGGATGATGTGTAATATTAGTTATCTCTTGGGTAAATTGTGATTTATTTGATGTTGGTAAAAAGGAAACTTTGATGTATGATGTGTGATCATCTTGACCTTCATAACTTCCAAGAGTAAGTCATTTTCTAGTGGGGGGGGATGTATTTACTACATATTCTTAGCATGCGATGTTAGTGGGTTTATTGTATTTCATATATGTTGAGATGTTAGATTATCATGTTTTTATATTATTGTTCTATGTCTTGATTTGTTGTTCTTCTATGGTTATTTTATTGTTATGCTTGATTTAAATTCCTTGAAAGGAGATGGATGTATTTCATTTTGGAGGTGTTCATGGGATGCCTACATGATGTGAGCTTACTTGAGTGGTTATTCTTATGTTTTGGTGCATGAATATATGCATTAATATAGATGTTATAATCAAATGATATCATGAAATTTATCATCTAAATGGAATGAAGTTAATGGATATGATGTTCTACACCATTGGGTATTTATGTGATGCTTCGACTATTTATATATATGGAGAAGGTATGTTGGACATGTGCATTTAGTGGTTATAGGTACTAGGTATTTCTCCATCTGGGTCCATAGGTCTGAGTATACCTCAATAGTAGTTATTTAAGGAGATTTCACATTGGCCATTATTATATTGTCTTTACCCATTGTACTTGATCTGAGTGTGAGATCCTTGTTATTTTACCCATTTTAACCCAGATACCACCATTGGTATGATTCTAGATACCATAACCCTTTTTTGGATGTCCCGTAAATGTTTGGTAGATGTCTTGTTAAATTTCCTAATTTTGTAATTTAATTCAAGTAAATGTTTATATATATGGATTTAATAGTGAAATTATATGTTGAAGGATAATTGGGGAATGAATTTAATTGTTTATCAAGATTTGGGAGTTATTCAAGTGGGAGTTTGAAATTGAAGAATGAAAATATAACTTGTATTAATTTTAATTTGATTTGAATTATGGTTTCCTCAAATAATATGGAAATATGCTTTATATATACTTAAAACATGATTTATGTGTGGAATAAAAAATTGGATTGTATTTAAATGTCTTATTTTGGCTTGGATCAAATTGGGAATTAAATGCAATTAATTGGAAAAGAAATATATTTTATTATTTTATTTTTGGAAAAGGAAAGTGGGGTTAAAAGGAAAAAGGCATTTTATTTTCACTTTCATGTTTTATTTTTGAGGAATTGAGAGAGGAAAAAACCCTCTTCTCTCCAAATTCTTGATTTGGTGATTGGGTGAGAAATAAAAGGGAAAATGGAGTGAGTTTAGTTGCATCTAGATGGGAATGGGGAGGAGATCATGCTTTTGTATGGATTCATGCATCTGTGGGGTGTGATTTGAATTCTCTTCTTTTCATTTTTTTCAAAATTGAGAGATAAGTTTTCCACATCTCCTCCAATTTTTATTATTTTTAATTTTAAAAGATTGAAAATGCATTAGTGGGGAATTAGAACCTCCCAATTCCTTTTATTTTGTAGAATTGGGATGTGTATTTATTTATATGATAAAATTTTACAAATTTTCCAAAATACATTTTTTTTTGGCAAAAGGAAAATGTTGATATTTACATTATATCATAAAGAGTAAGTACATAAAGAGCATATGGAATGACTAATAGGACTATACAAAATGCTTGCAGAAACCAACAAAATTTTGTGAGCAATGTGACTAGCATAATACAAAATACATTATTATGGAATGTATTATAGAATATGTAATAAAGTATTATAAAAATACCCCAAGGCCAGCAAACTACTAAAACCTAACAACTGAATATAGCCAAGCAAAGCTCAAGGCTGACCAAACATACAAAATGAGACTCTAGAAACAAGCTTGTCTACATTATACATATGATTATAGAGCATGAATACATCCAACCATACTTTCCAAAGCCTTTTCCTTTCAAGCTCAGAATGAAGGAAGGTCTTGGGACTCTTTGTCAACATGTAAAATAGATTACTTTCTTCAATGTTCATGAATTTGTGAAGTCCAAAGGATCAACCTTGTCAATTATGGCAGAGGAATGAAGAATAATGAAAAACTAAAAAACAAAGCATGAACAGAGTATGGACAGAAAAAACATAATAACAGTCATTCATTCGTGTGTTCAAAACAGAGTAATACAATATTTAGGTCTTTAGCAAAGCGGCTAGAAACAACTTGCAATAGATGGAGTAAGCTAAAAGTAACTAAACCTAATAAGGAGCATTCAGGAGTCTTCCAGAGTTAATGTATTTACCAACTACACCTATCACAACTAGTTAACACACAAATAGTTTCACGTGAATACAACATATAGTTGAGTTAATTCTAGCAATCCCTCCTAATCTCAACTATACAAGTATCAACACTAAAAATCCCTAAATGTTTTCTTTGAAATTAAAAAGCATTCTTTCCCAATGGTTTTGTAAAGATGTCTACTAGCTGATCTCATGATCCACATAAGTCAAGAGAAATTTCTCCATTTTGGATGAGCTCTCAAATGAAGTGAAAGTGAGTGTCAATATGCTTGCTTTTCTTGTGGAAGACGTGATTTTGGATAAGGAAATTGCTAAGTTGTTATCACAGAAAATAGGAGTTGGCTCCTTTTCAACATGTGCAAGATCATTTAGTATCCTTCTTAGCCATATTGCTTGACAAGCTATAGTAGCTACAACCACATACTTTGCATCTGCTGAAGATATTGAAACTATGGGTTGTTTCTTGGATTCCCATGAGATGAGATTTGTTCCCAAGTGAAAAGCATATCCTAATGTATTCTTCCTATTGTCTATGCTACCAACATAATCATTTTCTATGTATCCTGAGAGTGAAGCATCTTTAGATTGAGTGTACCATAATCCATAGTTGATTTTCCCTGCAACATATCTCATAATTCTTTTTGCTACCTTCCAGTGTGAATATTTTGGAGTCCAAAAATTTGGATACAAAACTTGCAGCAAACATTATGTCAGGTCTAGTTGTAGTGAGGTACAAAATACTACCAACTAGACTCTTATACAAGGTGGAATTTGTTGGTGGTCCTTCATCTTGTTTGCTCAACTTTGTTCCTTGAGAAATGGGTGTGTCTATTGGTTTGCAACTATCCATTTTGATTTTTTTCAACATCTCTAAAGCATACTTTTGTTGACAAACAAAAATACCTTGAGCAGATTGATTGATTTCAATCCCTAAAAAGTATTTCATGATTCCAAGATCAGTCATTTCAAACTCCTTTTTCATGGCAGCTTTGAACTCATCTAACATCAAATTTCTTCTATAGAGAAAGTCATCAACATAGAGATAAACAATGATAATTTTACCTTCATTATCTATTTTTGCATAGAAAGTTGATTGATGACTACTCCTGATGAATCCACTATTGATGAAGTAAGAGTCAATCTGACTGTACCAGGCTCTTGGGGCTTGTTTGAAGCCATACAATTCTTTCTTCAACTTATATACTTTATGCTTTTGTCCTTTGATTTCAAATCTTGGTGGTTGATCTACATATATCTCTTCTTCCAATATGCCATTTAAAAATGTAGATTTGATGTCCATTTGGAAAAATTTCCATTTATTTTGAGCTACAATAGCCAAAATAGTTCTAACTGTGTCTAACCTTGCTACTGGAGCAAAGGTTTCTCCATAGTCTATGCCAAGTTGTTGAGAGAAACCCTTGGAAACCAACCTTGCTTTGTGTTTTTCTATCTTTCCTTTGTCATTCAACTTTGTCTTATATACCCACTTCACACCAATGTTGGTTTTGTCACTTGGTAGATCAACAAGATCCCAAGCTTTGTTCTTTTTTATGGCTTCAAATCCTGATTCATTGCATCAATCCAATGTTCCTCTTTTAATGATTCTTTAGAATGGGTTGGATGGTATGAAAGAAAGGAAAAAAGATCTTGTTATTCAATTGCATTTTCTTGCTCATATATTTCCCTTATGCTTCTAGTTCTTTTATTGTTTGTAGAGGAAGATGATCACTACTAGGAGAATTACCATTTCCAAAGTGTTGTTGTTGACCTTGTACCTGCAATCTTGGTGGCCTTGGTAGATGAACTTGCTGATCTGAAGGTTCATCAGATAGCTATAATGGATTTGGACCATTCAAAGTTTCATTTTCTTGATCACTCCATGGTTTTTTCTCAAATAACTTGGCATCTCTCCTCACCATGAATTTCTTGGTGACATGATTGTAGAGTCTATAGGATTTTGATTGTTCACTATAGCTGACAAAGATACATTTTTCACTTCTATTGTTAAGTTTTTGTCTCAACTCCTCTAGAACATGGGAAAATGCAATGCAACCAAAAATTATAAAATGAGCTACATTCAACTTTGTACTAGACCAAGCCTCTTGTGGCACTTTTCATTGAACACTAGTTGTAGGAGATCTATTTAAAATATAAACTGTAGTAGCAACTACTTCAACCCAATAATCATTAGATAAATTCTTTTCGCTGAGCATGTATCTGGCCATATTCATGATGGTTTGATTTTTCCTTTCAGCTACTCCATTTTTTGTGGAGTATATCTTGTTGTGGTTTGCATAATGATGCCATGTTGTTTGCAAAAATCCATGAAGTCTTTTGAGTTGTATTCTCCTCATGTGTTTGATCTAAGCACTTTTATATATTTACCACTTCATTTTTATGCTTCAGCTTTGAATTGTTTGAACTTTGAAAAAGTATCAGACTTGTTCTTGAGGAAATAAATCCAGATTTTCCTACTAAATTCATCAATAACGGTTAGAAAATAAAATCTACCATCAATTGATTGAGTTTTCATTGGTCCAAAAATATATGTGTGGACCAGCTCTAAGTGTTCTTTTGCTCTGTTTGAGGATGATGGGAATTTGTCTCTCTTATACTTTCAAAGAATAAAACTTTCACATTGACTGTCAAGATCTTTTGAAACAGAGAGACCTTTGATTATAGATTTCTTTTGAAGAAGACTAAAACTCTGGAAGGGAAGATGACCAAACCTAGAATGCCATAACTATGACTCATCCATGCTTGAGACATTGTGGCCAAATGACTATGACAAAGTGGGATTCTTAAGATTTAGGGAAAACATTCTATTCTTGGTCCTTTCAATCTTTGCTATAAGTCTTCTATCCATAGGCTTGTCAAAAATACAAGTTGTACCCTTAAATAATATATCATAGCCATGTTCCATCAATTGACCTACACTTATGAGATTGTGTTTCAAGTTTGGAACACAATAGATATCATGTATCTCTTTTCATTGATTTTGTTTAGAAAGAATAGGCACAATTTCTTTCCCTTGGGCTTTTAATCGAGAATCATCACCAAGAGTAATTTCAAAGTTTATAGAAGTATCCATGCATGGAATTAAATCTTTGTTACCTGTCATATGATTGTTGCAGTCACTGTCTAGCAACCAAAGGTATTTGGTGTGATTGTCTTCAGAAATATGGCAAGAAAGAAACATTGCTTCATAAGATCCTCCTTCATTGTTGGAGACATGTGCTCTACCGGTGTTTTGGTCTAACTGTTTCTTTCTGCATTCAAATTCATAGTTTCCAAATTTCTTGCAATAGAAGCACTGGACTCTAGATTTATCAGTTCATTTTTTGCCCCTTTTTGCTTGATTCTAAGAGTTTCTAGACTGCCCTAATTGTTCTTGTGTTGTCCTTTCTTCTCCATGTTGATTTGATCTGCCTTTGTTGCTTCTCCCTCTGTTGCCTCTACCTTTGTTTCCTCTACATCTACCTCAACTAAAAGAGGCTTGAGTCTTGAAATCTTGTTCCAAAGACTCTCCTTCCAGATTTAGTTTGGTCTCATGTGACATAAGTGATCCAATTAGCTCTACTACTAAAAAAGTAGTGAGATCTTTGGACTCCAAAATAGCTGTTACAACCATTTCAAATTTATTTGGTAAGATTTTGAGGATGTTTTCAATAATTTTCTGATCTTCAATAGTTTCACCATTAATCTTGATCTGGTTTACAATGCCCATGACTTTGGTCATAAACTGATCAATATTCTCTAAGTTGGACATTCTCAATGTTTCAAATTGAGTTCTCAAGGTTTGCACTTTAACTGTCTTGACTTTGTTAGTACCCTCATATCCAGATTTGAGGGTATCCCAAGCCTCTTTTTATGTTGTTGCACCTATGATTTTTGAGAAAATAGAATCATCAACAGAGTTTTTAATCCAACATTTTTCCTTGTTCTCTTTCTTTCTCAAATCAATAGTTGTGTTTCTTTGAGCATTATTCATAGCAGCTAAGTCTGCTAGAGTGGGCTCTATGTAGCCATTCTCAACTTGTTCCCAACATTCCTTGGCTTGTAGAAAAGACTTCATTTTCAAGGACCAAAAATCATAATTTTTGCCAAGAAGAATAGGAGTTTGTAGTAGATTGCTAGAGGTAGCCATGATTTTAAAAAAAAATTCCAATTTTAAATGTTCTCCCTTTTGAATACTCTGTAGTTCCTTAAGACTCTATGGCCTTCAAATATTTCAATGTGTTCAAGAAATATTTAAAATCAAACAAGAATTTTACTAGGGAGTTTGACTTCAATTGATCTCCATTACAATATGAAGAGTCTTACACAACTTAGGATGTGTGGCTTTAGCTCTGGGTGCTTGGATTAGGGATTTTGGTCTAGCAATCCTCTGGTCATTAGAATGGATTTTTCTTTAAGTGCAGCCTATGTACCCATAGCACTACTTCAAAAACCTTTTAGAAGCTTTCTTCTCTTTTGCAACTTCCAAACCTAGGACCTATGGAGGTTTGACTTCCTTAAATTGATCTAGTTGCTCTCCATTTAAGTATGAAGAGTCTTATGCAACTTGTCTTGTAACATGCTTTGATACCATGTCAATTATGGTAGAGAAATGAAGAATAATAAAACACTGAAAAAACATAATATGGATAGAAAAAACATAATAACAATCATTCATTCGTGTGTTCAAAACATAGTAATACAATATTTAGGTCTCTAGCAAAGTATTTGGAAACAACTTGCAATAGATGGAGTAATCTACAAGTAACTAAACCTAATAAGGAGCATTCAGGAGTCTTCCAGAGTTAATGCATTTACCAACTACACCTACCACAACTAGTTAACACACAAACAGTTTCACATGAATACAACGTATAGTTGAGTTAATTCTAACAAACCTAACCTTGCTTCTATTACCACCTAGGAGGGGGATTTTTTTAATCCTAGATTGTAAAGGAAACATTCAGAGTTAGACTTGAGAATCTTTCCAAATGAAAACCTTCCACCTGTATAACTTTCTTTTACTTGGAGTATTTTTTTCCCAATTTCACCGCAAACTGCTTCAATAGTTTTGGCATGCATAGGGTTTCCTATTGCATCTGTAAAGTAGAACATATTCACTGCTTTGTCACCCCTGGTACTCACTTCTTCTCTAGTGACTGACTAACCATTCTCACAAAATATGTGAGTCACATCAGAGAGAAAGCCACTTCGATCACCACTGCATAATTCAAGTCTCAATCCCTCAAAAACTCTTCTTTCTATAGCTACCTCTAAACAATAGATTATTCTTAGGTTTTATGCTTTTGAGTACACTAGGCAACCATCCATATGTCTTTCTCCACACAATTCTGCACAATCACTAAAGGCCTGAATTTATCATCCTTGGGTTCTAGCAAACCATTATGCACTCTTTCATAGTCATGATTTGAAAACATAATTTGATGTAGACTCCTTTTAGTATGACTAACATCTGTAGAAACAACAATTTTGGAAACTTGCTTATCATTGTCACCCTTTAGAACATTGCAAAGTTGTACTTTAATCATAGAAAGTCTCTGAGGATCGTCAATTGGAGCCACTATACTAACCTCAGTAACATACACCACAAATGTCCAAAATACATTATTATTATGCCTAATTTTTCGATATTTGTGTAAAATGATCTTAATTTTGGGTGAAATTTAATGGATTTTTTGGGAAATTTATGATTTAAGGCATGTCAAAATATTGTGAAAATTTGAATTTTTTTCATGCAAATGGATTTTTTGAATGTTTGGATGAAGTGGTACTTCAAGAAATGTGTAAATAGATGTTATGGAAAAAAATCATTGAATTTGGATAAAATTGGAAATTATACTTTATTTTTCATGCCTTGTTCAATGTGTTATTGAATTGAGTTTGATTTGATCATTGAGTGACCTTGTGTTATGTTTGGTAGCCTACCTTGTCTTGTGTGAGAGGTATTATGGTATTCCATGGGGTGGATTCTAGGGACTATTGATATGGATCTTGCTACCTTCTCCTTGGGAGTTCGTTGTTGTGCATTTGAGTGTTTTCCTACCTAAATTTCATGTTGTGAAAGATATTTTTTATCACGTTTCTAAATGTCATGTCTACTCTATGATTGACATGAGTGTATACCCCTCTCCTAATGTGTCTTGTGTGATTGTGTTTGGGCCATGTGACCATCTCCTAGCATGGTGGGAGTGAGCCTTATTGGTTTCATGTGGTTAGGTGGAGTGGAAACCTCATTGGGGTTCAAAGATTTGGGAGTGAAGGTGACATCAATATCTCCCTCTTTCGTGTTCATATTATTTGTAATTATTTTAATTGAAATTTAATTTTATTTTAAAAGGTCATTTGAGTCATTTCATTATGTAATTATAATGTAATTTTAAGTTAAGTTGTAGATGAATATCTCTCATGAGATGGATTGTAATCATTGAGTGTGATTAGCCTTAATTATGTGTCTCAGTGTTGGTTTTGGAAAAAATCATAAATTTATAATGATTTATTTATGCCTTATAAGTTTAAAATGAACTTACGAACATTTATTTTAGGTTTAAAATTAATTTAAATGTCTTCTAATGAGTTTGGACGGTTTGATGCTATATTTAGGCGGCTTGGTCAGCTCAAGAGTCCCCAAACTCTTTTGAAATGTTTCTAAGTGTGTTGGTGCAACTGTTTCATTAGTGGGGTTTTTTGGTATCATATTAGGGTGGCTTGCTTGATAATGGGGTGGCCTAGTTATTAGGGATGGCAAGGTGAAAATTGGCTATCTTTGATTGGGTAGCCTAGTCCTATGTTGGGGCAACCACATTCCATACAAATAAAATAATACAAATCCTCTTAACCAAGTTTGAACAAGTATTTTATAAGCCTATTTCCTTTGTTGGATAATTTTTATGTCCTATATTTTCCTATGATGATAATTTTCATCGACTAGGTCTTCAAAACCTAGTCAATTTTTCTCTCTCTTAGGACTTGTTTGTAATACCCCTCATACTGTTTAGACTTATTATTTTCTGTGCTTTGGTTGGATACTGTGATGATACTGTTATGGTTTGACTTGGCTTGCTAGACGTTAGATGATGATGTTATTTCATTATGGACATGATTATTTCATATGACATTATGGTTGGTTATATTAGTTGATTTTCAGAATTATGATATGATGCAGTGATTTAATTAGATATGTTATGAGATGATTGTTAGTTAGAAATGTTGATTTATTGGTTATATTATAATTGTTAGAGTAGGTGTGATGAAGGACAATATGGCATCACTCGTTCGCGAGTGCCCTGTTATGTTGCGATTCCTTCTCACAATACAGTGCTTTGATTTAATGCTTTGATGTTATATATATATGCACATGTACACGACTTCGTTTTTATGCAGGATTTGCAGGTACAAGTCTCGATTCCACCTGCTTCAGCAGGACAGGGCGAGCACCAATAACCCAACGGTTAAATGTTGAAACAGAGGTGATGAAGTCATCCCGTCCCATGATGTCAGATCGTCTCGTTGTTTGTTAGTGTTCATTTTTGTGTAATTGTCGTCATTTGTGTTTTGTGCTATGTGTTTTGTCGTATTTTATTTAAGGTGGCATTTTATAAGTTATGATTGATTTTATTTAAGTGACTGAAATAATTATTGATTTTAAATGTTAGATTTTAATTCTATTTAAAATATTTAAATGAGTTAATTATTTTTGAAAGTCATATATTTCAATTAAATGATAATTAAATATTAAATGTGTTTTAATTGTTTTAGTCAATTATTTGGTGGAGGATAATGATTGAATAATTTATTTAAATTAAATAAGTAATGTGATGAGCAAGTAAAGTTGCAAAAAAAATAGAAATTAAAACAATAAAACAAATAAAAGACTGAAAAAGATTGTTTGAACAAATAAGAATGCAGATCTAATTAAAAAGCTTGCTTTTAAAGAATGATTTTCTTTTATTTTTGATTTTTAGAGTTTTTGGAAAGGGAATGGACAATATCTTTGATTTTAATTAAGAATTTTGGTAAGTCTTTCACACACACAGAAGATTATTAGTTACAGAGGTGGCAGAAGACATTGGCTGGGTTATTCTGAAATTAAAAAAAAAAAGGGGATATTGGATTCTTTTGCATTTTTGGAAGGAGAGTTTTTTGAAAGGG
Source organism: Sequoia sempervirens (assembly GCA_007258455.2). NCBI lineage: Eukaryota > Viridiplantae > Streptophyta > Pinopsida > Cupressales > Cupressaceae > Sequoia > Sequoia sempervirens. The sequence goes on along the minus strand of VDFB02047230.1, from coordinate 39,697,932 downwards.
TTTGGAAATCTGTTACTGGGTTGCTTTGGAAAAATCTTCTAAACAGAGAATCGGTTCGAGAGTTGAGCACGGTGACTCAGAGGAGATTTGAAGCAGGAAGGAGGAGCTCTTCGTAAAGACCGTCAGAAACAATCTTCATCAGGTTCTCGAATAAACGCAGGACTCCAGGTTTTAATCTACCCCTTCTCTCTAGTTCTCTGATTTAAGAAAACAGGAACAATAATTAGGATTGATTGGTAAAGGAGAAATTTTATTGAATAGTGTGAACTACTAAAGAAATTTAAAAAAAAAAAAAAAAAGACTATGAAAATTACTTTATGAATATCCTTTCATCTTAGTATCAAATAATGTTGGGTTGTGAAAATAGTCAATATATTCTTAGATTGATGTTTGTTTTTTTGGTTTTCTGGAAAATATACATAACTGTCTTTAGAAGAAAATTTATTCTGGGGATCATGAAATATATATCTTATATATATATATATATTTATATAAAATAGTTCTATACTGTCCTTTTGTCTTCTGTATTGTGACTGAAATATTGTTCCGCTGTAATTGAGTATTTGTTCTTCTGAATTTTTATTCATGATATATATATATATATATAAACAAGTTAATTTTCGTGCAAGAATCATTGGGCCGAATCGACTGTCAAAAAAATCCGTGTCAGGATAAACAGTGGAAATCTTTTAAATAAATGAAAATTTTAAAAAAATATATAAATTTATTTGTATGGGGATTAGGGAGGGGACGACTGGGCTGTACCCCACCCCTGTCCCAAGAGGGCCGCGGACTGGCCACACAGCAGTCCTTACGGACCGCTATGCGCAGCAGTCCGTAGACTGCTGCGTACAGCAGCCCGTAAGGGCCACTGTACCAGCCGCGACAGGCTTTATTAAGCCGTGGCTTGCTTTGTTTTAATTTTGTTTAAACTTAATTTTTATTTATTATTTTATTTATGTTTTATTTATATGTTTTGTTATATATATATATATATATTATATATATATATATATACCAATACATGTATATATATACATATATATATATATATATATTTAAATTATAAATGTATTGTATTTTATTTTATTTTATCTTTTATATAAAAAGGGTGAATTTACAATCAAGTTACTTAATATCATGTACTTTAATGGAATTTTGATTGTTTAATTTTAAAGTTAATTTATTATATTTTAAAGAATATAATTGTGTGTTTGAATTAAATACTTGATGTTGTTATTATTCAAGAAATTTTGATATATTTTAAAATGACACTGTTCCTTATCGTTTGGTTAAACAAATTTGTTATACAAGAATTAGACTTTAACTGTGATTGTAGACCTTGATGAGACAATTGTATTTGGTTACATAATCGAGATTGGAATCAAACGTAGTGGTGCAACCTTGTAAATGTTATCTGAATTTTCTTTTATGTCATGGTTTTCTTGGTTTAGTGTTGTCGATGTGGGAACTGTTTTGGTCTGTGAAACCCTTGTTCCAGAGGCTTGCTTAATTTTAATGTTCTCTTCATCTTGATTATACGTTTGGAAATTGATACTTAGTGGTTTATGTTAGGAAGGGTTGAACGGTTGCTAAGACTTTTGGTCATGAGTTTTTGCGAGAGGGTTAATGTCTCGCGTGTTCTTGTTGTGGTATTATGTTTTAGTTCAACCCTTGCCTAGTTTTGATTTATGTTAGGGGTCATAGGGAGAGTGGCTCTTCGTGGGCACCGGCGCCTCGGAAGGAGGAAGTGCTCAGGGGAACCCACGTAAGAGTAGTTAAACAAGTGATAACCTAAAAATAGAATTTAGGGGGTTGGGTAGTAAAACACACAAGATAATTAAAACTGGATTCCTCGTCTATGCATTAGGGCTACCATAGACTAGTGATAGACTGAGAAGGCCGTGGTCGGCAAAGTCGTGGTCTCGTCTTCATGAGAGATTATCGGCTTCGTATTAGCTACCCTATGGTGCCGGCGCCTCAGTTGGAGGAAGTGCCAGGGGATCCCATGAGAGCTATGCGATGACCCTCTCCACTTGACACCCTTGTGTTTTGTTGTAGTTGCCTCTGGATATTGTATCTTTATGTTGTTTTTGAGGGCTAGGGAATCCATAGATGGGTGCCAACGTCTCAGTTGGAGGAAGTGCCAGGGGATCCCATGAGAGCTATGCGATGACCCTCTCCACTTGACACCCTTGTACTTTGTTGTAGTTGCCTCTGGATATTGTATCTTTGTGATGTTTTTGATTCTTGTGAATTTGTTTCATGATTGTTAATTGGAGGTACTTCACGTTATTGTGATGAGTTTCTTAGTTTTTAACTTGTTATGTGATTTGTGAACGTTGATGGTTGTTCATTGTATGCTTTGAGTTGTACTTGTTGTGTATCATGTTATTGTTGAGTCGGTTTGACATTCATGGTCGGGTTCACTTCCTCGCAAACCTCTGAGCATGGGGGGTGAGTTACTTGTAATTCACATGGTTGGGTGGAACGTGCTCCGCACCCGTTGGGTTCCCCATCAGCTTCTTGTCTTCTCAGCTTTTCCGCAGTTGGAGTTGTACCTGTAATCACTTGTACTTCATATTTCATTATTCTTGTATCAATCCCCATGTTGGGAAATTCAATGTAATTCATTTATCAAAGAAAATTGTAATGTAATATTATAACGATGATGTAATAGTTAGGCTCATTTGTAACTCTATTAAGAGATTTATCATGGATGTATTATGTGATGTTTATTGTTCTCGCATCACAATTATTGGATGTATCATTGTTCATGGTGATTATAAAATAAATGGTTATGTTGTAATCTCTATCTTTATTTCCGTTTAGTTGTTGTGATGTAACCTCGCGTGCCCCAGAGAACTATTTGTGTTAATGCTATGTGATATGCTATGTGGTTATGGTTTAATGTTATTGCATGTTTAATTTAATTGTTTTAAAAAAAATAAAAAATTATTTGCATTGTGTGTGTTCTCTGGGGTTTGCACGACGGGCATTACATTGTTAGTTCCTCTTGGTTTTGGGACCTCATATGGGAAAACCATATAAAAAAGGCTATTCATAATGGTCCTAGGGGTCTAATTATGGTTGAAACTTATCCTTAATTGTATTCATTAATGACTTGTGGTTTCTCCTACATCATTTTGCATGTAATCTTTTGAATTTCCCTGGTTGGTAAACCTAGGTTTAGGGAGATTGTGTACCTAGTCTTGTGAAGTCTTGGTAAGGTTGTAAACTTTCTTGGTTCATCTTGCTAGTTTTTTTGTTGGGAAAATGTGTCTCAACCTTGCAATTATATAACAATTTATTGTTGATAGGATGCATATATATTTATATATATTTCCTACTTAGACTGATAGGTGTATACAATGACATACAGGGGGGGAGAGTGGGATGTGTGTAAACAATTTTTTGTTAACTTTTAAAGGAAACTTCTAAAATGGCTGACATAGATTAGATAAATGATACATTGTAAATCTAGACTTTTAATTATTAGGTTTTAGATCTAATGGTGGATATTTTGTTGGCATGTCTTGCCCGAGAATGTAGTCCTATTTTATGAGGGCACTACATTACAACTACGATAGAGAGAGATGGTGATGTATTATGAGTCTGATAGCATTCATGTTGTCTCTTGATCTTTGAGTGGTGATACTCCTATGAGAAGCTTGCTCTACAAATATATTGTAATCTTTGTGATTTACTGAATAATATATTGGGTGGCTTTTGGAGTGTTGGATTTTTCTCTCGAAAGGGTTTTCCCCACGTAAATCACTGTGTTGTGGTATGCATGATATTTATGTTTATAAATCTATTTAAGTTTTTATAATTGTTAAAAATTTGTAAAAAATTTGCATTATTCTCCTCTCAAGATTAGTGTAGGAAGTTGTTTCGCTACCTTAGCTTCCTTACATTTTTCAGCATTCTTTATAGGTCTTGAGGCATTTTGTTGTATTATCTTTTCATTTGTGTGATTTCATGTTGTGACGAGACATCTTTAAAAGTGTGTCATGTGTCTAGAAGTGACCTATCATCATTCCAATTAGAGGAGAGTTTGTATCTCCCAGTTTAGCATCCTTTGGTGAAGTTTTGTCTTTTTTTATTGGTTAAGTGAGTCTAGATATGGATTGGAGGTTGATTATTCCCTCATCCTATTCTAGAGTCATTTTATGAGAGAACATGATTGTGGGTTGTAACTGATCATCATTTAGGAGATTTTCTCTCTCTCTTGTTCTTTGTGGTTAACCTTATATTGTTTCCACCTTACTTATGCAATGGCAAGGTCTTCTTATTATTGTTATTCTTGTTTCATTATGTTCATGTGATACTTGTGTGCATGTTTTTGTGCAAGTATGACATTTTGATGCCATATCTTTGGTGTTGTGGTTGTGGTATTTCAAAAAAAAATTATTCAATAAATTTTTTCATTGTGCTTTGGGTAGGGCATTGCAAAAATTCTAGGTGATTTTTTTCATTTTTTCTTTGAAAGTGTACCATTTTTTAGAAATCGTGTCTCAACCTTGACCATAATGTTAATATTACAAACTTTTTAACTTGTAGGAAATTGGTTAGAAATACTCAATCTTCGTGCTATAGAGTTTATTTGGGGCAATATAAAAAAATTATGTTGTTCGACATCACTTTCAAGAATGCATTGTGTGATATCTACTCAATATCTATAATTTAACAGCGTAGCCCCAATAACCTCCTAGATTAAATTTTATGGCCTCTAGAAGTTGAGAATCTTGCATTGGAAAGGTAAAAACATCTAGGACACATAAATGAGCTATAATAAATTTTTACACATGTTGATCAACTTATGGTGCATGTTACAATGTGTCGTAATGAATATTTGGATAGAGATAATGTAGTTGCAATAGAATTTGGTGAGTGGATTATAACAAGATTATGACAGGTGGGTGGGATATACTATTTTTAGCATGTGGAATCATCTTGGGATTTGGGTGCCACATTTTACATGGTTTTGTAATTACTATTTGATGTGTTTAGGTATTGTTTCATCTATTTTTTGAGTACTTGAGATAGAGGTTAGTAGTGATATTTGTAGGTATTATTCTACCAATAATATTTCATATCTTTAGTTGGTGATATTCCTATAAAGGTTTAGACTCTAAAAGTGTATTATAAACTTCAAATATTGAATAATACATTGTGTTGCTTTGGAATGTGTGGTTTTTCTCCTAAAAGGGTTTTCCTCACATATGTCATTACCATATGTATGTCATTGCATTATTGTATTTTATTTATTTATTTATTTATTTTCTTATAACTATGTAGATAGTTTAATTTTTGCATATATATCCTCTCATAGATTAGTGTAGGAAGCATATTTTTCACCTCTTCTTCCTTTCACTTTTGATAAATTGACACATGTTTTGAAATTTTATCACATGCTTTACTCACTATCATGATAGGTGTTCATACAGATAAGTTATCAATATTAGATTCTAGATTTATCCTAAAAGATTTCATCTCTACAACCTAAAGGACTTCACCCTAGCCCCAGACTTCTCCTCAATCGTAGGCCCCACCTTGGGTGCACTACATCCTAGCAACCAAGTCTTGAGCTCGTGATTTCATGAAACTTAGTTTATAGCCTCTTCAAACAAATTATATCTGAAAGCCAATGTGTACTGGTATAAAAAGGTGCATTTGCTCCAACTCCTTTGACATTTTTATCTTCCTATACTAGTGCATAATTGTTTTTTTTTCAATCACTCTTACATATGTGTTTGGACCACATATCAAACTCAACTCCTAGTCTATTATGTGTTTGCATGGTTTGAAAAAAAAAATCACATTTATATTATTACCTAACATATTAATAATAAAGAAAAGACATTATTTTCTATCTTTCAACTATCTAACTCAAGATTGGATTGCACCAATATAATGGTATAGGACTACATTGCACCATGCAATTATGTTCTCATGTTGTAGCCTTGGTTGTTGATAAAAACTTCAATGCACTCCTACCTTTATACTTATTGCTAAGAAAAGATTGTATTGACAAACATAGTATGATATATTGTAAGCTACACAAAATACCTTAAACTTTCTTGTTAATAATGAAACACCTTAGAAGTTAATGATATCAAATTTTCACAATCCATATTGTATATTGTGTTATGATTTTTAGATTTGATTGTGTAGAGCATTTTCATCAACTTTTCGGATCACACTTCATGATCCATCATCAAGATGAAACAAGAGAACAAAAAGAGAAAATCCCTTAAAAATTGTACAAAATCTACACACAAACCAAAAAAATTGATACAATGATAAGAATTCTAAAATAATGTGACAAAAGTATCCTCTACACTTTGATTTCCTAATTTGCAAGTGTGTTTTCTAAATGTTTTACAATCCTAATCAGTCAACTCAAAAAAATTGACACATGAGTCAATAATATAACAGTCAAATTTACAAAGTAGTCAACGAAAGCATAAGATTTGAAATTTCAATTTGATTAACTACGACACATTATGCACCTAATATACATTAAAAGAAACCTAAGACAGCAAAATATTCTTAACCAAGACAATAAATAAAAGGGTTCGATTAGTGATTCCAAAAAATTAAAAAATTGGGTCAAACACGCTATGAATATACTTTTCAAATGCCCAAAATAATCTAAAACAAAGTTTAGAAGTGCAGGACAAAAATATCCTCCAAGCGTGCATTGCTTTTGGAAAATGTACTCCAAGTGTGCGTTCCTCGTGGAAAAACTTAAGAGAAGTTGCATGGATTTTGAATTGGGGCAGTTGAAGTGGTTTTTAACATAGGAACGGAATCCTTTTTTCCAAAATTCTAAGAAAAAGTTGAACACATTCACAAGCATGCTTCAATGGGCTTCTTTGTCAAAGAAAGTGGTTGCAATTACAATGCCCATATATTCATGCTGAATAGTTAAGATGGTCCCTTGGGCATGCACTCAAAATTAAAGATAATACAAGTGGGTAGATTATTTCAAAGCATCTTTTATGACTCCAAGGCAGAATGGATTGCTCCCTTCATGCCCACTTACCCAGATCACCAAATTTCATTAGCATTGACCCCTTATAAGGGGTCCAACTCAATTGAATGTTGGGCCAAGGAAGGGGTCCATGTCAATTGCATGGCAGGCAGGTAAATTGGCAAGCCTTGGAGTCACCCCACGCCAAAAAAGAACATTCAACACAAACTTTAATATAGTAAAAAGTTTGGTCTAAAGTTCTTCCATTAAGATATTCTAGATAAAGGCCCCTCCACACCAAATAACAACTAGATATTTAAAAGGAAAGAAAATGATTAAAACAATCTCGATTTTTTATCTAATATATGTTTGCATTGAATTAAAACATCTATTAGTAATAATAGTAAAAGAATACAAGATATTTTTTATTTAAAATTGGAATAATATCTTCCCAATTCCTCTCATGGCATTTATTTGAATAGTTTAATAGTTTGATAAAGACAATTAATATTTTAGTTGTCTTGGATTTAGTGCTTGTTTCTTTGGAAATAAGTTGACCCATTCATATTGGGTGGTGATTGAATTTTTCCTACATTCAAGTATGAACATAGACTTATACTTCAATGGGTTATAAATATTAGGGACATTTGGTGTTTTTTGTATGGACCCCCAAACTATAAATTCTTAGACATGTGAACACCCATGGTCACGGCTTAAAGAAAGGCAAGCCAACTGCCTCCCTTGTTTGTCGTTGGGCGGCTGCTATCCTTACAGTTGAAAAATAACTAGCAGATTATTCATCCCATACACCCGACAAACCATGTCTTTTTTATCACATATGTCAAAGGAATTTTTTGACATTTTATACCAATTTCCATGTTCCCTTGGGAAAGGATGCTCCATTTTCAAAATCAAAATGTCATTTTTAAGGTGTAGCAGAAAAGTACATACTTTGACTCTTTTATTTTGTTTTTTCCCTTTGCTTTATATTGCTTATTATTTTAACAAATATATGAAATTATTTCTTAGGTCATCTTGCATCATCAATACATCATATAGTTTTGTAAATTTAAAGTAGGATAATACATTTTTATATTTATTTTTAACATTTTTTAAGTCTAGTCTAATGGTCTTGTGTGTTTACATCAATATTTCACATCAATCTTTATAATCATTCTATCTTGTAGGGCTAATTCAATTATATGATTTGATTGAGGCTTTAGAAAGTCTTTGATTGAAATTGTCACATGCTTGCCCTATAATGTTTTTTTTATTATTATTGAACAAAGTTGAGTTACAGTTATATATAAAAAAAATAGTAGTCTAAAAAATAAGCTACAAATAAAAGAGAGAAAACAAAGAACCCCAAGAGAAACTAACATTATTCATCAATAGTAGAATACAAGCCTATGTAAAGGGGAAATCAAGAAGATGCAATAAATCAAATTGGTGAATTAGAAACTAATCTAAACAACAAAATGCTAATGATTCATGCCCATTACTCACGAAATGAAACTACAACATTAAGGAAATCAAGAACGTAATTGAAATAGAACAATAACAATGAAATCCAAAACAAAATAGCATTACCCTCTCACGTCGAAGTGTGTTCGTGAAGATGTTGGGTTGTTCGTATCAATGCGAAGCCTCCATTGTGTGTGTGAAAGCTTGAATAACATGTGTGTGTTGATCAAAGATATGTGTTGAGGCTTTGTCACAAATGTCGATTAAGATCTTGGCATTACTTCATTGCATAAAATAGGTTGATTCTTCGATACTTTTTGAGAAGAAAGATGGTTGTTATATAGATTTTGTGTTTTGAAATAAACGCTCTCGATCACATAGTAGAATATATTGATCGACGGTCGAAAGATGTTGAGAGGATATAGATGGGAATAATCTATGCAAATTGATTATGTAATTGGTGTGATTGAAGAAATCATTTTGAGTGTTCAGTGGGATTGAAGGAATAGATTGAAAAATTTGTGGGATTGAAGAATAGATTGGTCTATTAGGAAATAGATGGATTAGCTAGGGAATCAAAATGAGCAATTGGTGGTTCATAATTTACTTAATCATGAAAGTGGGAGAGGATAAGTAATTAATTGATTTAATTAATTAATCTTTTTGAGTTGAACGTGCAAATAAAGTTTGACTTTTGTAAATAAAGTTGTATTTGTTTGATTTGATTTTTGATGATGTTTTGAATAATTTATTTAATTTATTCAAATTTGGAGGGAAAGTGATTTAATTAAATTATTATGTTTTAATAATTTAATTGACTTAGGGGATTAAAGTAAATTAGCGACATAATTAAATAATTGGTGTTATTTAATTAATAAGGAGGAATAAAGTTAGATTAGCACTTTATTAAATAAACGAAATTGATTTAATAGGTCAAAAATGATGAAAAAATGAATTAATTAAATAATGTAGTACTCTTCAATTAACAGAGGAAATTACAATTTTTGATGCAATTGATGTGAAATGCAATGATATTCGATGATAATAATTACGATGATGTGAAAATGTCATTTAATGTGTGCGATAAGTGTTATGTCAATTTTATATGTCTATATTTTGCCACTCTTTGAGACAAAGTATTGGTTGCTTTGTTTCAAATATTTTGATGTTAAAATCAAGATTTGAAAAAATTTATATGCCTCGGTAGCCAGTGACCCTGGGCTTCCCCCTTGAGAGGTTGGCCAAAAATGTTAATTTTGAGGTCAAGCTCATGACACCATTTCATTTCAGTTAGCCCATAGGTCTCTTGCTACTAGTTCAAATATTCCCCGAAGATCCTAATTTCAACCTAGGAGTGCTTCTTATGCAAAAATTAGGGTTTTTTGGGGGTTAAAATAGGTAATTAGGGTTCTAATTATCTCATTTTCACTTTGAGCCTATAGGAAATTCTTTCCTTTGGTTTTCGTGTTTTTTCAATTATCGAGGAGCTATGGCGAGGATTTAGGGAGCCCAACACGTTGCATATGTGATTCATGAGTTTGGATAGCCTACAGGTGCTAGTGCCTTGGTATGTACCCTTTCATTTCTTGTTTTCATCTTTTTGTGTTCATGTAATTAATGCACGAAGAGAAATTAGGTGAGCGTGCTCATTTTTTGAAATTTTGACACTTGCATCGATTTTAGCACTTTTTATCTATGCAAACAACTTGCTTTTGATTCTTCTTTGTGCACTTGCTTAGAACTTGCACACCTGACATACATTTTCACTCTTGATTTCACCTTTGCCCTAATTTTTCACTTTTGACTTTTATGCTTTGTTTTTCACGCATTTGTTATAGTTTTGCACTTTCAAAATTTTCACTATTGAAATTTTCTATTGCTTTTGACTAACATTTTCTCGCTTTCGCCTGTTTGTTGCGCTTTTGTTAGAAATTTTATCACTTTTTCTAAAAAAGTTTCGCTTCTGATTGTTTTGGAATCCTAAGTCATCTTTTTCATCATTTTAAGTTCATTTTACGTTTTAGTATCAAATTCTTAACATCGTGGGTTGAATTGTTGCAGTCAGTTCTTAATCTACTCCAGTTGAGGGAGTGACAACCATGTGATTTGTTTGATTTTATCATTGGTTTCAATATATTAGAGCAAGATATTTTAGATGTCGGTTGCGACACATTTGCTACATGCCCAACATCAAATGTCATAGCGTGATGATGACTACGCTTGTGAAGAGGTGGCATTCAGAGACCTTGTCCTTCCATTTACCTACTGGGGAGGCTACAATTACCCTAGAGGATGTGTGGAGGATCCTTTGCATACCCATTCATGGAGAGATTGTTACATATTTTGTTCAACAGGGTACCCATTCTATGCAATGCATTCTTGGAGTGAGACGTCTAGAGGTTCGACAAACAAATATAGACTTATCGTCCATTTTGTGGGTAGTGTTGATCTTGTTTCACTTGTTCTCTATGGTCTAGTTATGGGGCTCACCGTTCTTGATAGGTAGGGCTGGCAGTTTCCTGTTGATTGGGGTGTGTCTATCGAGCAGATGTTCGAGCATGAGACTAGATACGCATGGAGTCCATGTCTCCTTGCCCACCTATACAGAGATATGCATGAGGTTGCATATCGTGGTGGGAAATCTATTTCTACTAGTGTCGAGCTCTTCTACATGTATGGGCCTAGGAGCACATCTCAGTTACTTGACCTAATGGTGTATTGGATCGTACTGTTGGGGATCCATATTCTTATCATTACAAAGATTTTCTGCATTATACATTGTCTAGACAACTTTCCTACTAGCGTTGTGTATTTGATGATATTAAAGGTTTTGTATGGAGACCATATATGGATTGTGAGGCATGTCCCGATGATCAGGAGAAGTTGGTATATTGTAGACAAACTAGATGGTTGATCAGTTGCGTGCACTCTCTTTTGGAGAGATATCTACCCGACAGGGTTTGCAATATGTTTGGAGAGAGATAGGGTCAACTTCTAGATGCCTATGAGGCTTGGTTTGGTCAAACCACCATAGAGGTTCGTGTATGGGGTCTATAGGCTAACCGTGATGCTACAGTTATTGATTTCAGAGCTCTTGCACTATTCGAGTGGGGTTGGCTAGTGGGTTTAGCGGATCTGGGTACTACTCTCGATTTTGATCAGTGGTGGGCATAATGCCTTGCTTTGAGATTTACAGATCTTGTCGGTATTCTTGCAATGGGTAGAGCAGGCATTACAGGCCATCAAGGATAGAGGTAGCATGTGGAGATCATTTGTAGAGCAGCTTGCTAGGGTGAGGAAAGATGGTGTACAAGATGATCCGATGCAAGCAGATCAGGGAGTAGGTATCCCATTTCTCACACCACAAGGAGATAGTATACCCAAGGCATATAGAATTGCATTCCCATGCACAAACAATATCGCAGAGTATGAAGCTCTAATCACAAAGCTCAAGATGGATATTGAATGGAGGATAAAATAATTGCAGGTATTCAAAGGCTCTCAACTAGTGATCAAACAAGTGAATGGTGAATACCAAACAAAAGACGACAACAGCCTATCCTTAACAAGGTTAACCCAACAACCTTGTACATCATCAACCTATCCTTAACAAGGTTTACCCAACCATACAAAAACAAAACCACCAAGTGGTTCCAAAATCGCACTTTGGCATAATGCTTCTTAGCACCATTGATATTTTCCTTACATTAAACAATACAAGGTGAACTCTTCTTGTAGATACTGGAGATCTATTTTTGCAAAGGATAGGATAACATGTTTGTAGAACAAGCTCATAGTTTTTTGGGACAAAATCATAGTTTTGTAGGACAAGGATTACTATTGCAATTATATCATTAATTGAAATTTCATTAAGATTCAGTTGTCTTGATTGTTGATCAATAATCCAACTCAAAATTCTCAATAATAGTCGTTTTATCACAAAATGCAATGAGGCAAGTTCACATTTCAAGGTATGCAAAACCTTAACCCCTCTAATCTAAATTTTTCATGTATCTAATTATTATCTCTATAAGCATTATCAATATGTGTAGATCAAACTCAATTTAATTTATTTAGGTTTTTAATATAAAGATAATTTAACCCTACATATTTTTAGGGTTATTTTTATCCTTATATTTTGGTGAACCCCATACCTTACATTCCTAGCCCTTAAGGTTAGTCAATTGTAATCGATTCTAAGTTCCAACTCTAATTAGTCTAAATCCTCACATTATTTTTTAGATTAGATTATTCATAAGTGGGCCTTCTTTATTTGTCGCCACTTTGATTCTCATTACATCCACCCTATATTTCTTTCTACAACATTATTAGATATTTCATTATGAATTGTAATTAGCCCTTATCCTTAGCATAATTATATGTACATACATACATCAAGGATTTCAATATACTCTTACAATATATTAGATCTAATCCTATAATCTTTGTTGGCATCATATCCTTCTTTCACACCTGTCATAATACATATTTTATTAATATGTTATTTCATTGCATATGTGATATTTCATCATTCACAAATATTATCAACACTTTTATCTTCCTTTTACAAGGTTCTACCTTATTTTTCTACATAATTTGTGAACCTTATACTCCTTGGGTGATATGTGATAGTTATACTTGTGATATCTTAATCCATAAGATCAATAAATAAATACTCTATGATGTCTAATTTTCTTTATTATTTTTTAATAATCATGAAAAGCTTTAATTTGTATTATATATATCATCAACACATAACTCATATGGGATGATCAAACTTACATTCTTATACCATATAAGATAAGTATTTGATCTTATGTACCACATCCCAAGACTCAACCTAATTCCCCAAGTTCATTAACCATGGATTGCCTACATATATTTCTTAGAAAATTAGAAGCATGTAGTTCTCTTAAGAGACATGGTGCTCTAAAATTGTTGAAATATCAAATGATCATTCTTTTTCTAATTATTTGTGTCAAGGTTGAAACCTTGAATAAAGTGATCACCACCCAAAAAATTATAATGATTAATAAAAAAATCATTTATATTGTATTTGAAACATAGAAAAAGGGGTCCTATGTCCCTTTTGTTTAGAAAAATAGGATCTAGGTATCTTTCTCTAAGATTTCATTAGAAAGAGAGAAAATCACAATGGGATAGGATTGACTTTCAACCTTGAGGTGAGCCAACCCTATTTTGGGATCTTGGATCTTAGCTTTCTTATGACTGAAATGCCTGATTGGCTATTTTGGGAGATGATTTAAAATGCATTAACTAAGTGAATTGCATGATCTAACACTTGAAATGTAGATTCCTATAATAACATAAATGAAAACAATAGTTTGTAGATAGATCTGGGAAGTGTAGAAAATACTAAACCTACCCAAAAATTTAGGTTTCTAGACCTGTAGTAGGACTCATTCACCCAAGGACGAATGGGTATTTGTACAAGGATTTTCATTGTTTTATTTTTTTATCTTTTTTTTCTTTTCCTCCAAAATACGCCTTTCAATTAATTAAAATGCTAGGTTATTTTTCTTTATCACCAAAAATATATTTTGTCAACTTTAAAATGCTTGAATTATTTATTTTTTAAATGTACAATTAAAATAATGCAATTGATCATTTCTTAGGAAATTTAAATATTCTAATGAATTTTCTAAATCCCAAGGAATATTTTTTAAATAATAATTTAACTAATTGTAATGATTTAAATATTGTTTCTAATACATTTAACTTTAAAGCAATTTCATTTCTTTTCATTCCTATTTTTCTTGATTCTCAATGCATCAAGAATAATTCACATGTAAGATTTCATCTTTAACATAGAATTAATGTAATTAGGTAAATAAATAACCACATTAAAAATTATGTATTTACTAGTTTTTCACAACATAGGGATTCCAAAATCACCACCAATTCATATCCTAAACCATAAATGAAAATAGGTCTTATATTGGACTCAAGTGAGTGTGATAGTGGCTACCATACACATTAGCTTAAAGTGAAATCTCCAATTATAATTTTTTTAGGAAATAGCTTAGACTAGTAAAATTAAATTGAGGAATAACCTTGTGCCTATACCTACACACTCAATTCACGTGTCAAGTGTACCTACTCCACATATATAATAGCTAAAGAAAATGAATATTATCCAATAGAATTCAATATCACATAAACCATAAATCACTATGATAAAATAGCCATAGAAATCATAACACGTGTACATATCAAGGAATACAATAGTAACAAAATACATCAAATCCTCACAAGGAACTTGGCACATTTCCATACATGCATCTCAATGCAACCATCCAACAATCACAAAAAATATTATCAATGAAAATGGTGATGCAAAAAACATCAATAAGTGATGCATCCCCTAATACATAGTTAGAAAACAATGCCAAAAACAAGACATCTCAAGAAAATGAATGGGTGGGAATTACATTTAGACAAATGAATAAAAAAATATGTAGAAAAATGAATGCATATATATTTGAGGAGTATGAAGATTTTTTTAAAAGATAAAATAAATATCTTAATTAAATTCTAAAATATTAAAAAAATATGAATAAAAAGATAAGAGATAGCTTGATATTTGGTTGTGGTTTTATGAAATTTCATCATGAAATGCAAAAAAATAATGAGAAGGAAGTTTGAGTATTATACTTTATGTTAAAAATATGGATTTGTTAGCGAAAATGGAGTGCAAACCCCTAAGGTATTCACTTAATAACCCAATAGCATAGCATGTGTTAGATGCATAAGACAACTGAGAGGGGGGGTGAATCAATTGTACATTAAAACATCATAACCCTCATTAACATTCAAATTTTTATTAGCCCTTAAACCCTTAATTAGATTTAACATAAAAGTAAACAAGTGAAACAACAACACATCAAAACACCATGCACAATAGAATACCATATTTACATGGAAAACCCAAGAAGGAAAAAAGAATGGTGAGGATTAGCTCACAAATATATGAATTACAACATTGAATACAATAAATCTCACTATCGGAGGGCTCATTGCCCAAAAGAAAGAAGGGATCACTCACTGTCCAAAGAAAGAAGATAAAAGAAGGGGTGGCTCACAACCAATTTGAACTACTACTAAAGCATCTCTCTTATGCTAAAGGTGCAATTCCAATGAAGCACAAACAACTCATTCAATAGACTAAAATGTAGACACCTTTTCCTCACTGCATCTAAAAGTCATAAGCATTAAATCTCACACTGAGGTCACCACACTTAATCAAATTCACATGTTTCACTTACCTTCCATAGATCCACACTCATCTCTAATGATTTACCTTTCTTATATACCATCCACAACCACATTCTCCAAGGTTGGTTATGCACCTCAAATGTGCAATTACAAAATAGATTGACACCAAACACTTCCTCAATGGAAAGAAGTGAAAGATTACCACACCATGGGTTAACTAGGACCCAAATATACACTAATACACTTTTTAAAGCTTCCACAAACAACACACCACTTTTGCAATAAGTGCTAACATGCTAGGTAGACCAAACTTGTATTAACACCCTTAACAATTAAGTTCATGCTTAACCATGTCCAAAGACAACTTCGTGGACCACATAACAACACTCCACAATATCCATACAACATCTTAAAATATTCCATCATCAAAATATTCACCACTACTACTACAACCACTTGAAACTTAAGAACACCTTTATTCTATGCAACCAGACACATTGGCACAAACATCCAACACACCAAAAAACCTTACAAAACACCACAAAGCCTAAAAATTCAAGGGAAGGTAGATACAAAAAATATAAGCACATTACCATATCCATAGGACAAGAACCTTCACTGTGGATAAATGTGGATCAATATCATTTCTCCTAGACACCTTATTCACCAGACAAACATACTATCAAACATAACTTTCACTATAAAATTATCCAAAACCAAAGACTCTGGATATAGAACCTCTGAATACTTCTAATAATCATATCCAAACCACATAGGCATGTCTTCAACCATGAAGAAATGCGGAGTAGAATACTGAACTCCACTCTATTGCACTGAACTCTCTTTTATTCATTTTTTCTCAAAAAGCACTTGGAAATCAAGTGAACTTAATGAAAATACAAATCTTATTCATCAAGACATTAATGAAATCAATGATGACAATTCCATAACACCTTCTTATCATACCACAACACATCCATACTAGCACTTGACAACTATCTCCCCAACTATGACAACACCAACATCCTTCCAACAAATTCAACACACAATCTCCATATGGTTGACATCAATGACCAACACCAACTATTGACATCAATGAAAAAAATAACAACATATTTGCAACAATCTCCCCCTTTGTCATTGATGGCAACACTGGTTCTGAAAAACCATCAACAATAAAATCATACCAACAATAACTTTGCAACAAGTAGTACTCCCCCTGACTAGGGAATCTCTCACTCTTCATATTCTCTTGCTCATGAACACTCTCTCCCTGTGATATTTATATCATATTCTCTATTGAACTATGGTTTTTCAACCAATTCTCTCCCCCTTTGAAATCAATGGAAAAGGGCCATAGATTCATCCAACTCTCTTTCTTGTATTGAACTATTTTGCTCTCCCTCTTTGACAACATCCAAAGGGAAACACCTCTACCTTTCACACATCATCTATATAGGATTTTTCTTTTATGTTTTCCATTTTGACATCTACATACACCACTTTGACACCACTTGCAACACTAGTAAGCAACATCATTGTCTCTTCACTGCACTCACTTTTCTACACTCTCCCCCTTAGGGGCACAAAGTATGCTCCATTTGACTTCACCAACTAGTAACCACTACTACCTACTCCCCTTGAGAGGTATCCTTCATCAGTCTGGAACAAAAGAATAAATCTTGAATTTCTCCACCAAACTGATGCACACTCTTATACATCAAGACATAAATGACAACACTAGCAGCGTACTTGCAATAGAATGTGCATTCATAGCATACTATTAAACACCCCTAATTTTATTTCTACACTTCAAAAATTTGTTTTAGATGCCCTTTTGCATACACTAGTATAGAACCTCCCTATTTTCACCAAGTATCCTATGAACCCTTTTTGTGTCTTCTTATTATTTATATGCTATCAACCAAGGTCATGAACAACACCTACATCTAACTCAAAACTAGTTTCAATTTTTATCCCATACATTAAAGCCTCAATATAAAAAACCTAGATGAGATATGACAAATATGTCGCCATACAAAACTCTTTCATTTAAAATATCTTAAAGCTTCTCAACCCCCAAAACCTTGTCACACCAACTCTAATAGACCCCTAATAAGAGACATCTCAATTATACTATACATATTAATCTAAATTATAATGGTTTTTTAAGAGATGCATGTCAATTCTTCTAGTTATAGTTGTGGCATTATAAAAGATGTCCATTAACTAGTTTTAGGAAACTTGGGTAGGATTGTACTGAAATTGCATGACCTTAGTGTAAGTATTGTTTCCTTTGTTAATTAAATTAGAGTTGATATTAAGTAGGTAACCCCAGGATTATGAGGCTCTAACATAAGACAATATTATATGGTGTATAAAAAATATAGATTCATGTCCCTAGCAAAATTAACACAATGAATTTAATTTCCTCTAATTGGCTTGTGTAAAGTAATATGTAGAAGATTTGGAATTCCACTTATAAACACCACACCCCTTCTACACATGCTTCCTTGAATCAAATACCTACCGGGTGTATCACATCAATTAAATTATCCCCTTTCCCTAAAATACCAGAGAAATATATTGGATCACATTTTGGTTATTTAAAAATATTAATATGCATGCATGTGATAAAGTATTGCTTCAAAGGAAAATCCCTTATGTTCCAACCCTTATCCTAAAGGGAATTTTAAAAAATAATTAAAATATAGTAAATTTAGAAAAATGCATGCATTATAATGCATGTGTTATGACTTGGATCTAATTCAAACTATAATGTGTATGCATAATTTATTGTATTCATTTTAGAAAGTGCATATGCATTTTTTTAAATATTCCTTATGGTCATTTTTTGTCCCACATCTTAGTGCACTTACCCACTTTACATTCCTAGCCCATAGTGTTAGATAAATTTGATCGATTATAAGTTTTATATATAATTATTATAGTTTTTCATATTATTTAGATTTGATTGTTCATATGTGCTACCTAGAGTTTGGGCCTTTATTGCTTATTGCCTCTTTGATTTCCATTGTCTCTACCCTATCTTGGTTTCTAATACATAATTAGATATTTCATTGTGGATTGTAATTAGCCTCCATCCTTATCATATTTACATTCATATATTAAATATTTTAATATATTATTACAATATGTTACATCCAATCCTTTAATATTTGTTGGCATCACTTCCTTATGTTATATGAATGGGGGTGTACTATGCAGGAATTATTTCACTAGATAGGTAATATTTCATCCTTGATGAACCTTGATGGCAGTTTTCCTCTTTTTTAGAAGGATATACTTTATTCAACTACATATTTTTATTCTTAGATTCTTTACAAGACATATGATAGTGATACTTGTGATAACCTAGTCCATTATGTTAATAAATAACTATATTTTACTATTAGCTTGAACATATATATATATTCAAGAAACCATTCAACTTATACTATGACATGCTACACATTTCATCATCATGAATCAACTAGATTTATCAAACTTACATTGTTGTACTTTATAAGTGTAAGGAAGCTAAGGTAGAGAAACAATTTCCTACACTAATCTTGAGAGGAGAATAATGTAAAACTTTTCAGATCTTTAACAATTATAGAAACTTAAACAAAATTAAACATAAATATCATCAATACCACAACACGGTGATTTATGCAGGGAAAACCCTTTTAGGAGAAAAACTCCACACTCCAAAAGCCGCCCAATATATTCTTTAGAAATCACAAAGATTACAATATACTTGCAGAGAAAACTTCTCACAGGAGTATCACCAACCAAAGATCCAGAGGCAACAAGACCACTATCACACTCTCATAATACATCACAATACACAACTGTAATAGACTACCCTCATAAAATAGGGTTACCTTCTAAGGCAAGTCAAGCTAATAAAATATTGATCGTCAGATATGAGACATAATGATGAACGGTCTAGATATACAATAATTAAATATAAATATAAATTTTCTTTTGGGTGTGTTTCCCTCGATCGCTTGCCAGTGCACATTGCCCTTAGACCTTAGCTAAAGGGACAATTCCGTCAAACCCCTTGTGGGGAGAGACCCCCTACACCCCCCAGTCATCGTCGGATGAACAATAGCTTATGTATCAATAGTAACTTATGTAATTGCAAGGTTGAGACACATTTTCTCAACAATAAGTAACTCTTTGGTATCATGCCAAATCCTTAGACTCAACCCAGTTCTTGATTCCATCCACCATGCACCACATACATATCCTATTTAGAGAATTAGGGGCTTCTAATTCTCATAGGGGATTATATTTTCTAAAAAAAATTGACACATGTTGAATGATTAAACTTTAAATAGATTTTGATTCTTATCAAGGTTAAAGCCTTCAATGAAGGGGTTGAAACCCAAATAAACTATATAGATTAACAACTAACATAATTATATTATATTTCAAATTGTGTGTATGCAACCCTTTCCAAGTGATTTGCAAACCTAAAAAAATTGAATTGACTGTCACCCACTCATCATTTACTAGTTCTTTTTGAAAAAGTTCTTGATTGTAGTTTTCTTCAATTCATATTCATTCACATTGCATATTATTATATTACCCAAATTTCTTAATTTTTGTTTTTATAAGATTGGGTAACATTAGATTCCATTTCCTATTTTCCTCAAATATGTACAATATAACATCTTTATTCAATTTGCATGGTGATTTTGCTTATGCATGTTGCACAAGAGACTTTTAATTTTAAAATGACTTTTAATTTTAAAAGTGTCACTTTCTAAAACAATGAAGCCCACATGGAGTATTAATAATAGTGAAAGCAAGCAAAAAAGGGTGGTGTGGCTAACCTCCTTCATAGACCACTAGGTCTATTTACACACTCCCCTTTTTTTCTACATACATAAGATATCAAAAAGTCTAATTAGATAATTATTTTAATAACATCAAAATAGATTCTTTGAGATTCATTATAATTCATTTTTAGTATTATAGGCTACTAATATTTGTATTATTATTTTATTGAAGGTAATTAGGGATGCCATCAAGCCTTAGCTTCATTGTGATACCCTTCAAAGGATGAAGATTTAAGAATTTGAATGTGCCTATAGATTTTATTAAGAATATTACTATGGCACCTTATTAATGGAGAGTCCATTGAATGGTAGATTGTATTTACATAGAGGGATATTTGACGTTTGATCACCCACTTTTGAAAGCATCCCATTTTCATTACAACCACCCAATGAATCATTCTTATTAAATTATTTAACTAAGGTGCTTATTATGATTTAAGATATTATTACTAAAATAAAATGGCCACAACTTTCTTATATCTTGATAAAATTTAGATTTTAAAATTATCTTAAAAACTTAAAAATAGAAAAACAAAAACGAAAAATTTACCCTCCCAAACACTGCAAAATATGAATTGTCTTTCTTAATATTTTAAACTATAATATTATCTCGTTTTTAATACTAATTTATTTTAATCCTATCCTCTCAAAATGCATAAAAGGATACCTATTATTCTATATAAATTTATTTATCAGAATAACACTATACAATCTTCATAGTATTCAACTAAATTCTTTTTAAACTATCACTTTCCCTTGTACTAATGAACATTTAATAATTTCACAACATAATAAATTGCATAATTTAAAGTTCAGAGAGCATTCCAAAATAGGTTCCCAAACGAATATAAAAGGTGAGTATTTTTTTAAATTTCTACGGTAGTCTAAATGTGAGATAACAAGGAAGAGTTACAGTAAAGGCAGAACCTTTAACTCACCTGACACTAATAATGTCCTGGCAGTGCCAAGTATTGCACCATAATAAAATCCTTGACTGTTGAATTACTCTGAGACTTGGAGAACTTTATTTTTATACAAAACTATGGGACTGGTAAATAGTTCTCTGCTCTTTTTATGAAGTGTTGCTTCTGATGGTCAACAATATGAGCCTATCAGACTTTGATATCACCTGATATATATTGGATAAAGTTTTATAGTTAAACCTTGGACATTATGCCTGCTAGCTCCTACCCAATTTATAACAAGCCAGAAAACAAGAAGCAGTTCAACCAATCCATTCAAGTTAAATTGAATCATTATCTTAGTTTATAAGTTTAAACTTCTTACGAGTTCATTAGAATTTATGTTATATTAGACGATTTGTAAATCAGTTTAGTAGTATCTCAGTTTCCGTTCTAGAAAAATTCACCATCAACAATTCACTGTCAACTAATTCACCTCCAACAATTCATTGCCAACAATTCATCAAATTCATCTCAAGGAAAATTCACCATCAACAATTCATGAGCATCATGGCGTTGAATTTTCCACGAGATGAATTTGTCATGGCAATGAATGAATTGTGGGTGGTGAATTTGCCTAACCCCTCAGTTTCAAAGAGAATTTTCAAAATATAAAATTATATATTGACGTAAAATCAGATCCAAAGTACTCTACTTAAACATCAATAACAATTTTACACTTCAACTAGATTAAGCTGCAGTAAATATTTATCCTATTTTTAATAGTTAAAGTTGATCTTTGACTGCTGAACTGAATGATGTTTAAGAATAACTGATACAACACATAAAGTACTTCATCATATAAAAGATCTGGACTTGAAAGGGACATACACTCTGATAAATTAATATTGTAATAATGTTTTCCATCTAAAGAAAGAAAAATCAGAAACTTCCATGAATTCAAATTAAAAAATGTCGAGGTCCCCTAAATTCTTAGAGATATCGTTTGAAACAAAATGATTCGGAGATAAAATAGTCAGGCTAGACAGAAATCATTTCCATAAAAATACAATGAATGTGCATTATATTTTTCCACTATTGAAAGGACGGCTAAGATTCTTATGCTTTCTTGAATCCCATTTTCTTTTTCCTCTCACATTGAGGCATGACAGCACTGAATGTCACTGAAGAGCACTTCATTCAGCTCAAGACTTTCTTGACATGGATAAGGAATATTAAACTTCTTTTAATTTCCCCCCTCATTACGTTGGTTGAATTCTAGATTTAAATTTTTTTATCAAATTGGATAATATATATAGTAATTTATGATATTATTAATTGTATTAGTAAGGTCTTAATGATTCCAATTGTTATATTTTTATAATAATAATAATATTAATTGATTGTTTGTTATTATTATTAAATGATTAGTGTTAAATCATGAATTAGTTTGAATGTCTTTTTACAAATGGTCTAGTATGTGATTGTTCAATCATATTTTTCTTTCTTAAATATATACATATTAATATTGGTATCAGGACATAATAACCCGGCCAAAATAATCCTGGACAGAATAACCTGACCAAAATAATCCAAGGAAAAAATAACCCAAAGTCATAATAACCCATGGACAAAATAACCCGTGGTCAAAATAACCCATGGACAAAATAACCCGTGGTCATTTTAGAAAATGACCAAGCTAGTAAACTAGAAATGACATAAAATAAATTATAAATATGATTGTGAGGCACCATAGAGGCTATTTAGGTAATTTTTAGACCATATATCCATTATATACCCCTAAAAATAGCCTTAAAACACCTTTAATATGCTTAAATAATCTATAAAATGGTAAATAATTATAAAAATAAAGGCAATTTCATGGGAATAAGTTGATTAAGAGTTATTATGAAAAGATATAAATGAAAAGGCATTAAGAAGATATATAAAGTGGTAGAATTAAGAGAAGTAAAGAAAGGAAGAAGGGGAGAAGAAGTAAGAGTGTGTAGAGTGATAAGAAGAGGAGAAATCTAAATTCATAAAAGAAGATATTTTGTAATATATTTTTTTGAACATTATTTTAAATTTTCCTAGGGTTTTCTAAAAGAGTGTACAAAAAATCAATATACTTTTTAGGGAACCAACACATTCTTCATAATTTTTAATATATACAATGTCTCTTCAGTTTTTAACAAGTCAGAAAAACAAGAATTTACTTATTGTAGGCGGTTACACATTTTTGTTTCATCGACAAGGCATCAATAAAATGATCTAGCATTGTGTGGAATATTTTACAAGTAAATGTTCAAGTCGGTGGTATACTACGACACAAACAGAATCTGGTGATGTGATTAGCAGTACAGAACACAATCATGCTCCAAAACCTAAGATGATCATTGTCAAACACAAATTGAAAGAAATGAAAGACATGGCGTGCTCGAATTAAGATTCTACAAGAAATATCATCGTTGCTTCATGTTCTAATATTTCATTACCTGTAGCAGGAGCAATACCATCAACCCATGCATTATCCAAAACAATTCAAAGAAAAAGATTAAGATTTGAAGCACCGCCAGCAAATCCTCACACATCGGTAGATCTTATCTTACTAGTAGAATATACAATTACCAATAGAGGGGAAAAGTTTCTTTTTCATGACAGTAATGATGAGAATCATTTTTTAATATTCACCACCACACAAAATTTGCAATTACTGAAAGAATCTGAAAATTGGTTTAGTGACGGTACATTTAAAACAGTGCCAAGTATTTTTCAACAGAACTTTGCACACGATTCTTGGCTTGAAAACTGATGCAATATTTCCACTCATTTATATTATTATGAGCAACAAAACAAGAACCACTTATACACAAGTACTTGCAGAATTAAAACAACTTCAACCTGATCTAAACCCAAAAACTCTACTTATTGATTTTGAATTAGGTTTCATGGGAGCTATTTCTGAAAATTTTCCAAATGCCACTATTCGGGGATGTTTTTTCCATTTCTCTCAATGCTTGTGGAGGAAAGTTCAAGAAGAAAGTCGACAAACATGTTATAGTGTCGATGAAGTATTTGCATATGAGATCAAGAAACTTGATGCATTAGCTTCCATGCCTCAGATAGACGTAATTGATGCATTTGAAACACTTCAACAATCTCCTTATTATACAGAACATGAGAAGACCCTACAACCCCTAATTGATTATTTTGAAGACACATGGATTGACAAACTAACCAGAAGAGGCAACAAACGATCACCCAAGTTTTCAATCACAATGTGGAATTGCTAATCAACTACTCAAGATGATCTTCCCATATCCAATAATACTATTGAGGGATGGCATAGAGGATTTAGTGAATTGCTTCAAGCATCGCACAGCTCAGTCTGGAAATTCATCAGTGAAAAAAGAATAGAGTCTCCAAGAGAATAGAATAGAGAAATATATGGCTAGATACATTGGGCAACCAAGCAGGAAAAAATACCATGAACTCAAAGAAAGAATAAAAAGATTGGTTGATGGTTATGACAACCATTACATTTTAGATTATATAAGAGGCATCACTCATAATTTGACACTTTAATTGAAAATTTGAATAATAAAGTTTTTTTAGCAACATACATGTAATTTATAAATTCTGTTTTCCTTTCTCTATATTCTTATGGGGATATTTTGTCCATGGGTTATTGTGACCATGGGTTATTTTGGCTTGGGTTATTATGACCCTGGGTTATTTTGTCCCTGGGTTATTGTGACTGGGTTATTCTGTCTAGGGTTATTTTGGCTGGGTTATTATGTCCTGTAACCATTCATATTAATAGCTTAAATTTTCATTTATAGCATTATTTTTAAGAAGAAATATACAAAAAATTTAGTATTAGTTTTAAGACAAGAGTATCATAAGATATCTAATATTAATAAATTTCACCAACATTTCAAAATAGTAATAGCACAAAATAAATACCAAGAATGAAATATCACAATGATGCAACCAAATAAGATAATGAGACACCAATATACCTTGTGAAAACTCTTTTGAGAAAAATCCAACCTCCAAAATTCTAAACAAATGTATTATCTAGTAATTAAAATATTAAAATAAACTTGCAATCTCTAGGCTCTTATAGAATATCCATTCCCACACTCAAGGAGTGATTAAAAAAAAGATGATTTAACCTCAAGTACCTAAGCCCTCTATTTATAGACAAGAGAGAAACAAGAGAAAACTTACTAAAAGCTTCCTACCACTAATAATTAATGCCCCAATAGCCAATGATCAATGCACCAAGTTGGGTACCTAAGTATGCCACTAGAACCAGGTGACAACACAATCACCAAGGCCCCCCAATTACACTCCAATCCTAATCCCCAATATTAGCTTGCAATATGTGAAATAAGCATTAAATCCATTATATCCCAATAAACTATGACCCCCAAATATTAAATGTGTTTTCATTCAATATGTCATTGACATAAAATGCATTTACAGTGTTACAACAATTCTATAGAAAATATTGGACTAGACTTGAAAGTGTGATGATCCATTTTGAAGTAGACCACAACTTTACCAAATATGAAATATTTCTATGAAAGGTGTGCACTGCCTTTCCAAAATTCTTACACTTGTATACATTGCATAGAGGATCAAACCCAATAAAAAAAAACTAGCTACTTAGATGAAGCATCCCTATAGTAGTCATGGACCACTTGAACTACTTTGTACTAACAGGCTTTTTCAAAAAATTAGCAATATCCACCAATGTTTCCACCTTGTTGATCACAACCCTCTTATCCTCCACCATGTTATGAAAAAAAATGTTATATAACAATGCTTTATCCTCATATGAAAAGTAGGTCTCTTTGAAATGTGATGGTACTAAAACTTGGTATATCTAAGTAGTTCTAGATAGTTGAATTATGTGGATTGGAAACATAGCTCCCAAAGTGGACATATGGCATAAAAAATAGATAGTCTAAATCTTATGAATTCTCTTCTAAGAATAATAAATGATTTATCCTTCCTCGGGTTTTAGAATTATCATTGATGGGGATTGTCACTTTTGTTTAATACCTCTTTTGGTTGGTTCTTGTCGATGCATTATTGGATACCTTTTTGTGTCTATGGAGGGAATGCAAGGAATTGCATAAAACATGAGGATATGAAGCTATGAATACATTTCATGCCAATAAAATAGGAAAGTGAAAATTTGGCTTGCTTCAAGCTTGAGAGGTTGCAAGAGGTATTTATGATTTAATTAATGTGATATAGGTAGGTATTGGAGGTTGGGAAGAATGCATAGAAGGAAAGTGGGGTATGTATAAGTTTCTTTCAAATATAATTCAATTTGTATAGGTCAATTACAAGAAACACCATTCACTATGGTGTTCTTTCTAGGGACATGGAACTATCTCTTTTCTATAGCATACTCTTGTATTGTGTTAGAGCCTCATAATATTAGGAGTGCCAACTTAATACCAACTCTAATTCAATTAACAAATGAAACAATGATCACACCAAGGTCATTTATCTTTAATACAATCCTACCCATGCTTCCTAAAACTAGTTATATGACATCTTTTGGTGATGCAACAAGCCTACCTAGAAGAATCACCAAGTGCCTCTAAAACCTTCCATTATAATATAGATTAATACATATTAATATAATATAATGAGATATTTTATTAGGAGCATTCACTAATAGAAAGTTTCTATGGATTGAGATGTATAATCACTTTTAAATCAAATATTTTTATATTATGACATATTTGTCATAACTCGTCTAAGTTATTGCACGTTGAGACTTTAATGTATGGGATGTGAATCAAAATTATTTTTTAGTCAAGTATAGGTTTAAGAAAAACCTTTGGTTGATAGGGTAAAATAATAAGGGGATATAAATATAATAGAAAATTGGTACATAGTGTAGACACGTAAAATGTACCGATTGACATTGCACATCTGATTCTGATTACTAATACCATTTAATCCTAAATTATCCCTCAGTCTAACCATTTAATCAAATTTCCTTATTTGATTAAATTCATCAATTTCCTTCCCTTAAATAAATAAATCATTTTATCTAATTAAGTCTCTCTTTTGTTAATTAAATCAATCCATCTGATCTAATTATCCCTATTTAATTAAATAATTAATTCTATTTGATTAAATCTATAAAGTCTATCTATTAAATTAAATAAATTAAAACCTTATTTAATTTAATCTAACATCATCTCTTTTAATTAAATAAATCAAAATCTTTATTTAATTAATCTCTTATCACATTCCTCTCATATTTGATTTAAATAAATCCACAAATCTAAGTCAAATTTGTCACATTAACTAATCTCTTCTTTAAATTAATTAACCTTGGATTAATTTAATCTCCTCTCATGTCCCATCCTCCAGCTTTTACCACTTGCACATGAAAATAGATTTTATTCATTTATTAAATCTCCATTTTCCTCACAAGGCATCTTTTAAGGAATATTCCCCAAATTTGAATTCAAAATCTAAGTTGACATGTATATCCAACAAGGCATTTACTCTCTCTTACATGTCCTTTGCCTTGAGCCAAGTGGCATTCAATGCATTTTTTCTTCCCTCTTGCATGTCATTTCAACAAATTCAAAATTCAAAAGTAGGCATTTATTAGCACAATCCTCAAAACTTGCACATCCTTCATCCGCTCATAGATTGACAAGTGGCATCTTGCCATTGGATGAATGTTAGTCCCACATTGCTCAAATTTGGACATTCATCTTTCAATATCATCTATAAATAAGAGGCTTCATTCCTCATTTGATCATCCACAATTTGAGTAAACTTACTATACTCAAATACATCTTCAAGCTTTAGCATTTTATCTCATTCGTAGCTAGGTTATGCGGGTTTTTCATCATGGAGCACATTTGAATCTACAACAAAGTGGATCACTCTTCATCAATCTTCAACATTGCATCATAGGAGTTGGGAAAGGGCCAATTTTCACATGAAATTGGCACCAATTCCCCCATGGGATCAAGAGTTTGCTTGGATTAATAGGATTTAATCTATTTCATTGTGTTCTTCATTCGTCTTTCCTATTTTAAGCATTGCAAATGGATTTCATGGGGAACCTAGATTCTAACTTGCATTTCAATCTTATAATGTGTTTATTTCTTGTGTTGTGCAGGTTTTAGAGGGATCTTGGTTCACACATAGAATATCTAATAAAAATAGGGAGATATTCTAAGTATACTACTGTATGTAACTAGGGTATTAAAAACATAAATTCAAGGGGTGGAAATTAAACTAGGGGCTTTTATTAATACCCTATGAACACATTTAAAAATTCTATTATTTTTTAATAAAATCCCCTAGGCTAGATATTTCTTTATTTCCACAAGCACACAAGAAGAAAATTGTGGCAAGAATATTCATTAGAGAGCTTATAAATGATCCAAAGTAGGAGAAATAATTCTAGGCACGTGTTCACTTCTATGTAGGTACCAATATGCTCTAGATTATTTGATTCTAATGAGATAGATACAACTGTTGGAATTGTTGTCATTGATGTCAAAGGGTAGTCATAATGGTCATTGATGTTAGTGAACTAGCGTAGGAAGATTGTTTGCAATTTCTTAGTATAGGTCTTGTAAAGTTGCAAATATTGTCATGCAACGTTGAAAATGTTGCACAAATGTTGCATTTTCTTGGAGAAGGAAAATGCAAGAAATTCCAAAGTATTTTGGAGGAAATAGACAATAGATCTAATATGGTTTTTTTTAGTACATATAAGATGTATGGTCCACAGGTCTAGGTGACAAGAGTTGAGCTCAAAAATGATTTATTTCTACTCTTTGTTCTAGCTGTTATTTTGCAAAAAAACCATAAGGAATTTCAGTCATGTCGACACATAGTGTTTCTATTTCTACATTGATTGGTAATCAATGGTAATAGGTTTCTTAAGTTATAATTGAAGCCCCATGGGTCATTTTGTTACCGACCCCTTTGTCCTAGTAATTATCGGCTCCACAGAATGCTTGAAGGTCTTAAAGTTTCCTAAGTCTAACACTTGATATTTTATCCGAGTTTGATCAATGGTGGTTATCAAAGATTGAAGATCAAACGACTCCTATACGCCCATAAAGCTACATGGTTGATGTCAACTCTTGGTTGGGAAATCATAGAATCATGCCAAATTTCTAGTGGGACCAAGCATAAAGCTACCTGATTTTCTAAGATCGTTGGACCGTGTGAAAGATGTTAGAGATCGACGACTAATGCAACATCACATTTCAAATTCATTCTGACATACTATTATTTTTCATAGTGTGAAATGATGACAAGTGGCTGAAGATGATTGCATCGCACTATTCATATGTATCATATATTTTATTCTACAAGTGAAAAGATAAAATACACTAGACAAATAGTGTGCAATAAAGATCAATGATGCACGTTGAAGGTGAAGATTGAATGGTTTCTGCTATTTTATAGAAAGGATGGTGGGTCCCTATGATGGCTCTACAAAAAATGTGAAATGAAGACACATGTCCATGATGTCAGGTGGAAACTATTTGTTGCATCACATAGCTCCCATACATTGCATATATCATTCTTCAAGCGTGAAGCGAAAAATGTGCTAATCAAATGGTATGTGATAGAGATCAATGGTGTAGATTTAAAGAGAGATTGATCTAATGGTTGTGTTTTAAAGTTGAGACATATCAATGGATACCATCAGATCATGGTAGCAAAGGAAAGATAAATGGTTGATATTCAAAGTGTGCAAATGGATACTTCTTGAAGACAAAATTTGATAGGAAGTTAAAGAGTTGAAGTCGATTTTAAATGTATTTCTAAAAATTCATAAAAGAGATAATTTCAAGGGATAGCGAAGCAGTTAGGGTTTGTGTAACTATGGAAACAGTTACTATTGTGGTTAGAATGGCAGCGTGAGAGGTTGATATATATATAACTCTAACACATCTTGTGTATAATGGGGATGCAAATGCATATTATGTGAATTCATAGAGGTTACTGAATTGAATATGTTTCAAGTGTGGCACAGTATATTTTGATAGATGAAAAGTTATTAAAGTGATTATCTTAGTAATGGTGAATTGAGAGAAGTGTAGTGTAGAGGAAAAGAGTCTAGATTAATGAATTGAAAAGGTGCATTTCAGGTTGAAGAAGAACCAATATCAACATCTATGAACTTGTAATGTTGTAGAGGTTGGTGCCTCCAAAAGATTGAGTTGGTGTGCTCAATTAGGTGTGTAGTGTACCTTGAGGTTGGTGCTTCAAAATATCGCCTTAGGTGTGCAGTGTACATTGAGGTTGGTGCCTCAAAACATTGTCTTGGGTGTCAATGTACCTATAAGTTGCTTCTTACAAACATATGTAATATCTCTTATTGTGAGGCTAGATTAGGATAGTAGATCCTAGCAACTATTCTCATTGTGGTTTTTCCCACATTGGGTTTTCCATATATATTTGGTGTCTTCTTTGTGTGTGATGTTTTTTTGTGATCTTATTTCTTATCTACTTATTTAATTTGGTAAAAAAAATTCATACACTGATTAACCCCCCTCTCAATGTATTGGTGTTATTTTAACAAATAGTATGAAAGCCCAAGGTTCCTTGAAGAATGTTTAATCAACTTAAGGTAGATCTAGTTTCAAGAACACTATGGTTGGATAAGAAGGATCTTATTCAAATAGGGCACCTTTGTTTGATGGAACAAATTATGCTTTCTAGAAAATTAGAATGGAGACTTACTTGACTTCTCTAGGATTTGATGTATGGCAGTCTATTGTAGATGGATACAAAGCACGCGCAACTCCTCCCACTAAATTTTCTGATAAGAAAGCTTGTGAATACAACGCAAAAGATAAAAATGTTATTTTATGTGGTCTAACCAACTTAGAATTAGTAAAAGTCATACATTGTAATTTTTCCAAATAAGTTTGGGAGAAGCTAAACAATATCTATGAGGGTGATGATAAAGTGAAACAGTAAAAATTGCAAACTCATGGAGGAATGTTTGAGACTCTTAAGATGAAAGATGAAGAAAATATTGTAGCATAGTTGCTCAGGGTATATGAGGTAGTGAATGCAATCAGAGATCTCGGTGAGAATATTGAAGACAAGGTTGTTGTTAAGAAGGTTTTGAGGTCTCTCCCATACATATTTGATTCTAAGGTCTCTACAATAGAAGAAGCTAAAGATCTAGATAATTTTTTTATGGATGAACTATTTGGGTCATTAACTACATATGAAATGAGAAATGAAAGTACAAGCTCAACAAAGAATGAAGAAACATTCAAGTCTTCCAAGATCAAGAAGATTGAAGATGATTCATAGCCCGAAGCCAGTTCAAATGAAAAAGAAGCAAATTTTGTCAAAATATTGAAGAAGGGCACTAGAAAATATAAAGGTAAGCTTCTTCTCAAATGTTTTAACTATGGTAAAATAGGTCATTATGCCTCAAAATTTCCTTTAAATGAAAATGAAAAGGGAGACAACTTTCTAGGAGTCAAGAAATTTCCAAATATAAAAGGAGAAACTATGGTAAAAAGAAGAGTCTTTATGTAGATAAAGAAATTAGTTCTTTAGATGATTTCTCTTCTGCAAGTGAAGTTAGTGAAGTAGGTGAAACTATATTTATGGTTGAAGAAATCAAAGAATGTGAATATTTCGACGAGGAAGAAGAAGGTGAGGTAGATTTGGAAGGTGAACTGGTCTCTACTTTAGAAAACTTGAGAGATGAAAGAAAATAGAATGAGAAGTACAAGTTAAGGATTGAAGAATTTAAGAAACTTATTTTTGGCATAAATCTGTAGTTGGAAGAATCAAAGAGAATTATAGAGGTAACTAATTTGGATTTAAAGAACAAACTAGAAGAGTGCTATAAAATTGAGGCTAAATTTGTCTCTTTAAGGAGGGAATTAGCGAAGACAAATTTATAGTTAAATATAATTCTCTAGCTTGGAAGGAGTTTGGAAGTCCTTGATGAAATGATTGGCAGTCAAAGATCTATTTTCAACAAGTTTGTTGGTTTAGGATATGAAGGAGACACGAGTTTCAAAGATGTTCTCTAAAAACAATGCAACTACTTTCAAGAAGTCTAAAGGTTCCATGAAGGATAAGAAGATTGAAGACCACAGAAAAATGGATGATGGATTCATGAAATTACACAATCCAAAGAGGAGATTCAAAGGCCAACGTGCAAGAAAAACCAAGTTTAATTATAATTTTCATGGTTATTGGCTTTCATGTAATCATATGGACATAAAGCTATAGATTGTAGGATTAGACCTTTTAGAAATGATAGACATAATTCTGGAACAAAGAATCCTTTTTCTCCTTTAGTTGGTCTAAATGATGTTTGTTATAATTGTAACAATTACAAACATATAGCCATTTTTTTAGAAGTGTGTTTACAAAGCCCCTACACAGGAGAAAAATAAATTTATCTCTCAATGTAAAAAATATACCAGCTCATGTTCATGCAAGTCAAAAGAAAGAATTTGCACCCACTGCATAGAAGAAAGAATCTACATAGAGCTTTGAGGAAAAGTAGAAAAATCCTAAAAGATATTGGAGAGAGAAGAAGACTAAGATGAAGAATGAATAATAAATGATTGTCCAAACCATTTTTCACACCAAAGGATAAGAAAACCCTTGGGTAATTAACAATAGTTTCTCTAGTCATATGACTAGAGATAAGAGAAAATTCACTAGCTTGGAGAAATGGAATGGAGGTACAATTAAGTTTGGTGATAATACTACTACTAAAATAACTAGAAAGGGTACACTATGCAAAGATGGTAAAAATAATGCTCAAATGTGTTGTACATAGAAGTATTAAAACATAACATGCTTAGTGTTAGTCAGATGTGTGACAAAGGATATACTTTGTTATTTCATGCTAGTGGATGTGACATAAGGAAATATAGCTCTGGTAGACTTGTTGTTGAGGCAAGCAAAACTGATAGCAACTTGTACAATCTAAAAGAGATGGAAAGTGGAAGATGTATGTTAAGGAAAACTGATGAAAGCTCATTGTGGCACAAAAGGATGGGTCACTTTAACTTTGACCATCTAGTGAAAGTCGACAAGAAGAATGCAATCAAGCATATGCCTAATATTGGAAAAACAACAAGTAAATTTTGTAAAGAATGTCTTGAAGGAAAGCAAACAAGGATCAAATTCAAGAAAAATGAATATTCAACTTCTAAGCCCTTGGAGTTGATACATACAAATCTATGTGTAACAAAAAGAACCAAAAGCATCAATGGAGAAAGGTATTTCATATTGTTGATAGATGATTATTCAAGAATGACAAGGGTAACTTTTCTAAAAGATAAAAGTCAAGATTTAGAAAGATTCAAAACTTTTAGAGCTATGAATGAGAATGAGATTGGTTCAAGGATTAAATGTTGAAGGTCTGACAAATTTGGAGAATTCACTTCTAATGAATTTGATAAGTATTGTTAAAAACATGGAATTAGAAGACATTTCTATTCAACTAGAACACCTCAACAAAATGGAGTTGTTTAGAGAAAGAAAAAAATTGCTCAAGAAATGGTTAGAACAATGTTGAATGAAGATAAATTACCTGATAGATACTAGAAAGAAGTAGTTCATACTACTGTTTAAATTCTTAATAGAGCATAGTTAAGAGAAAATCATGATAAGACTCCATATGAATTATGGAAAGGAAGACCTGCATCTGTGAAGCATTTTAGAATATATGGAAGCATATGTTTTATTAAAAGGAATTAAGACACTTTGAGTAAATTTGAGACAAGATCTAGTGAAGGAATATTTTTGGGTTATTCAAATACAAGAAAATCTTATAAGTGCTACAATAAAAGGTTACAAAAGATAGTTAAAAGTGTGAATGTTAGAGAGGATGAATATTGCTCTCAACTGTTACACAAAAATGACATGTATTCAAGGAACGTATAGTCGAAGTAGGATTACCTCACCCCCGAAAGAGTGATGTAATCCATGTATAAGGAATGGTGAATGGGGTATACCAAGGTCATGTACCACCTTGATACCCCTAGCCTTGAAAGAGTGTGAACTCTAGCAAGAAACCTTATGCCTCAACCATAAATTAGATGTGGTAAGTAACTTCTCGAGATGATGCTATCCCAATGCACTACTATGACTTGATGCAATAGAAAACTAGTCTTATAATTCTAAGTACAAAAATTTATAATGACTTAGTGAATGCTAGTGGTATACTTCTGATGCAGTCCAACATCCTAGGTTTCAAGCAATCTTGCATCAACCAAAAACATCTACATTCATGTTTGCATTTAAGTAGTTTTTGTTAGACCCAGTCTCAGTATTTCACACCGCATTGTACTGCATTATAACACCAGAGCTCGTGGAGAAGGATATATGATCTTTAGTGCAACATCTACATCATATCTAGAATTCAATTGTTTTGGATATTTTAGTACTAAGTCATCGCTAACTGAATATCAGCTGTATTTGGACAGAGAGCATTCACCGACTAGTCTTGTCTTTTCAAATGTGCAGACCTATCCCATGACTTACGAAGGTCATGAGACCTTTCCATAAGAATTCACATTCATTGGGGAAACTTATTTCTGATCCGCATCATGTTTTTCTAAGGATCAAAGGAAAATCATATGTTTTGGTCGACCTTCACACGTTTTATGAACTTTGTGATTTAATACCTCTTTAGGCTGACACAAACCTTTTCTGGAGCTAGGAAATAGTATAAATAAGCATTTTGTATTTACATTATTCATTCGATCAAGTAGGAAGTAGAAAGAAAGATCTAGGGTTTTAAGGGCTTCAACCCAAATTGTAATTATGGGCTTTAATGCCATACCATTCTATAATTCTATAATTTTGTAAGTCGGAAGGCAAGGCATGTCGCCAGTGAATAATTGATCATTCTCTATATTTCCATGTGTGGTTTTTATTCTTGTTCATTGAGTTTTTGTTGTGCGTACTCTTGCTACAAGGTTGGACAGACCTACTTTTGGACCCTCCATCCTTGATTGCACCAAGTGGTATAAGAGAAAAGTTGCAAATTTTGGGAGTGCGAAGGTGGAAAGATCACCAACATAAGCCCTAGTTGCACTAGAGAGAGTTTGTGAAGTTGAGTAAGGAATTTTGTAAGATTTTTGTGTGGACAGATCGCCGAATTTAGGATGCCTACTTGTGTTTATCAACAAATCATCGATTGTGAGGCAGTTGTGACCCTATAGCTAGATCGCCGGCTTGAGGCAATTGCACCAGATCCTAGGAATAGATGTCACCAAGGAGAATTCATACTACTGTTAATATTGTTGGAAAGATGGATGAGATGATGGAAATGATGTGAACAATGAAAGTGAGATTGGATGTTGTTGAAGAAGATAGAAGAAAAGGCTTAAACCCTAGACCTATTGATGAAAGTGATGATGATGAAGTTTAGGCTATAGATCAAGCTGAAGAGACCTAAGAAGAGGAAGAATCAAATTAGGTGAAGATGTTGAAGGCTATTTTGAAAATTGGAAAGTGACCTGTAATGGAGATTGCAAACTATATTGGTAGCCTAAATCTAGAGAAGTTGATTGATTGGATAAATGACATTGAAGAATGCTTTGAGTATGAAGAAATTGAAGATCTAGAGAGAGTGATATTTTCAAAGACTAAGCTGAAAGGACATGTTACAATATGGTGGAAAGAAGTTCAATTGGAAAGAAATAGAAAAGGTAAGGAAAAGATTGTGAAATGGGATAGAATGGTGACAAAATTGAAGAACTAGTGTATACCTATAGACTATGAGATGGAGCTACTAAAGATATTGCAAAAATTGAGATAGAAGGAGAAGACTGTGAAGGAATACACCAAGGAATTTCATAAGATCATTATCAAGACCAGACATAGTGAAGCAAGTAAGGAGAAAGTGGCTAGATATATCAATGGGCTGAGGATGAGCATTCAGGAAGAGTTGAGTCTAGTGAGGATGAATTCAGTAGAGGAAGCATATTAGTTTGCATTGAAGGTGGTGGAAAAGCTAAATAAAAGACATGAATAAAGGCAAAGAGGAAGAGGAGGTAGATTTCAGAGAGGAAGGTCACATTCAAGAGGAGAAAAACCATATGCGGAGAAAAGCAAGGACAAGGATTCATACAAGGAAGAAAGGGATACCAATTCATACCAGAAAGGAAGAAATGAAAGAAATTCTTACTACCACACTAGAGGAGGCTACAAGTATTTCTGCAATGATGGATACCAAAGAGATGAGAAAGGATATGACAACAAAACTTTTAGAGGAACCTATTTCAAGTGTGGAGGTGAAGGACATAGAGCGTTTAAGTGTCACCAGGAAAGTAAGAAGAATAAAATTCATTCAAGAACCAGATATGCGTAGGAAGAACCAGTAAAATTGTTGAGTTCCGGAGGAAGTCCTAAGAAGGGAGAATCATTATTCATGAGGAGAGCACTATTCCAGGAGAAAGAAGTACCTAGGGAAGCATTGTGGAGGAAAATATTGTTTCGGACTAGATGCAAAGTAGGAGGTAAGTGTTGCAAAGTTATCATTGATATTGGTGGCATGGAAAATCTAGTTTATGAGGAAATGGTGAAAAAGTTGAATTTGGAAAGGAGGAAACATCTGAAGCCTTATAGGATAGCATGGATTCAAGATGAGCACAAGATACTAGTAAGTGAGCAATGTCTAGTGAAATTCAAAATAAGATCATATCATGATGAAGTATTATGTGATATCATGCTGATGGATGTATGTTATATGTTGTTGGGTAGAGCTTAGCAATATGATAAGAATTATATACTTGATGGGAGAAATAATACTTACACCATAACATTTGATGGAAAGAGAATCACCTTGAAACCTCTGGAGGATGAACCAGCAGGTGAAGTATGTGGAACAACTAGAATCAATTTGGTAGATGGAATGCAATTTCTAGATGGATTGAGGCATGAGAACATATGTTTTGCTTTGATTCTGAGGAAGTTTGGAGCCTTAGATACAGAGAAAACCACAAGATAAGAAGAATCGCCAGAGAAGGAAGTCACTGAACTAATAATAGAGTACCAAGATCTTGTATCAAAAAATGTGCCTGAAGGATTACCACCAATTTGGAGTATCAGTCGTCATATAGATCTTATTCCAGGAGCTAGTTTTTTTA
The DNA here is from genome assembly GCA_007258455.2 of Sequoia sempervirens. Taxonomy (NCBI): domain Eukaryota; kingdom Viridiplantae; phylum Streptophyta; class Pinopsida; order Cupressales; family Cupressaceae; genus Sequoia; species Sequoia sempervirens. The sequence continues at coordinate 39,660,326 of VDFB02047230.1, read as the reverse complement.
ACAAGTCTACACACCAAATGACACCAACAAAGAATGTAGAACTAAACATAAAGATACAAGAATTGTTGAAGAAGGGATTGATAAAATAAAGTATGATCCCATGTGTGGTACCAGCTGTACTTGCACCTAAGAAAGATGGAGAATGGAGGATGTGTACATATTCAAGAGTTATCAATAAGATCACAGTGAAGTATAGATTCCCATTGCCTAGAATGGATGACATCATGGAAAGTCTAAGTGGAGCAAAGTATTTCACCAAGATAGATCTAAAGAGTGGATACCATTAGATCAGGATCAGAGAGGGAGATGAATGGAAGACTACTTTCAAGAAAAATGAGGGATTGTATGAGTGGTTGGTCATGCCATTTGGACTAACTAATGCACCTAGTACATTTATGAGGCTAATGAATGAAGTCTTGAAGAGATTATTGGGTAAGTTTGTTATTATTTATCTAGATGATATTTTGATTTTCAGTAAGACTAAGGGGGAACATTTGGAGCATATCAGGAAAGTATTTCAGAGGCTGAGAGAAGAGAAGTTGTTGATAAACATCAATAAGTCTAGTTTCATGAAGAAAGAACTAGTATACTTGGGATTTGTGATATGTGTGGAGGGATTGAAGATGGACCTTGAAAAGGTTAGAGCAATAGATGAATGGACTACACCTATGAACTATGGAGAGGTAAGATCATTTCATGGACTAGAAACTTTTTACTGGAAGTTCATCAGGAATTTTAGTGGTATTTTCACACCTATGACAGAGACAATGAGAGGAGGCCAGAAGTAATTCAAGTGGACATTAGGAGCACAAAGGAGTTTTGAGTTGTTGAAGTAGAAGGTGATAGAATAACATGTGTTAGCATTACCGTACTTTGATAAGGTATTCCAAGTGGATTGTGATGCTAGTGGAAGTGCAATAGGAGTTGTGTTAAGTTAGGTAGGGAGACCAGTAGCCTACTTCAGTGAGAAATTGAATGATGCTAGAAGAAGATATTCAATTTATGATCAGGAATTCTATGCAATTCTACAGGCCTTGAAGAAGTGGAGACATTACATGTTACCTAAGGAGTTTGTGTTGTATATGGATCATCAAGCTTTACAATATTTGAATAGTCAGGTGAAGTTGAACCAGAGACACATGAGATGGGTAGAGTTCTTGCAGAGTTACACATTTGTGTTGAAGCACTAGAGTGGAAAGTCAAATAAGGTTGTAGATGCATTGAGCAGGAGAAGGATTTTATTGATAGAGATGAGAATTGAGGCATTAGGTTTTAAAGAACTGAAGCATATGTATGAGGATGAAATTGATTTTGTGGAGGCACAGAAGGCTTGCAAGGAACCTATGGAGACAGATAGAAGCAGATGGTTGGATTATTTCATTCAGGAGGGTATGTTGTTCAAGAACAATCAATTATGTATCACTAGAAGTTTAATGAGAGAGAATTTGATCAAGGAAAAACATTGCAGAGGATTAGTAGGACATTTTGGGATTGACAAGACCATAGCATTGGTGAGTGAGAACTATTTCTGGCCATAGTTGTACAAGGATGTCAGGAAGTATGCTCAAAGTTGTAGGATTTGTCAGGTTGCAAAGGGAAATAGTCATAACACTCGGAAGTATACACCATTGACAGTATTCAACATTTCACCCACAAATAGATGGACAAAAAGAAGTGGTAAATAGGATTTTGGGGAATTTTTTGAGGTGTTTGATGAAAGTTAAAGCGGGAAATTGGGACTTGATATTGCTACAAGAAAAATTTTCATACAACAATTCAGTAAACTAGAGCACAAGGAAGACACCATTTGAAATTGTGATAGGGAAACAACCCAAAGGAGTAGCAGAATTAAGGGATATTAGTATGGAGAATTAAAGGAGTGCAGAGGTAGAAGAATTTGCAGGATTCATGGAAACAATGCATACTCAAGTTAAGGAGCATCTGGAGAAGATGAACAAGACCTACAAGGAGACAATAGACAGGAAGAGGAGACATAAGGAGTTTGCAATAGGGGAGGAAGTGGTGGTATATCTGAGAAAATAAAGATTTATGGTTGAGACATATAATAAGTTGAAGATGAAGAAGTTTGGACCTTGTAAGATCACCAGGAAGTTTGATTCTGGAAATTCATATGAAGTGGAACTGTCGAAGGAGTTTGGCATATCACCAATATTCAATATTGTAGACCTATACCAATATCATGAAGGAGAGTCACCAGAGGACATAGAAGTTGGTTTTCTAGACCAGATAGCACATCATCCAAAGGAGATTGAGGAGATTCTAGATAGTAGAGTTGGACGTAGTACTAGAGGAAGGAAATACAAGGAATATCTATTCAGATGGAAAGGAAGACCGGAGGAAGATTCATCATGGATTTCTCAGGCTGAGGTGGACCACATTGGTTTTCCTCTAGCCCCAAGAAATTGAGAGGCTCACTTTTCTTCAACCTCGAGTGTCTGATGTAGGAGCATCCCAGGTTTTAGGCAATCTTGCATCAACTAAAAATGTCTGCATTCATGTTTGCATTTCAGTAGTTTCTATTAGACCAAGTCTCAGTATTTCACACCGCATTGTACCACCAGATCTCGTAGAGCAGGATATATGATCTTTAGTGCAACATCTAAATCATATCCAAAATTCAAGTGTTTTGGAGATTCTAGTACAAATCCATCACTAATAGAATATCAGTTGTATTTGGACAGAGAGCATTCATCGACTATTCATGGATTTTCAAGTGTGCAGACCTATCCCATGACTTGTGGAGCTCAGGAGACCTTTCCATAAGGATGCACATTCATCAAGGAACCTTAGTTCTTATCCACATCGTGTTGTCCAAGGATCAAAGGAAAATCATATGTTTCAGCTGACTTTCACATGTTTCATCAAATTTTGGGTTTAATACCTCTTGAGGCTGACGTGGACCTTTTCTAGAGCTGGGAAATAGTATAAATAAGCATTGTGTAGTTGCATTATTCATTCGATCAAGTAGGAAGTAGAAAGAAATATCTAGGGTTTTAAGGGCTTTGACCCACATTGTAATTTTGGGCTTTAATGCCATATCATTATGTAGTTCTATAATTTTGTAAGTTGGAAGGAAGGGCATGTCACTAGTGAATAATTGATCATTCTCTATATTTCCATGTGTGGTTGTTATTCTTGTTCATTGAGTTTCCATTGTTCTTACTCTTGTTGTAAGGTTGGATAGTCCTACTTTTGGAACCTCCATACTTGACTGCACCAACTTCAAACATGAGACACTAAATCTTCTAATCAACCTCAGTGCGGTCTATACACCCACACTAAAATTGACATGCAAGGTATAACTTCACCAGATATATACTACTTTCTTTCACTTTCGCACTTTTAATAAAGACCACCTAAACACGTGCTTTGAGGTCATCCTCTTGAGTTCTCCATTAGGATGTCTCTCAAGGGCAGGCCTCCTACTAAAAAAAGGAAGGCTAAGTGTCTTGATATTTCTCATCACCCAAGAATGTTGAATAACGCAAGGGGAGAGTATCCATATACAAGACACCTTTCGTGACTCAAAATGTGAAGTCCAAGATGTTTCTTGTCACACAGTATTGTCAAATGATGCAAGGGGAGAGTATACGCATCCAAATTTCCAAGCACGACAAAAAAATTGGTTTATTAAGCATCAAAGTAAGTCTTTGCTATTCTATCAAAATGAAAACACAATGCTTAAATAAAATGATTCTTTGACAAGGGGATGCAAGAAAAGTGTTAGTAGTTTGATCAATAGCCTTCAACTATTTGAAACCCTACAAAACAAGTTGTATTATTTGTTTACAAACTTGTCTTCACCCCATGAAAAGGCTACAAAATTAGGTTAGAAAAAGCTCAAAACATCAACAAACAATAAAGGTTAGGGTTAGGGTTTGAAAAATACAAAATCCAAGATTGAGAAATTCAAATTAGAAAGTAGGAAAGAACAAAAATGGCTCTCTTAATTGACAAAGTCGACCTGCCTCTGAGGTAGCGACATCTCGATTTTGCAATAACAACTCTGTTCTGGAGTAGCCATGATCTAATTTTTAAAAGAGAGACCTTCTGACAAAGCGCACTTGTAACCTGATTGATACAAAATAACAGTTAAAAAGTAGAAAAGCAATAGTAGCCTGGTTTCAAATGGCGAGCATGTTTTGTGCAATAGTGACCCCCTTCTAAGGTAGACGTGGTTATGTTCCTGCAATAGCGGTTGTTCTCTAATGCAGACGTAGACCTATTTTTGCAACTCTAAAAACCACTCTGTCTGAAGTTCAAAACACAATAAAATGACCATGGAAAATTTAAAAATAGCTAATTTGAGCGGAAACAGATGCATCTTGATGTTTGAACAAAAGCAATCTAGTGAACAATAGAGAACTTTGCTTTAGACAATCACGACCTAGAAACTGGCAACTCACCAAAAACTTGATAAAATATTAAATCAGGGACATGTGTCCCATTAGGCATGCCATTGTATGTAAGGGGTAAAAGTGGAAGGGGATAAACAATCAATAATTCAATCAAAGAGCTCAAAAAAAGAGATCAAAATCCCCTTACCAATGAGATTATATTGCAAATCAAGCCATGAAATCAAACCCTAATGTTAGTATAATCAAACATAATATAATTGAAATCAAAACAAGAAAAATCTCACCATCCCATTGTTGGAGAGCTTGGTGTTGTATGGTATTGGATTGCTCAAAAACTTGAAGCCTTCATGATTGTTAGCAAAAGATTAATTGAATGTGGTGCAAAGATTACCTAGATGCTCAAGATGAATGCTTTCAACTTAAGAATTAAATTGACATGAATTGGCTGTGAAAATTCTAGGTGATGAATGTGAAGGATTGAAGGTTATTTTATAGATTTTAGGAAATTCACCTTGAGATTGAGATTCAATGCCCACAAAGAAGGTTTGATATTGATCCTCAACACCCACAAATGAGAGTGAATCAAGGAAGATCAATGGATGTGATCAGTTAGAACTCAAAATATCTCCACCATTTTAGTAAAATGGTTAGGATATTTTAGATCAAGGGTGGAGATTAGATTTGAAAATCAAGGGCTAGGAATGGTTGAGACAAGTTAATTCAAGATATTTTGAGGGAAATTAGGATAATTAAATGATTAGAGATTATTTAATTATGGAGGATAGGAATATGTCATTCTTTAAAAAAGAATATTCCATTGGAGGAAAAAGATTAGAAATGGGATAATTAAATAATTAGGATTATTTAATTATATGGGATTAGAAGAAATATTAGATGAGCCTAATTAAATAATTAAAATTATTCAACGAGGAGGATGAAAGGGGAAAATTAGTGATGAAATGTTAAATTAATTAAACAATTCAAGATTATTTAATTAATAGAGAGAAATAGGGTTAAATGATGAAAATAATGTGAAAAGGGGATTAATGATGCAAAGTTACTGAAATGATGCTAATGCAATAATGGTAATGAAAATGATGCCAATAATGGAAAAATGAAGTTTTGGGATGTGCGATACATGTTAGGAATTTTTACATGTCTACAGTTCTAATCCATGCTTTTGGTTTATCATAAGTATCTTTAGATAAAGCTCTTGCACAAATAATAATTATTTGGTGATCACATTCTCTACACATGCAGGATAAATAAGTATTCCTTGTCCAGGTATGTTATTGATACAACTAGCAATGTAGAGAGGACCATCAGGAAAATGTTTAAATGCATCATCATCAATAAAATAAATTTTAGGTTTCAAAGTGGTTTGGCCTTATGATTTTGAATGTCAATTAATACAATAATTTCACAATGATCTTCCTCATTATCACTCTTATAATCAGGTATATCTTATGTTGTGTCAACATTCATCACATCATTCTTGTTATCACTAGCTTTTATAAATGAGATGGAATGGTTTGGCATTGGATTGGTAAAGATTTGCAATTTTTGGTTAGCTGGGTCAATGGATTTATTTCCTTGATCATTAACACAACCCAATTGGATGTGATTAGAATCAATGAGGTCTTATGCTATATGTTTAAGATGCATAAATCTTTCTATATCATGTCCAATTTGTTGGTGATAATGGAAAAATACATTTGGATTATGGTTTGGAGGTGTAGGATTGGTTTTATCAAGAGGTATAATGGGAGGTAAGGTAATTAGGTTCTTACTCAGGAGTTGCAACATAATCAAATGGAGGGTATCAGGTAGCAGGGTGAATTGTCTATTCTTATCCCAAAATTGGTATGCATTTGTTGTTTTTATGGCAGCCACTTGAGGTTAAACATGATGGGTTGTTTGCGGTTGATTTATCTATATAAAGCCCTTGATTTTTCTCTTGAATGGTTGAAAATTGTTATGAGGCATGATTTTGATTTTTTAGGATGAGTTGAAACAATTTTTCCTACACATTGGTTAAGTGAGTTCTAATAATCACATAGATTTGTGCATAAATGTGTAAAGGAGGGAAATTTCATCATCCCAAGCTTATCTTGGATTTTTTTTGTAAGTTAATGAACATTCTTTAAAGATCAACATCGAGAAGTTTAATGTTTATCTGTGAGTAAAGTAGTTGACAATGTGTTATAAAATTGGTGACTTTTTCATCCAATTTTTTTTTACATTGTATCAAATTAGGAAGGTCCATCTTACGTCCAATGTGTACTTAGAAATGGTTGAGAACGGTATCCACCAACTCATTAAATGAGTGGATTGAGTTATTTAGTAAAGAACAAAACCATTACAAGGTTGTATCTTTCAAGGATCTAGGAAAAAGCTTAGCCGAGAGCTTATCTTCAAAAATGAAATCACTACATAAGGTTGTATATGCTGACACATGGTTTCTAGGGTCTCCTTTACCACCGTATATCTCAAATATAGGAATCTCTATGCCTTATGACATTTTTTCTCTCAATATCTCTAATGACAATGGGTTTCTCTTGACATATTGTGAAGGTTGTTTGTTTTGGTTTTGGTTCAATGTTGCTATTTGTTGTTGGAGGGATGTGACATTTTGTAAGAGTTGATTTATGATGGAATCATTGGTTGTGGTTTGAGATGGAGATGAATATGGTGGAGGTGTATATGTGTTAGGAAGACAACTAAATTGTAGGTTAAAAGGCAAAGGGTTTGGAGATATGATGTTTGAATTCACAAAAATAAGAGGATTTCCATGTTGCAACAATCTCCCCATTAGTAGATAATTATACTCTTCTCTTTTTCACATTCTTCCTCTCCCCCTTTGACATCAATGGCAAAGGAAAAATATATTTTACATTGATTTCCTCTTTGACATTAAAAACAAAATACTCATACAATGAAAACACATGATACTACCTGCTCCCCCTGAGAGGTAGCCACCAAAACATTAGTCCAAAAGAAATATAGATCCATAGATCCACCGGAATGATGCATCTCCATATGCATCTAGATCAAGAAAGGAGGGGAAATGACCCCTAACTTCTCCCAAAGATACTCAAAAGTATCTTTAGGAAGAGCCTTCGTATATATATCATAAATATGATCCTTCATAGGAACATACTCAAGCTTTACCTCATTCTCCACAACCTTCTCTCTCAAGAAATTATATCTGATAGATATATGCTTTGTACTAAAGTGCATCATTGGATTCTTTGAAATGTTAATTGCACTTGTATTATCACAAAAGATAGAAATAGGATCATCATACACCACTGTGATATCTTTCAATGTCTGTTTCATCCATAGAACTTGTGTACAACAAGATGCAGCAGCAATATACTCAACTTCAGTAGTAAACAAGGAAACCAAATCTTTCTTTTTACTCAACCATGTTGCCAATCTACAACCAAGAAAGAATGCACCACCACTTGTACTTTTTTTTTCATCTAAACATCCATCCCAATCTACATCTGTATAAGCACTTAGTGTAAATTCAATATCCCTAGGATACCATAAACCATAATCCAAAGTGTCATTCAAGTATCTAAATATTCTTTTAATAGTAGCAACATGCGTTTCCTTAGGATCTTCTTGAAATCTAGCCACAAGACAAAAAACATGCATAATATCAAGTCTAGTAGCAGTCAAATACAATAGTCCACCAATCATAGATATATACTTTCTTTGATCACCTTAGGTGAATCATCATCTTTACCCAATTTGCAACTAGTCACCATAGGAGTGCATACCGGTTTGGAACCATCCATCCCAAACTTTTTCAACATCTCTCTCACATACTTAGACTATGAAATAAAAATTCCTTTCTCTGTTTGATTAATTTGTAGCCCAAGAAAGAAATTCATCTCTCCAAATGTAGACATTTCAAATTATTTTTGAATTTCTTCTACAAAAATCTTACACATAGCTTCATTTCCTCCAAAAATAATGTCATCAACATATACAACCATAGTCAAGATTTTGTCATTTCCAATTTTAAAATATAGATTACTAAATGTCATACCTTTGTTGAAGACTTTTTGATTCAAATACCTGTCTATCCTTGGATACCAAGCTCTAGGAGCTTGCTTCAATCCATATAAAGCTTTCTTCAATCTACACACCATATCCGGTTGATCTGACAACTAAAATCCTTCTAGTTGTTCCATGTAGACCTCCTCTTCTAGATCGCCATTTAAAAATGCAGACTTGACATCCATTTGATAGACCTTGAAATATTTATGAGCAGAAAATGCTAGGAACATCCTTATAGATTCCATTCTTGCGACTGAAGCAAAATTCTCCTAAAATTCTATAAGGTGAAAGGTACTTTATGCTTTTGATTAATGACTACTCTAGGTATACATAGGTTACATTTCTTAGAGAAAAGTCTAATGCATTATATAGATTCAAGACATTCAAAGCTATGGTTGAGAATGAAGTAAATTTAAGGATAAAATGCTTAAGGTCTGAAAGAGGCAGTGAATTCACCTTCCATGAGTTTAATATTTTTTGTGAAGTTCATGGAATAAAAAGGTAGTTATCTACTCTGAAAACTCCTCAGCATAATGGAGTTGTTGAAAGAAAGAAAAAAACAATTCAAGAGGCCACTAGATGAATGATTAATGAGGATGGCTTACTAGAAGTTTATTGGAGAGAAGTTATTCATACTGTTGTTTATGTATTCAATCGATTTCAAGCAAGAGAAAATAGTACAAAGACCCCCTATGAGCTATGGTGTGGAAGAATTCCTACTGTTAATTATTTCAAGGTATTTGGAAGCAAATGTTATATCAAAAGAGATGAAGAAAATCTAGGAAAGTTTGATGCAAGAAGTGATGAAGGAATTTTTCTTGGATATTCTACTAAAAGTAAAGCCTACAAATGCTTCAATAAAAGATTGAAAAAGATTGTAGAAAGTGCAAATGTCAAGGTTGTTGAAGCAATGAATAATTCAATTGATATTGATGGATATGTATTTGATGAACTTGATTGCGTAAGGATTGAAGAAATTGTGGAAGAAAATGAAAAGGATGAGCAAGAGAAGCATAATGAAAAAGATGCAAGAGAAGAAGCAGCTCCAGTGGTGTCCCCTAAGACACCTAGATATGTGTAGAAGAATCATTTAGAAAGTTAGATCATTGGAGACAAGACAAAAGGAGTATTGACAAGAAGTAGAGCTTTTGTTGGTGAAGTAAATCTTTGTTTACTTTCTGAGATTGAACCGAAGACTGTAAGTGAAGCATGTAAATATGAACATTGGATGGAAGCTATGAAAGAAGAACTTATGCAAATTGAGAAGAATCAAACTTGGGAATTGGTCCCAAGACTGATAGATAAAAAAATTATTGGATCAAAGAGGGTATTCAAAGATAAGTTGAATGAGAATAGAGAAGTGGTTAGGAACAAATCAAGGCTTGTGTGTAAAGGCTACTCACAAGTAGGAGGAATAGATTTTTAGGAGAATTTTGCTCCAGTGGAAAGAATGGAAGCTATAAGGATGTTCTTAGTAATTTCTGCTCATAAATATTTCAAGGTCTATTAGATGGATTTCAAGTCTACATTTTTGAATGGTGAGCTAGAAGAAGAGGTCTACATGGAACAATTGGAAGGATTTCAGTTGTCAGATCAACTAGATATGGTGTGAAAATTGAAGAAAACTTTATATGGATTGAAGCAAGCTCCTAGAGCTTGGTATGCAAGGTTAGGCATGTATTTGATTAAGCAAGGTTTCAACAAAGGTACAATAGATAGTAATCTAAATTTTAAAATTGAAAATGACAAAATCTTGACTGTGGTTGTATATGTTGATGACATTATTTTTGGAGGAAATGAGACTATGTGTAAGATGTTTGTGGAAGAAATTCAAAAATAATTTGAAATGTCTATGTTTGGAGAGATGAATTTCTTTTTTGAGCTACAAATTAATCAAATAGAGAAAGGAAGTTTTATTTCATAATCTAAGTATGTGAGAGAGATTTTGAAGAAGTTTGGGATGGACAGTTCCAATTAACCGGTATGCACTCCTATGGTGACAGGTTGAAAATTGGGTAAAGATGATGATTCACCTAAGGCTGATTAGAGCAAGTATAGATCTATGAATGGTGGACTATTTTATTTGATAGCTACTAGACCAGATATTATGCATGATGTATGTCTTGTGGCTAGATTTCAAGAAGATCCCAAGGAAACACATGTTAAAATAATATTCAGATACTTGAATGGCACTCCAGATTATAATTTATGGTATCCTAGGGATACTAACTTTACACTAAGTGCTTATACAGATGCAGATTGGGCTGAATGTGTAGATGACATAAAAAGTACAAGTGGTGGTGCATCCTTTCTTGGTTGCAGATTGGTGGCATGGTTGAGTAAAAAGCAATATTTAGTTTCCTTGTCTACTGTTGAAGCTGAGTATATTGTTGTTGCATCTTGTTGTACACAAGTTCTATGGATGAAATAGATATTGAAAGATATCATAGTGTTGTATGATGGTCATATTTCTATCTTCTATAATAACACAAGTGAAATTAACATTTCAAAGAATCTAGTGATGTACTCGAGGACAAAGCATATATCTATCATATATCATTTCTTGAGAGAGAAGGTTGTGGAGAATGAAGTAAAGCTTGAGTATGTTCCTATGAAGGATTAGATTGCTGATATATTTATGAAGGATCTTCCTAAAGATACTTTTGAGTATCTCTAGGAGAAGTTAGGATTCATTTCCCCTCCTTTCTTGAACTATATGCATATGGAGATGCATCGGTCTAGTGGATCTATGGATCTATCTTTCTTCTGGACTGATGTTTTGGTGGCTACCTCTCAAGGGGATTAGGTAGTGTCATGTGTTGTCATTGTATGAGTATCCTATTTTTAATGTCAAAGAGGAAATCAATGTAAAATATCTTTTTCCTTTTCCATTGATGTCAAAGAGGGAGAGGAAGAATGTGAAAAAGAGAAGAGTATCATTATCTACTAAGGGGGAGGAATAGAAAGAAAAATATTGAGAAGTGTATTCAGAGCTAGTATGCTATCTTTGATGGCTTTTCACATCATGTGTTTCCATCAATGAAAAAGGAGGAGATTGTTGCAAGAATGAAGGAATTTTCATTGATGTCAATTGTTCAATTGGTTATCAACTGGTTGTTGTTGTCATTGATGTCATGGATGCAGGTTATTGGTTGTTCATGTAGTGTCCCTCTAGTTGTTGCACTTTGATTTAGTTTGTTTCTATTCGGTTGATAGTTGTTTTAGTTGTTTTGATACTATGCTACTTTACTTCAATTACGACACTAATACTATGCTTTTTTTTATACTTTGTTGATGATACATTAGAGACATTGTTGACCATCTGATTACGTTTGTGTGGTGATCTTATGATGAACATTATGTGTGTTATGGTGTTATGTTGTTTATGAGCATTAGTGTGTTTATGATGTTGTATTTGATGTTATTGTACATGCAAATTGAATGAATTGAATGAATTGATCTTTTTGTATTCATATTATGGTTGTATCTCATAGATTACTTGATTATATGTAATGAGTAGATATGATTTTTAATTGATGTTAGAATTGATTATTATAATGATTCATGGATCTTGTTAACTTGGATAGTATGTAAGTTATGTTCATTTACAATCGTGTAACATTACACTTTAAAAAAAAAAAATTGTTCCATTTTCAGTTGCTAGTGTGTTGTCCTCTAGGGTTCGTGGCAGGGGTGTTACAGTTCATGTCGAGGATATTGCGAAAATTGTAATGAAGGAAGGTTGCAGGTGTTCAGTGGTTGCTCTGGGTTTTTCTCTAGGATTTTCTCCTATGTGTGTGTGGTTTAGATATGTTGATCATGGTTGTTGGAAGCTACTATATCCATATTTTTGGCTTCTAATTCATTGTACAATGTGTGTTTTGTTCACCAGTTGTGAACTGTGGTTTTCTATGTATCTAGCTGAGGTTCGAGAGAAATTTTGTTGGTCCTAATTTCCCTTTGGTAAAATATTATGACTTGTGGTTCTAGAGTTAAGCTGTTATGATCGTGTTGAAGATAATTTTTGTATCTGGAAGGATTGTGCTTAATTGTTCTATTTGTTTTACACTGGTTTGGCCAACCTCGTGTCAAACACTATCTTTGAAGTTGATGAAGCATGCTGGACCTATTTGGTTCCTCATCAAGTGTTTGTTTTGGTCACCCTCATTCTAATTCCACCCTAGGATGTTTTGGTGCTGACCTAATTTGAATTTATAGTTGGATGGCCAACTTTGGATATGTTTCAAAGTTGAAGATGGTATAAATACAGGACGAGTTAGTGGTGAAATAAGGACAACAGATAAGAGAAAATAAATAGAGAAGATAGATGTGAAGTAAATGTGAATCAGATTATGTGATGTAAGTGTGACAAATCAGTGTGAAGCCTAAATGTTGAGCTTCCAGATGTGGTGAGCTAAAGGTGTACTCTATATTTTATGCATGTCTGCAAGTGGTTGAGAAAATTTTGGTGGAAATCTTTGTTGCATTGAGATTGTCTTCTCTTTGTAACATATCCCTTCTATCTTCTTTGTATCTGTGTGGCAGTGATCTCTCCAGGTGGTTAACCCTATTGGACAATGAGTCTTGATCCAGATAGTGAGTCGTTCTAGTAGTGAGCCTTGTTTCTTGGGTAGTGAGCCTTTGTAATCAGTTTTGATATTCTCTATAGTGTGAGTTTATCCTCATTGTGGTTTTAACCTTATTGGGTTTTCCATGTAAATCTAGTGTTGTTGTGTTTGTGCCATGGCTTTCAGTTTCTACACTTGCACTTAATGTTTAATCATTTTAGCAGAGTTAAGAATTGTGATTGATCTAAGTTCCAGTGAATGATTTAAAGGTTTAAATTTGTTACAACTGATTCCCCCCTCTCATTTGTAAAGTTGGAGTGATATTGCTAGTTGGTTACATTTTCTTAGTAACATTTGGATGAGTATATGTAGGAATAGAGGTTATAGTTGTAGGTGAGGAATTTGATTTCCTCCTTGAATTTGGGTGTAACCCAAAGTTTGAGCACATATAGCCACTATAGGAATATGGTTATCAATAATATGAGCTAGGCTATGAATAATCTCTAATCCTTGGTCATTATCGAGCATTCTCCTCATGTAATCTATGATAGGAATAGTAGTACCAGTATTATACTTTGTACTCACAAAATCTTGAAGTTTTCTAAATCTTTGTCCAATTGTTTCAACTTCTCTTTAGGGGAATGAGCAACTAAGGTTTCAATATTAGTGTAAGTGGTTGATGTTAAGGTGGTCATGGGACATGCGACATCAGGAATATGGTCCAAAAAGGGTTGACTAGTGTTAACACTATGAGTGAAATATTTGGAAAACCCAAGATCCATGACAAATATACTATCATGGGATGCCATGATTCTCAAACTACATCTCACTGAAGTATTAGCAATAGGACACTAGGTTGTGAAACTCATACAATTTTCACCAAACCCAAAGTGCACCTAAAATGGAAAAAAAGGTACTAGCTAATGATAGTAACCACCTAGAAATAGAAAGCAAAATTCAAGTATGAAACAAGATATTGTAATTTTTAGATCTGAAATATGATAATTGATTGATTTTAAATGCAAAAACCTAAAAATGATTACTTTTGAATGCCAATTTTAATTTCAAACAATGCATTGTTTTTCAACAATTGAGCTAGATGTAAACAACTACATAAATATGCAATTTTTGAAATTGAAACAGAGATTTACAGGATGGAACATATTGATACTACAAAGACAAAATAGTGTGCAAAAATTCAAAAAATCCCTTGTATCATGATAGGTTCTCCCTAGGGTGAATGAGTCCTAGGATAGGGATCTAAAAAAAATTAATATGGGTTTTTAACTTGATATTTAAGTTCACTGTTCCTAAAATCAAACAAATTCTTTAGTAACTATTTTTTAGAATTATGATGAAAATGTAAATGTAATTTTATGACAATCTATGCACAAAATGACAACTTTTCAATGCAATTTTGAATGAAATTTTGACCTAAATTACTGAAACACACTTTTATGCAATCTACTATGCAAAATATATGTAATATTTTTGTATTTTTATGATTTTTAAGTGATTTATACATGCAAGATATAACCCTAAATGAAGAATGCAAACACAATGATACAAAATCTAGATCCAGGGTTTCAAGGATCTCAAATAAAAAAAGTATGATGTACAACATTGGGTTCACCAAAATGAAATGTGGTGAACAAGACACCTTAACAACATTGGGCTCACCAAAATGAAATGTGTGGAAAGAGGAACACTAAATAGGACTTTAAAGATCCACAATAGGTGTCTTTCCCTAGGGGAATTTCATTAGGAAAGAGATCACAAGGTGTAATGATTAACTTTCAACCTCAATGGTGATTCAATCAAACCTGGATCTCAATCCTTTAAGACAGTAGGGAAGATCTGAAGCCTAATTAAATGATTTGCAATGTCCAAACTAAATGCACAATAAAACCTAGATGGTAAAATGCAAGATCCCAAAGATACAAAAATCAAATTGAAGGAAGATCTAAGAAGGGTCTAAACACATGTAACTGGCATAAAATTTTAATTTTTGGCATTGTTGAAGTATAGGTTCACCCAGGGGTGAATGGGTCTTGATTAGGGATTTCAAAAATACTTTTTGAAGTCCCCTGAAGTAATATCTGAGATGTTTTGTACATGTTTCACTGTTAGAAATTTGGAAATAAATTTTGCACTTGAGTTTCCGTGATTTGACAACAATGAATGCAACAATGTAAATTGTTCTTCAAGATCTTCAATCTTTCTTCAACCTGTAATCTGCACATACACAAAGAGGAAGAATTTATTTTGTTTTTTTGGGGTTTTCCTTGGCCAAACCCCACTTGTTTGGTAATCAAACCTTGTTAAACAAATAATGACAATGGAAGGAAATGATGAATGAAACAATTCTTGCTTACAACTCACAAAACCTTTAATGGTTGTCCTTTAGAGGATAGAAGTCAGACACATCACTCCAAGGACTGATCTTTCTTTGCTTGATTGATTGGACACTTGAAAATGCTTGGATGCTTTAGGATCAACAATGCATAGTAGCCTTTACAAGATGACATGGATGCACATGAACTTTGACATGATGATTAGGATCTTGATTGCTACAACAAATGACTGATAATTCTACTCTTGAATGCTCTTGACAATAATTTTTTCTCAATTTTTTCTCCTTCAAAATACTTAGATCTCAAATGATAAAATAAATTTGTATTTATAGGTTTTTACCTAATTTCCCAAAAATTAGATTCCAAAAGCCGACAATTTCATCAAAATTTGAATCATTAAAATACCGCCAAAAACATATTTAAAAATGATTCATGGTACTTAAGGAGGACCCATTCACCCATGGACAAATGGGTCCTGGCCTATAAGTCCAAGACACTCTTAATTAAATGTTGGTTTCCCTTTCAAAAACTAGGATAAATAAGGCTTTGGAATGCATAATTTAGGTAATGAGAAGCTTAATTAAGTCCAATAAATTAAGGGGCCCTAACCAAGTGTGAAATTGTAAAGGGTATACAATTTCCTACACTACAAATTATATCTTATATTTTAAAACTTTTATGTTGTTACCAAGGTTCAAATTATTATTGGTTCATTGAGCTCATATGATTTATGTCCCTACTAGGTCATTAAGCTCATGGGTTTAGATTGTTCATGTTAATGTAATATTTTCATGCGAGGGATAAGGTCCCGCATTTATAATTTCACCCAGCTCAAGTTACCCTAAAAAAACCAAAAAAACTAATCACACACACACATTCATACATACACATATAGATATATATACATGTATCCAAATGCATATATGTATATATATGTATATATGCATATACATATATATACATAAATACATACATACATATATATTCATATACATATATATACATATATACATAGATACATAAATAAATACATACATATATATATATACACATATGCCTATGTGCATATATATATGTGTGTGTGTGTGTGTGTGTGTGTATGCATGCATGCATGTATGTATGTATATAAACATGCATATGTATAAATGTATATACACACACATGCATACATACACATACACATATATAATATTTGACAAAGTAAATATATATGTACATATATATATACATGTATACATATATGCATACATATATATATGCATATATACATATGTATGCATGTATACATACATACATACATACATACATACATACATATATATGCATATATTTATGTATGTATGTATACATGGTATATATACATGTATGCATATATACATATATGTATATATGCATGCATGGTATGATATGTATATATGCATACATGTATATATACCATGTATGCATGTATACATACATACATACATACATACATACATATATATGCATGTATGTATTTGAATGTATGTATATGCATGTATGTGTTTCATGTATATACATACATACATACATACATACATACATATATATACATGTGTATATATATATATGTGCACATGCATATGCATATATGTGTGTGTCTATATGTGTCTGTGTATGTGTGTGTGTGTGTGTGCATTTTATTATGTTAACTATATTTTAAATTTTATAGTTTTAATTTTTTTAAGTGAATAAAAAAAGACATAACTCACATCATGAGGGTTGATAACATTAAATATATTTTTTAAAATAGGATTACATAGATAACATTATCAACATCAAATAAGAGTGCCACCTTAATTATATACCTTTGACCATAATGGAAGGTAGTAGAAAGATAAGTATTTATTTAATAATGAGATTATTACTAGGAGGTGTTTATAGTTAAATATGCATCAAGCATACCTAATAATTATATAAAAATTCAATCCTACTTGAAGAATGAAAATATAAGGTCATAGATAATTATTTTAAAATATTAAGGATATATTAGATAACAATGTTTATGTATATAATTTGAATGGATATCTAGAATGAATCTCTTGTACTTTAGCTTGGCTTGCTATAGGATTTTCCTACTCTCCATTTTACTCTCTCCCTTATGGGGTTTAGCTATTGGAATCATGATAATTTGAAAGAAAACAATCCTTCCTTGCATGGCTTATCCTAATATTTATTAGGCCAACTTAGTTGCTTTTTATTTGGATAATTATATTGTACTTAGTAGTAAGGATCCTTTGGAATTTGAGGCTTATCCTTCTCACACGAGTGCCTTTGTTGATGGTTACAACCTTGCTTCTTCCCTTTGTATATATGCTTGTAGCTATGGAAATGAATCTATTTCTTGTGCTTTTGATACTAATTTTTCACTATGGATTTAGGTATTCCTTAATCCCACTAATTAAAAATTGTATTGTACTTCCCCTATGTTGATTTTGGTTGTATGTGTCAGCTCTAGTCCCTAATTTAACAAAGGGGACCATGTGTATGGATTCAATAGTGTTTTTTTGTTTCTCATTCATAAATACTATTGGTAAAACTTGTTACAAGAATGGAAAGAATGAAGGTGTTGTCATTGATGTCAATTGGTCAATTGGTTGATGATGGTTGCATATGTCGAGGATATTGAGAAAATTGTATTGAAGAAAGATTGCAGGTTTTTAGTGGTTGCTCTGGGTTTTGCTCTGGGATTTTCTCCTATGTTTGTGTGGTTCAGATATGTGGGTCATGGTTGTTAGAAGATGCTATATTCAAATTTTTGGTTGTTGATTCATTGTACAGTGAAAGTTGTGTTCACGAGTTGTGAATAGTGGTTTTTTGTGTTTTTGGTTGAGGTCTAAGAGAAATGTTGTTGGTCTAGATTTCTTTTTGGTAAAGTCTTATGACTTGCAGTTCTAGAGTTGAGTTATTTTGATTATATTGAAGATAATTTTGGTATTTGGAAGATTCATGCTTAAAGATTATATGTGTTTTACACTGGTTTGGCTGATCTTGTGTTGAACACTACCTTTGGATTTTATGAATCATGTTGGATCTATTTGGGTCCTTATGAAGCATGTGTTTGGTTCACCCTCATTCGACTTCGACCCTAGGATGTTTTGGCACTGACCTAATTTGAATTTTAATTTGGATGGCTGACTTTGGATATGTTTTAAAGTTGAAGATGGTATAAATACAAGATGAGTTAGTGGTGAAATGGTGCAAGGAAAAAGAGAGATAAGTGCAAAGAAATAGAGCAGATATATGTGACATTGATGTGAATCAGTGAGTGTGTGTGATGCAAGTGTGGCAGATCAGTGCGAAGCCTAAATGCTGAGTTTTCAGATGTAGTGAGGAGAAGGTGTACTCTATCATTCATGCATGTCTACTAGTGGTTGAGAAAATTTTGGTGAATTTCTTCGTTGCATTGAGATTGTATTCTCTCTATAACATATCTCTTCTATCTTCTTTGTAACTATGTGGCAGTGAGCCCTCCGGGTTGTTATCCCTGTTGGATAGTGAGTATTGATTTGGATAGTGAGTCCTTGTTTTGGTAGTGAGCCTTGTTTCTAAGGCAGTGACCCTCTTGTAATTGGTTTTGATATTCTTTATAGTGTGAGCTAATCCCAACCGTGGTTTTTCCCTTATTGGGTTTTCCACGTAAATCTGGTGTTATTGTGTTTGTTTGATGGATTTAAGTTTTTGGATTAGTATATGATGGTTAATCACTTAAGCTTGTTGACCCCTTTGACATTGATTTTAGCATTGATGTCAAGGGTTATTTGTGGCATTTACAGTATTGGCATGTACTCAGGTACTCTACATATGGAAGAGATGGTTTAGTTTGGGTTGGTTGCATGATTGATTTGACACATATCTGCAGGTGACATACATATTCAAGTGATATACATTTTGCATACATGTGTGGTGTTCATTGAAGACTCTTGGTTTGGTTACAAAGGAAACATATATTTTATGTGTTTTTGAGTGACACTGACATTGGTGTTTGAGGCAGCATACGAGGACAACATATTTGGTATACATACAGTTGATTTTTTGACATCTTACATTCTTGGATTACATATATTTTTCATTGATCAATTTATTGATCAATGATTTATATTGGTCTTGGCACATTAGCATTGGTTTTATTCAACACATTTATTTGTATCATTACATAGATACAAGGCATAATTGTGGCGCTTGTTATACAAATCATGATACACATCAATTACAAGGTTATGATTTTTAGTGCCGACATACATATTTGGGCATTATGGAAATTAAGGTAGACCCACAAGGCATCATATATTTGAACATTCACATGGTGATAAGTTTGACATCGACACTTGGGAATTAGAATTATTTTGCATTTGATGTTTTTTACCAACACATGGTCTTGGTGTTTGAAGGTATCATTGCATTTATCTTAGGAAATAATAAAGTGTTTTTGTCATAGGCATACATATTATTATATTTGTTTTTGGAGATCATTTTGTCAGGCAATTTTATTGCACATGTTAAAAGTTTCAAGGATGGTTCTCAAGCTCTCTTTTGTGTCGACATATGTGAATCATTATTCACTATGGTATGCTAGGGCATGAATACTTTGGAAGCTGACTTAGGGTTTGAGTTCTGGAAAAATGGACGGAATACGAAGCTTGGGGGACATCAATCAATCTCATTTTCAGTTGGAGATTTGATAGTTAAGATCTATAAGTTAGTTTTGGTTGCAAGAATATAGGTATGGCTATGTCGAGAAGCATTAGATTGATGATTGTTTTATATATTTATGGTTCATTCTTGGCATATGGTTAGAGGATGAAATGAAAAATCTGAGAGAGAAAAAAAAGTTATGTTTTATTTATATAAGTGACATGATCACTTATTGTGGTTTCATTGCATTTTATTGTAATATCTTACTCTGTAAAGAGATATAGTTCTTGAGCAGAATACTGAAGCTGATTGGAGTAAGAGGTTGTATGCAAAACAAAACAAAAAAACTAGTCTATATGTTGTATTTTTTATAGGTTCCAAGCTCAATGAATCTATAGGACATAGAGTGTATAGTTGAAATGGTTTGCAGTGAAATAGAGAAACCCTTTGTAATTTATTTTCTTCATGATTTACTATGATATGTTAAGATCAAGTTAGTGAGACAAAGATTGATCTTTTTTCTAGTGAGGAAATTGTATTTTCCAGTGAGGCATATGTGTAACCAGTGAGGTTCCTTTTCCATTGAGGCATATTTTGTAGCCAGTGAGGCATTTTATCGAGTGGTTTTTCATCCCTATGATGGTTTTCCACTCATGAAAAACAACTATGTTATGATGTGTTTTCCTTCTTCTGATTATCTTTGAGTTTTCTCAAATATTTCACATTTAATTGTTATGATGTTACATTCAATAAATGAATGTTTGTATCATTGAAATAATATGAGCATAAACTAGAGAAAATTGAATAAGTCAAATTGAAGATCTATGTGTACTCTTTGTGATGAGTCAAGTTTGATAGATTTGCATACATGATGTTGCACTTGATAGTTGAATTGTTTTGATCTTGTATTTTATAAGGTCAAATTTTCAAAAGATTAATTCAAAGTAGTTTGAAATTTTTCATACCACTAATTCACCCCCCCCCCCTCAGTGGTATCGTACTCCAACAAAGTTGTGTTAAGAATTAGTTCCAATGAATGAATTAAAGTTTAATTTTGTGACAACTCATTCGCGCCCCCTCTTAGTTGTCTTTTTCAACAATTGGTATCAGAGCAAGGTTCCTTGGTGAAGAGCTTAACCACTTGAGGAAGGTCCAAGATAGCTGGAAAAATGGTTGAGAAAGGTCTAGGTGTACTCTATCATTCATGCATGTCTGCAAGTGGTTGAGAAAATTTTTGTGGATTTATCTGTTGCATTGATATTGTCTTCTCTTTGTAACATATCTCTTCTATCTTCTTTGTATCTCTATGGTAGTGAGCCCTCTGAGTTGTTAGCCCTATTGGACAATGAGTCCTGATCTAGATAGCGAGTTCTTATTTTGGCAGTGAGCCTTGTTTCTCAGGAAGTGAGCCTCTTGTAATCAGTTTTGATATTCTTTATAGTGTGAGTTGATCCTCACTATGGTTTTTCCCTTATTGGGTTTTCCACGTAAATCTGGTGTTATTTTGTTTGTGTGATGGATTTAAGTTTCTGCATTAGTATTTGATGGTTAATCACTTAAGCTTGTTGACCCCTTTGACATTGATTTTGGCATTGATGTCAAGGGTTATTTGTGGCATTTACTGTATTGGCATGTACTCAGGTACTCTGCATATGGAAGAGATGGTTCAGTTTGGGTTGGTTGCATGATTGATTTGACACATATCTGCAGGTGACATACATATTCAGGTGATATATGTTTTACATACATGTGTGGTGTTCATTGAAGACTCTTGGTTTGGTTACAAAGGAAACATATATTTTATGTGTTTTTGAGTGACACTGACATTGGTGTTTGAGGCAACATATGAGAACATCATATTTGGTATACATATAGTTGATTTTTTGACATCTTACATTCTTGGATTATATATATTTGTCATTGATCAATGATTTATATTGGTCTTGGCACATTAGTATTGGTTTTATTCAACACATTGATTTGTATCATTACATAGATACAAGGCATAATTGTGGCCCTTGTTATACAAATCATGCTACACATCATTTGGTGACTATAATATTACATCAATTACAAGGTTATGATTTTTAGTGTTGACATATATCTTTGGCCATTATGGAAGTTAAGGTAGATCGACAAGGCATCATATATTTGAACATTCACATGGTGATAAGTTTGACATTGAAACTTGGGCATTAGAATTATTTTGCATTTGATTTTTTTGACCAACACATAGTCCTGGTGTTCGAAGGTATCATTACATTTATCTTAGAAAATAATATTGTTTTTGTCACAGGCATACATATTATTATGTTTGTTTTTGGAGATCATTTTGTCAGGCAGTTTTATTGCACATGTTAAAAGTTGCTAGGATGGTTCTCGAGCTTTCTTTTGTGTCGACATATGTGAATCATTATTCACTATGGTATGCTAGGGCATGAAGACTTTGGCAGCTAACTTAGGGTTTGAGGCCTGGAAGAATGGACGACGTACGAAGCATGGGGGACATCAATCCATCTCATTTTCAGTTGGAGATTTGACAGTTAAGATCTGTAAGTTGGTTTCGGTTGAAAGAATATAGGTACAACTGTGTCGAGAAGCATTAGATTGATGATTGCTTTATATATCTGTGGTTCAATCTTGGCATATGGTTAGAGGATGAAATGAAAAATCAGAGAGAGGAAAAAAAGTTATGTTTTATTTATATAAGTGACATGATCACTTAATGTGGGTTCAACACATTTTATTGTAATATATTACTCTATAAAGATATATATTTCTTGAGCATAATACTGAAACTAATTGTTGTAAGAGGTTGTATGTAAAACAGAAATAAATAAATAAATTACAAAAAAAAAACTAGTCTATATATTGTATTTTTTATAGGTTCCAAGTTCAATGAATCTATAGGACATAGAATGTATAGTTGAAATGGTTTGCAGTGAAATAGAGAAACACTCTGTAATTTATTTTCTTCATGATTTACTATGAGATGTTAAGATCAAGTCAGTGAGACAAAGATTGATCTTTTTTCCAGTG
The DNA here is from genome assembly GCA_007258455.2 of Sequoia sempervirens. Taxonomy (NCBI): domain Eukaryota; kingdom Viridiplantae; phylum Streptophyta; class Pinopsida; order Cupressales; family Cupressaceae; genus Sequoia; species Sequoia sempervirens. The sequence goes on along the minus strand of VDFB02047230.1, from coordinate 39,637,262 downwards.
AGGCAATTGTATTTTCCAGTGAGGCATATGTCTAACTAGTGAGGTTCCTTTGCCATTGAGGCATATTTTGTAGCCAATGAGGCATTCTATGTTGCTAGTAGCCAGTGAGGCTTTTCCAGTGAGGCATTTGATTAAGCCAGTGAGGCATTTTACTGAGTGGTTTTTCATCCCTATGAGATTTTTCCACTCATGAAAAACAACTGTGTTATGATGTGTTTTCCTTCTTCTGATTATCTTTGAGTTTTCTCAAGTATTTCACATTTAATTTTTATGATGTTGCATTCAATAAATGAATGTTTGTATCATTGAAATAATATGAGCATAAACTGGAGCAAATTGAATAAGTCAAATTGAAGATCTATGTATACTCTTTGTGATGAGTCAAGTTTGATAGATTTGCATACATGATGCTGCACTTGATAGTTGAACTATTTTGATCAATCATTTTATAAGGTCAAGGTTTCAAAAGATTAATTCAAAGTAATTTGAAATTTTTCATACAGCTGATTCACCCCCCCCAGTGGTATCGTACTCCAACAAAGTTGTGTTAAGAATTAGTTCTAGTGAATGAATTAAAGTTTAATTTTGTGACAACTGATTCACCCCCCCTCTTAGTTGTCTTGTTCAACAATTGGCATCAAAGCAAAGTTCCTTGGTGAAGAGCTTAACCACTTGAGGAAGGTCTAAGATGGTTGGAAAAATGGTTTATGATTATCCAAGGTTTGATGGAACTAATTATGCTATCTAGAAAATATTGATGGAAGAAAATTTAGAGTATTGTGGATATGATGTGGAGAAATTTTACAAGAATCCTTACACTCCTCCTACTAATGGTTCGAGTACGGGTGATGAGATCAAAGCACATGAAGTAGACAATAAGGTGAAGTACATCTTGAAGAACAGTTTGGTACATTATGAGTTGATTAAGGTTCAGAATCTGAAGACTACTAAGGAAGTCTAGGATGCTTTGGAAAGAGCGCATGAAGGTGATGAGAGAGTCAAAAAGGAAAGATTGTAGAATTTAGAGACACAGTTTGAGCTTCTACATATGTCTCAAGATAAGAATGTTAAAGCTTATGTATAGATATTGGATGAGATAGTAGCCAAAATGCGAGGACTTGGTGCTATTGTAGATGAAACCAAGATTGTAAAGAAGATTCTTATAACTCTCCCTGATGCTTACAATGAGAAAGTGTGTGCTATTGAACAGAGTATAGATTATAAGACCTATACTAAACATATGTTGTTGGCATTTTTGACATCTTATGAGATGAGGAAGTTGAATCTAAGGAATGGATGCAAATCATAAACTAATTTTAAGGCTACAAAAGCTGAAGATCTAGATGAAGAAAATTTTAATGAAATAGAAGCTAACTTTGTAAGAAGGATGAGGAAAGGCTCCACCAAGTATGAAGGTAAGTTACCCTTTAAATGTGTTATTTGTGGAGAAATAGGTCATTATGCTACAAAGTGTCCAGAAAGAGCTAAGAGGAATAAAAAAAGATATGAGAAATAAAAGAAAGGAAAGAAGATCAACAAAGCATATTATGTGAATGAGAATGCTAGTATATCTGATGAGGATTTTGATTATGAAGATCCTGATGAAAATGAATGCTTGTTCTTGACTATAAAGGATGAACCTACTTCTGCTAATTCTAAAAAATAGATGAAGGAAAGCCCTCTGAAGAGGGATAAAAATGAAGGTACTCGTATTTCTGCCCTACATGCTAAACAAGAAAATAACTATTGGGTAGTTGACATTGGTTGTTCGCATCACATGACTGGTGATAAAAGTAAGTTTGTTAAACTTGAAAAATATGATGGAGGCTTGGTTATGTTTGGAGATGATATTGGTGCTAAGATTTGTGGGATAGGTTCAGTAAGTTTTGATGGCAAGCATCATACTGATGATGTCTACTATGTTAAGGGTTTAAGGCATAATATTTTGAGTGTTGAACAGATGTGTAGTAAGGGATATGATCTTTTTTTTAAGGATGAGAGATGTTAAATCTGAAAAGGATCCAAAACAATGATTACTATAGGAAAGAAATATGAAGGAAATATCTATCAACTTAAGGGTGTTGATGGATGATGCTTTATGACTTAGATTAATGACAGTTGGTTATGGCATTGAAGAATTTGTCACATTAATTTTGATAACTTGGAAAGGATCAGTGCAGTTCAAGTCGTGAGATACTTACTAAGGATTATAAAGCCTGATAATGCTATTTTTAGGAATTATTAGTTTGGAACACAAGAAAGAAGTCATTACAGATCAAAGGAGCAATATATTGCTGGACTAATGGATTTAATTCATACAAATCTTTGTGGTCCTACAAGAGTGAGAATTCTATTAGGTGAAAGGTACATTATGCTTTAATTGATGATTATTCTAGATATACATGGGTTACATTTCTTAGAGAGAAATCAAATGCATTAGATAAATTCAAGACATTCAAAGCTATGGTTGAAAATGAAGTGAATTTGAGGATACAATTCTTAAGGTCTAACAGAGGTGGAGAATTCACCTCCCATGAGCTCAATATATTTTGTGAAGTGCATGGAATAAAGAGACAGATATTTGCTCCGAGAACTCCTCAGCAAAATGGAGTTGTTGAAAGAAAAACCATAACAGTTCAAGAGGTCGCTAGATCAATGATTATTGAGGTTGGTTTACCATAAGTTTACTAGAGAGAAGCTATTCATACTATTTTTTATGTATTCAATCGAGTTCAAGTAAGAACAAACAATACAAAGACTCCCTATGAGCTATGGCATGGAAGAATTCTTATTGTTAAGTACTTCAAGGTATTCAGAAGCAAATGTTATATTAGAAGAGATGAAGAAAGTTTGGGAAAGTTTGATGCAAGAAGTGATGAAGGAATTTTTCTTGGATATTCTACTAAAAGAAAAGCATACAAATGTTTCAATAAAAGACTAAGAAAGATTATAGAGAATCTTGCAAATGTCAAGGTTGATGAAACAATGAAGAATTCAATTGACATTGATGGATATGTATCTGATGAACCTGATTATGTAAGAATACAAGAGATTGAAGAACAGGAAAGGATGAGCAAGAGAATCAAGATGAAAAAATTGAAAGAGAAGAAGAAGCTCCAGTGGTGTCACCTAAGACACCTAGATATGTACAGAAAATCATTCAGAAAGTTAGATTATTGGAGATAAGGAAAAAGGAGTATTGACTAGAAGCAGAGCTGCTACTGAAGTGAATCTGTGTTTATTTTCTGAGATTGAACTGAAGACTGTAATTGAAGCATGTAAATATGAACATTGGATGGAAGACATGAAAGAAGAACTTATGCAGATTGAGAAGAATCAAACTTGGGAATTGGTCCCAAGACCGAAATATAAAAACATTGTTGGATCGAAGTGGGTATTCAGAAATAAGTTGAATGAGAATGGAGAAGTGGTTAGAAACAAAGCAAGGCTTGTGTGTAAAGGTTACTCACAAGTAGAAGGCATATATTTTTAGGAAACTTTTGCTCTAGTAGCAAGAATGGAAGCTATAAGGATGTTCTTAGCATTTGCTACTCATAAATACTTCAAAGTCTATCAGATGGATGTCAAGTTAGCATTTTTAAATGGTGAGCTAGAAGAAGAGACCTACATGGAACAACCAGAAGGATTTTAGTTGTTAGATCAACCGGATATGGTGTGTAGATTGAAGAAATATTTATATGGATTGAAGCAAGCTTCTAGAGCATGGTATGTGAGGTTAGACAAGTATTTGATTCAACAAGGTTTCAACAAAGGTAGTAGATAGTAATCTATATTTTAAGATTGAAAATGAAAAAATATTGATTATAGTTGTATATGTTGATGACATTATTTTTGGAGGAAATGAAAATATGTGCAAGATTTTTGCAGAAGAGATATAGAAATAATTTGAAATGTCTATGTTTGGAGAGATGAATTTATTTATTTGGCTATAGATCAATCAAACAGAGAAAGGAATTTTTATTTCACAGTCTAAATATGTGAAGGAGATGTTGAAGAAGTTCAGGATGGATGGTTCCAAACCAGTATGTACTCCTATGGTGACTAGTTACAAACTGGATAAATATGATGATTCACCTAAGGCTGATCAGAGCAAGTATAGATCTATGATTGGTGGACTATTGTATTTGATTGCTACTAGACCATATATTATGCATGTTGTCTATCTTGTGGCTAGATTTCAAGAAGATCCTAAGGAGAAACATGTTGTTGTTAAAAAAAAATTCAGATATTTGAATGGCACTTTGGATTATGGGTTATGGTATCCTAGAGATACTGACTTTACACTAAATGCCTATACAAATGCAGATTGGGTTGGATGTGTAGATGAAATAAAGAGTACATGTGGTGGTGCATTATTTCTTGGTTGTAGATTGGCGCATGGTTGAGTAAAAGGAAAGATTTAGTCTCCCTATCTACTATTGAAGCTAAGTATATTGTTGTTGCATCTTCCTATACACAAGTTCTATGGATGAAACAAACATTGAAAGATATCACAGTGATGTATGATGATCCTATTTATATCTTTTGTGATAACACAAGTGCAATTAAAATTTCAACGAATCTAGTGATGCACTCAAGGACAAAGCATATATCTATCAGGTATCATTTCTTGAGAGAAAAGGGCACGAAGAATGAATTAAAACTTGAATATGTTCTGATGAAGGATCATATTGTTGATATATTCACGAAGGCTCTTCCTAAAGATACTTTTGAGTATCTCTAGGAGAAGTTAGGGGTCATTTCCCCTCCTTTCTTGAACTAGATGCATATGGAGATGCATTAGTCTGGTGGATCTATGGATCTATCTTTCTTCTGGACTGATGTTTCAGTGGCTACCTCTCAAGGGGAGTAGGTAGTATCAGGTGTTATCATTGCGAGTATTTTGTTTTCATGTCAAAGGGGAAATTAATGTAAAATATCTCTTTCCTTTTCCATTGATGTCAAAGGGGGGGGAGGAAGCATATGAAAAAGAGGAAAGAAAGTGTGAAAAAGAAAGTGTAGAGAAAGAATATAAAATATTACCTACTAAGGGGGAGAAATAGAAAGAAAAATCTTGAGAAGTGTATTTAGAGCTAGTATGGTGTCCTTGATGGTTTTTCACATCATGTGTTGCCATCAATGACAAAGGGGAAGATTGTTGCAAGAATGGAAAGAGTGAAGGTGTTGTCATTGATGTCAACTATTCAATTGGTTGTTGTTGGTTGCATATATCGAGGATATTGAGCAAATTGTATTGAAGAAAGATTGTAGGTGTTGAGTGGTTGTTTTGGGTTTTTCTCCAAGATTTTCTCCTATGTTTGTGTAGTTATTGATTCATTGTATAGTGCAACTTGTGTTCACCAGTTGTGAACTGTGGTTTTCTATGTTTCTAGTTGAGGTCTGGGAGAAATGTTGTTGGTCCAGATTTCTCTTTAGTAAATTCTTATGAATTGTGGTTCTAGATTTGAGTTGTTTTTATTGTATTGAAGATAATTTTGGTATCTAGAAGATTCGTTCTTAATGGTTCTATGTGTTTTACACTGGTTTGGCCGACCTTGTGTTGAACACTACCTTCAAAGTTGATGAAGTGTGTTGGATCTATTTGGGTCCTTATGAAGCATGTGTTTGGATTGCCCTCATTCTAATTCCACTCTAGGATGTTTTAGCCCCGACTTAATTTGAATTTGAATTTGGATGGAAAAATTTGGATATGTTTCAAAGTTGAAGATGGTATAAATATAGGATGAGTTAGTGGTGAAATGGTGCAAACAAAAAGAGAGATAAGTGCAAAGAAATAGAGTAGATAGATGGGAGATTTATGAAAATCAATGAGTGTGTGTGATGCGAGTGTGGGAGCTCAGTGCAAAGCCTAAATGTTGAGTTTCTAGATGTAGTGAGCAAAAGGTGTACTCTATCATTCATGCATGTTTGCAAGTGGTTGAGCAAATTGTGGTGGATTTCTCTGTTGCATTGAGATTGTCTTCTCTCTGTAACGTATCTCTTCTATATTCTTTGTATCTCTTGGGTAGTAAGCCCTCTGGGTTGTTAGCCCTGTTGGACAGTGAGTCCTTGTTTTGGCAATGAGCCTTCTTTCTCAAGTAGTGGGCCTCTTGTAATCGGTTTTGATATTCTTTATAGTGTGAGTTAATCCTCACTGTGGTTTTTCCCTTATTGGGTTTTCCATGTAAATCTGGTGTTATTGTGTTTGTGTGATGGATTTAAGTTTATGCATTATTATTTGATGGTTAATCATGTAAGATGTGTTAAGAATTAGTTTTGGTGAATGAATTAAAGTTTAATTCTATGACAATTGATTCACCCCCCTCTCAGTTGTCTTGTTCAAAAAAACTCCTATAATGCCTAGTTTTATGTCTCCTCATACTTTGCATGGTAAGATGGTGCATCTTTTGTATGCTTAATCTTCCCTTTTCATGGTTCTTGGATAGGATGTGATTGATGGTGAGGTTTAATTTACTACGTTGGGTTAATGTGCAGATTCGGTTATTTGTGGCCATGCATCCCAAACCTACATTACTAGATCTCAAATAAATAACAACCTCTCAAATTAAGGATAGAATAAATATTTACCTCTATACACGAGGTTCTTTATTGTGGCCTTTGACTTAGCCTCTAATAGGGATGTGGTGATAGATAAAAGACTATGAATGTGTGTAAAAATTCCCTTATGTTCAAGCCCTGATTCCCCTTATTTAATCCTTCCACTAAATATCTTAATATCTTGATAGTTTGGATCAAAATACTTAACCTTCCTCTCTATTTTTTATGTAATTTTGGCTATGAGGTGATTGGAAATACTATTGAATACATTCTAATGTTCAACTATATTACTTTATTATTTTCTCACGTGATCTATTTTTGAATTATGGTGGATAGTTATATTACCAATCCCCTTCCAATAAATTTAGTCTTATAGGTTTTGGATAAACCTTAGATCCAACCTCTTGATTATGAGAGTCCCCTTTCAATGTTGGTGATGCTTTTCTACTAGTCATTTGGCCTTGAAAAACCCTTGTTCCATTCGCAAGATTTATACATGGCTTCTTGGTGGTATAATTCCCTTCTCCTCAACTTAACCTATAATGCCCCACAACGGAACCCCAGAGGACACACATAACATGACTAAATAACAAAAAAAAAAATTTATAAAAATAAAATAACAGTGAACTACAAAGTATTACATAACATATAAACTAAACTAAGTCCTCTAAGGTTCCATGACTACGCTACTAACACAACTCTAATGAGAACTAGAATAATTTTATTAACTAATATGTTAACATGATTATAAAAGTAAATAAGTACATTTTAATCCACCACATTAAATGATTCAACAAATTACATTTCTATAACATGTCATCCATTAAACAACATGAAAGATCATTTATAAATAACTAACAAGTATAAATACAAATCGCCTTACAAGAGAGTACATCATAATTGTTACATCATTACACTGTTTACAATAAGGCTTCTCCAAATACAATTGAGAAGATTACATCAATATTACAATAAATAGTACATCTGATATGCAAGGCTAGGATATATACATGTAGAGACTATCTTCTCAAACTGGTACAAGATTTGGAATCCGCTATACAATGAACAACCTCCACGTACATGAACAACTACAAGGGAAACCCAATGGAGGAAAAAAGAACCAACCTCCTGACCATGTGGAACCCTAAGGTCCGCCCCCCGTGATAGAAGATAACATAAGGTCCCGCTACAAACAAATAGTCAAGAAGACAACCGACTAACATGAACAAGGGTTTACATGAATCCACACAACATTGTCATAACATGAACATTAGATACAACACATACATTGCATCCAGAGACACACACACAATAAAAGGGGATAACATAACTAGGGAATGCTAGACTGTAATAGGGAAGAGTGTCATTGCATGGTCTTGACATGGGTTACCCTGGCGGTCTCTCACTTGACCCCGACCCCCATCTATGGTTACCCTGGCAGTCTCTCACTAGATGCCAGTCCCATAGGGTGACACATGTGGAACCAACATTCATTTCATGAGGACCAGGAAGTTGATCTTGTCAATCATTCCTTCTCAACCCATCCTTAGCCTAAACGAGCACTACAAGCATGGGTGAGGCATCCAATTATCTTGATTAATGTGAAATCTACCCAACCCCCTAATTCATTAATTAGGTTATCACTAAATTAAGAAACTCCTAAATGTGTTACCCTGGACACCATTTTGGGTTTCAACCCCCATTGAGAGCCACTCCCCATTCTTGCAACTAGTAGACCCTACAAAAATCAAACCATCACATGAATCTCACACATAGAGCAAGGAATTGACCATCTCACCCACATATCCCAATCACAAGAAAGTATAAACAATGCAAGGCATAGACCCTCTGCACACATCTCAATGCATAACCAATTCCTTCCAAAATGAAACAATCATAAAATTTGCATACAAGACACTCCCCCCAAGTCTCTGGAAGACTACCAATATCCACTTCACACAAAAAACTCCTACTTCTAAAAAATAACCCAAAATCACGCCCAACACACTAATCCAACACATTTTCCAATATAAACAACAAATAAACATTATAACCATAATTACCCCAATTTCGAATAATCAAACACAATCACGAAATACATGGTGGATTAACTTTCTGACTATTAAGTAATTTTAAGAGGAATCATTGTGCATTATTAACAAGGAAAATAATCTAATTTTTTTCTCATTTATAAATTCTTCCAATTATTTAAATATGAATCAAACAATTCTTTCTCACTTAATTTCTAATCAGCATTTCTACAAAACAATAATTATTCTCGAGACATAATCTTTCTTTTGTTATAACCTTAATAAATATATATATTTAAATAATTATATAATTTCAAACTACAGTTCACAAAACATCATATCAGATTAAATAAGAGTGAACACTTATAAATATACACAACATATACATACATACATATATATATGTTATATAAATCGAATCCTATTATTTCAATATGGATCGAACTCCATATAGCCGAATTAAAACATACGAAATTCCTTCAAATATCACATAGAACAAAGCTATCGAATACACCATGAAAGTTTAAGCATCAAATGCCCAAATTAAAGGTATAAATTTCAAATGGCATTCATTTCTTATAACATCGAAATACTTGGAAACCGAATGAGAAATAGTAATCAAAATTGAATACCAAAGCTTGGACAATCGAATTAATTTTGAAGTGGTCCAATGTAATATGCATGCCTCATATTTCACATCACAAGGCATCAAATGTCTTAGAATATAACTAACCATATAATTCGTACCAGGGTATGAAATTAAACGTTCAAAGCCGCAACCAAATCAATAACAAATGGGGTAGGCAGTCAAACTAAATTGAAATATTCAATACCCAAGCATGGCGTAGAGGATTAAAAGACAATACCAACCACATAGCATGGGGAACTTAAGGATGATATCAACATATGCGCAGAGAATAAAAGATCAAATATGGCATAGTATGCCCAAATATAACCTTTGCATGAAATGGGATATTCATAGCCATTATAGTATGGGATTGTTCGATGCAACAATTACAATCACTTTGCACCGGAAGTAAAAAAAATGTTGGTTACCCTAAGTGCTACCTCAATAGGTATGCAAGAATAAGAGTGAAAGCAATTGGTCTAAGGAACTGTTTCGCCTCCAAAAATTAGAGTATATGGTGAGCCCAACCAAATTATGAAAGGGTTTATGAAATTTTTCCATAAAAAATAATCGACTGTAGGGAATAAAAAACTAAAGATTAAGAACAAAATAGTTTTATTGAGAGGCTAAGAGACTTCCAAGCAAATGCATTTAGCAAGGAAAACAAATTTTATCATATCAAAAGCACTGGTTGCAAGATATTCACAAATTGGGTTTATTATAAACCTTTAGGAAAGCAATCAAAGTGTAGAAGTATAAATGGAATAAATGAATTAAACAAAATACTCCTGAAGAAGAAATGTGGCTTCAAGAGCTACAATAATTTTACAGAACACTCACAAAATGATTTCCAGAAAGAGGCTTTGGTAATCTCTGGAAAATGCAATTTTCTAATTGTTTCATTTCAAAGAAATGTTTTTTTTTTCAAGACAGCATGAACATTCAAGCTTTTTTTTCAAAAAAAGGGATAGAAATTTTCAGGAAGCATTGGAACCTAATTTAAATAAATTGGCATGGTTGAAGATTTGATGCCTAGCTTTGAATTCCCAAGTTGCAGCTCCAATCCCAAACAATCTCTGCATAATCCCAATTCAAAATCTCCAAAGCAAGATAAAAAGTCTCCAAAACCAGAAAATATTCACGGGAACAAAAACAAGACCCCTTTTTTGAAAAACCCCCAAAAATCAATAATAATGAAAATCTCACAAAAGGCCATTATTTTCAAAAAGAGAGCTATTGAAGATTCCCTGTAGTTTTATTTTTAACAAATTATTATTATTATTTTTATGACAATTTAAGCTACATGTTGCTACATTGCTTACTGGGACTGTTATGTGTAGTCCCATTTAGAAAATCCATTTAATGCTCCCATGAGCCAAATTTTATATTTGTTTATCATATTATAATTAATTTTTAACCATTTATTAATTGCATCATCCCATTATAATGTTTTATTTTATTTTAATATTTCATTGCACTTTTAATTTATTGTACACTATTATTTTTAATAAATATATTTATATTTAATCATCAAAAGTCCCTTTTAACTTAATAATTTATTTAATATATTAATTAATCAAAACATCATTTATACGATAAATTTAAATTAAACAACCAAATATCAATAACAATTACCTAAACATAACCAGGGAAAAATAAGACCAACTAACCACAAGCATCTGACAATGTTGACGAGGTAACAGACTGAATACTCATCCTCCTTGAGGATGATGGCTAGGGTAGGGGATCTTATGTTATCTTCGAACAAATATTCCATTGGGTTTAAGGCACGATTAGACCTGCTAATTTAGGTGGAGTCGATGCCTGGTACCTACAACCTGCAACAAACAAAACGGTCAAACATATATATAATCATACAATCAAGCACACCGTGAAAGGAAATCGCAGTGTAGCAGGGTACTCATGAATGTGTAATGTGACACTATTGCTTTCACCAAAATACATCACCCAAGTAACCACATCATCACATAACAATCAATTGCTTAACAAACAAGATAAGTACAATCACCAGATAATAATATAGCAACCATGATCAGACACTCACATAATGCTCATAATATGATTAATCCGCATAATCAAATAAGTCCATCTAACTATCATAACATGTGCATAAACTCAAGTAATAGAAGTGTTATCAAAATGTCATCAAAATGCCATCATAGCAGAGAGTCCAACATCAAACAAAATGTCGTAATGTCTAATCCTAAGCAAAACATCTACCAGTCTAACAAAAAATAAAATGAGGGGCACTACATAACCATTGGGGTTTCATATGTTTCTACTTCTATTATTCCTTTATCAATTTCCTTTTGTGACTATTTTGGATCATTTTATTCCCATTAAGAAACCATTTCCTAATCAAGTATTTTTTGATCTCTTGCAATAGGTGAGTCCATTCATTAGACAATGGCTATAGATATAGATCATGCTCTTTTAGGCCTATTCTATTTTTTTCTTGACCTTCCTTCTCATGTTGTTTTATCTCCATTCAGGTATCATTTATCCTTTCCTACTCATTAAGTTCTCCAATTTAAGGGGGTGAAAGTGGATTGCCCTCCTTTGTCTCCTCTCTTTGTGTATGTTGTAAAATTTGAGCCATAAAATATTATTTATATGAGTAATAAAGGGCTTCTTAAATCAATTTTAGAATTCCACACCTAGGTTATGATTGTGTAGGTTTTTAGGTTAGGGTTAGGGATTGTGCAGGTCTTTGACTCTTATATATCATGGTATTTTTGGATTTTTATGTTGTAACTCTATCTCATCTCATCCTTTATTGGCTATTTCTTGTTGTGGTTTATTATTTGGTTATAGAAAGGCTTGGGCCCTTTGAAAATCCACATTTAAAAATAACTAAAATATAAAATGTGTGTATATAAATAGTACATTATGATTCAAGTGGCTATCAACATATAAAAATGGAAGAAAATGATTAGGAAGAGGGAAAGGAAAATATATTAAATCATTTATCATACTACCTTTTATTGAAGATAAATAAATCCTTCCACTTTATAAATTTAGGTGTTTGTAGTTAATTTTCATAATATTATTTTAATTTATGTGTGCATATGTGTATGTAGTAAATAAAATAGTTTTAAGTTAAAATAAAATAACTCTAACATAAATAATATAGATCAAAAGTAATATTTAATAGCAATGTTTAAATAGATCTATTTATCTATACTAATATTATAAATAAAATATCTATTATTATGAAAGAATAGACATGAGACCCCATTTGTGAGGTCCTAATTATGCAACCCCTATAACCTTTAGCAGTATGAGCTATCCTTACTCACATAGTAGTTGAAGTCAAGAATTCAAATCCCTAACCACTATATATGTTTCTCAATGTATTAATCATCTAATCTACACCCTATAGGCTATTATAATTTATATTAATTTAATTATAATAATTTAATATAGTTAAATGATTAATTATTATATTCATATAGAGTAAGTGCAAAAATTTGGAGGGTCAAAAGGTGGTCAAATTTCATAATTCTTCAAAATATGCTTATTTTTTGGAAAGAATAATGTGTATACATTATAACAAGGGCATATTATAGATCATACACTATTTTTAGAACATAAACACATTATAGCATGCTCATGCTCTAGTTTAAACCATTCAAATGTCTCATTTGGGTTGGAACAAGTTAGAATACCAATCCTAAGAGTTAGACATTCAATTTGGGTGCCAAAGATATGTTTCATTAAATTCATGCAAAAAAAAAAATAGAGTATGCTCATCCAAATTTGAAAAAAAAAATACATCTTCACATTCTAAATTTCATTCTACACATATTGGGAAAAAACTTCAATGTTTAATTTTTTTTCTCAACATTAGGGAAGCATGTTCAATTTTCTATTTTTAGGATGTATCCTCTTTGAAAATTAGTAAAAATAATATATTCATCAAAAAATAGCAATAAAATTTGAAAAAAACTACATGACGTTAGCTAGCTTTTCACAAAGAAAATTGTGAAATACTAAATTAAAAAGTTAGCAATTTAGAGGGAGCACACATGACAATTTTTAAAACATAGTTAATTATTATATAATAAAAAGTAGTTTATAAATTGATTACAATGGCAATGGGGATAAGCATCTAATATCATGGTGGTGAAACAAAAATGAAAGAAACCTATGCAAAGCCCACATATATATATATATATATATATATATACCAAACTATTATAATGTAACATATATGTATGTAATATTTGTCAAACTTTTCATAGTAAAAAATAAATAAAAATATTATAGAAATAATGAATGATGGTTTTCCAAAAGTAAAATTAAAAGCTACATACAATAGTAAAAGAAATATATTGTCAAAAAAATTTACTTGACATAAAAATAAAATAATTGTTGAATAAAAAATAAAATTTACATCTCTATTTAAAGTAAAATAAAACAACTCTTAAATAAATAAAATGGTTTTGTATCTTTTTTTGGTTACTTAACTATTTGTGTGCTTATTAAATACATCTATTTAAAAATATTAAGATATAACTTTTGAGATTTCTATCTAACTTACATCATGCATTTAATGTAGGCACATGGAGACTAATATATATACACGTATTGAAATTGATTCATAAAATAATTCTTTTAAATGTATATTCTTAAATGATTTTGATGGAATGGATCTTAATTACGATAGTTTATTTTGAAGAAATTTTTAATACAGATGTAGACATATCCAATATGTTATACTCAATATACAAAGATGATAATATTGAAATGGATTTATAAAAAAAGTCTTTCCACTCATGGAGTTGTAGTGTGATACACCATCTATTAAGATAAATAAAAAATAATAAGTGAAAATTAAGTTCAATCCCTAATGACTTTGATAGAATAGATCTTCCTAATCATGATAATTTAATTAAAAGAAACATTTAATATAAATATACATGTATTCAATATGTTATAATAAACCTAGAAAAATTTAAATATCTATATAAATCAATTATATCCACTAAAAAATTGTGTTTCTTTAAACCTTTAAGAAAATATCATTTTCCAAATTAAATATTATCTAAAAATATATAAATTTTAAAATTACTTCTATGACTAAAAATCCTCCCTTTTATATCCTAAAAATCAATCATAGATTTCCACAACATATATAATTCAATATGGAAAGGAAATTTCCCTAATATTATCATAATAATTGATAAATAAATTAAAAAAAAAATCTTATATGACATGAGATATTTTAGCCTTGTAAGATTGATGTAAAAATCCAAGATTAATTTTAATATTTTATTTATTAAATAATAATATTATATTTGATTAATTTTTAAAATATTGGTCTACAATTTTTAGTTTTCATTTTAGATCTTAAGATTTTATAGTTAAATTTTACTAGTTTTTATATATTAGTTATATTTATTTAAATTAATATTTATATATTTGCACTATTAATTATTTAATTGTATTTTGTTATTTCAATGATATTATATAAAGATTTTTGTTGTAATATTTCTTGAGATTTTGGTCAATTTTTTAGTGATTGATATATTATTTTTCTTCTTTTCTATCTCACATCCTCCTTATGACCTGTTCTTTATTCTCCTTAATGGGATGTATAAGATATTGTCTTGTATAATAGTGGTTGATGATATCATGCCTATGCACATGTTCTTGGTCCTATGGATTGTTTCACTTCATATGTGGCATTCATTATTGTTGTGGTTAGAATGACAAAAGTGAGGGCATGATCTTTCTTGCTCAATCTATTTTTTTTTAGGACTATGAAATAGTGATGTGGAATTTCATGCACCAAGGAAGTCCTTTTTTATCTTAGGTTCTAATTTTTTGAATGAAAAATCTCATTATGCATAGAAGGGATTGGTTTGTAAATTTAACCATCTTTCACATAGTTTTTCACACCTTCATGATTGGATCTTTAAGAACTAGAGATCTTTATTTTCAAATAATATTGAAATTTACACATGTACACAATGTTTTGTTATTTTTATGAATCAAAAGCCTTTTATAGATCATTAAATTATTCCTTCTCTAGTTCTGGAGCCACATACTTTTGTTTTTGATGAGGGATACACCACCCAAAACCACATAGACACAATAATAGATACCAACACAAAAAATGCGAGACAAAAGATAACCCACTTTCAATTATTTTCAAAAAATGAATTTACATATTCAAATCTTACATGCTACAACCTCATCGGCTTGATTAATTACAACAAAAAATCAACTTTGAAAGAAAAACTATTATTCAGAGCCATAATCTGTACTAATGGAGCCACCTTCTACAACTCCCTCATAACCTTTTTATTTTACCCAATAACCGCTTTAGAATGTTCTAGAAAGTTCAAATTTCCCTTTTGTTTTGGCACCAAAAGTCTCGCCGTTTGATTTCTGGCCTAGGAAGAAATTTTAATGAAATTCACTTTTTAGAGGGTCAACTTCACGAGGCCATAACTTTTGATTTGTGTGTCTGATTTGCTATTATTGCATATTGTTGGAAATCTCTCGATGAGCTCTACAACATGCGAACCATCATAGGTCAGTTCGTTGACTTTTCAACCTGTTTCGGGGCCTCTAAAGTCTTCATATCTGATTTGAAGTTGCATTGGAGAAATTTCCCAGGACAAAAACTTTAATTTCTCCCAAACCGTGTAGGGTATTGAGGTGATTCTTTCATGACCAATTTTTTTTTCTAGCTCTACTCCTTTGGGTAAATTTTTAGGTCCATACGAGCCCATTTAGGCTGACTTAATAAAAATAGTAAGTGACCATTTTTTGCTATTTTTGATGTCTGACTGTCTTACACCCCTTAAGTGTCATCATGGAACTCAAAACAACAAAAGAAAATAAGGAATTTTTTTTTTTGGGTGATGCAATATTTCCCTACACCGTTGGATGCTCCTACATCAGACACCCAGGGTAATTTAAAAAGTGACCCTATCACTTCTCAAGAGTTAGAGTGAAACCTAGATGGTTAACCTCATCCTTAGACAGCCATGATGAATCCTCAATAGGCCTTGCTCTCGATTTCACCAAGTACTTTGCATATTTCCTATTTCTTATGCTTCTACCCACACGACTATCTAAGATTTCTTCTATCTCTTCCTTCTCTGAATTAGGTGCTAGAATTTTCCACTATTCTTTTATCGGCCCCTCCTCTATACACCTTCATGATACTCTGTCAAATCAAAAATGTTGAACACAGGAGAAATATTTATTCCACTAGGCAACTCTACCTCATAAGCATTTCCTAAATCATGCTTCTTTAGAATCTTCCATGGTCCAAACTTCTTCATCTTTAACTTGTTGTATGTACCAACTAAAAACCTTTCCTTTCACAAATGAACCATGACTTCATCTCCTACCCAGAACTCCTTATACCACCTTTTCTGATCTGCCTAATCCTTATATTGTGAGTTCATCTTATTGATATGTTTCTTCACCTCTTCGTGCAAATTCTTCAGGTGCTCAACAAAATCTTCAGCCTCAGCACTAATCTTTTCCCCCTTGTCCATCTTCCTCAGTCTAGAAGTAGTCTTGGACTACTCCCATACACAATCTGGAATGGTGATTTACTAGTGCTCCTATTGATAGAATTATTATAAGAAAATTCTACCTATGGTATAATCAAATCCCATCCCTTAGGCTTATCTCCTAAGCATCTTAGTAGGTTACCCAAACTCCTATTCACCACCTTTGTTTGTGCATCAGTCTGGGGATGGTGTGCTAAATTGAACTTCAAATCTATCTTCAATTTCTTCCATAATGTCCTCTAGAAATAACCAACAAATTTGGTATCTGTATCTGAAACTATACTCTTTGGTAGACCATGTAGTCTCACCACCTCTTTGAAAAACAACTCTACAATATGAACAATATCACTGGTCTTATGCCATGGAATAAAATGTGTCATCTTTGAAAATCTATCCACCACCACAAATATGGAATCATGCCCTCTTTGTGTCCTTGGCAAGCCAATAACAAAATCCATGCTAATATCCTCCCATGGCCTATCAGGTACAGGTAATGACTGATACAATCTAGTATTTTGACTTGTTCCTTTAGCCATCTAACATACTTTGCAGCTTTGTACAAACTTCTTCACATCTTGTTGTAATTGTGGCCAATAATAATTCTCACTGACAAGAGCAATGGTCTTATCTCGACCAAAATGTCAAGCCAATCCCCCACTATGCTTCTCCTTGATTAGATTCTCTCTCATAGAACTCCTTGGAATTCACAATTGGCCTCCTCTAAACAACATCCCACCTTGGATTAAGAAATCCAACCACCTTTTCCTATCCAATGTAACAGGTTCCAAACAAGCCTTCCAAGCTTCTACAAAGTTTGGATCTTCTGGATACAAACTCTTGAGCTCATTGAACCCAACAACCTATATATTCATCTCTATCAACAAATTTTTCCTTCTACTTAAGGCATCTGCAACTATGTTTGACCTTCCATTCCTATGGTTCAAAACAAAAGTATAACTCTACAAAATCTCAACCCATTTTAAGTTCCTTTGATTTAACTTTCCTTGGCTATTGAGATACTTCAAAGCCTAGTGATCAGTATATAAAACAAATTCTTTTGGCAACAAATAGTGTCTCCATTTCTTCAAAGCTTGAACTATAGCATAAAACTCTTGATCATAGACAAAATATTTCTTCTTAGCATCATTTAACTTCTCACTAAAATAGGCAATGGGCTTACCTTCTTGACTCAAAACAACTCCTATGGTAGTGTCACTAGCATCACAATCTACCTAAAAGCCTTATTGAAATCCGGAAGTGCCAAAACAGGTTGCTCAGTGAATTTCTTCTTCAACATGTAAAAACTTTTGGCTGCTCCTGTAGTCCACTTAAACTCTTTTCTATCCCCTCTCATTGCTTCAGTTAGAGGTGCAAAAATACTACTGAAATTCTTAATAAAATTTCTATAAAAACTTGCTAGACCATGAAATGATCTTACCTCTGTAACACTCCTTAGAGTATGCCATTCAATGATAGATCTCACCTTCTCTGGATCCATTTTGAGACCCTCTGTTGAGATAAAAAATCCCAGATACACCATCTCTCTCTTCTCAAAACTATATTTCTTCAAATTAATCAATAGCTTCTCCTCCCTTAGCTTCTCAAAAACTCTTCAGATATGCATCAAGTGCTCCTCCAATGTCTTACTGAAAATAAAAATATCATCCAAGTAAACAATAACAAATTTTCCTAAAAATTCTTTCAATACCTCATTCATAAGCCGCATAAATGTGCTTGATGCATTGGTTAGCCCAAAAGGCATGACTAACCACTTGTACATGCCCTCCTTGGTTTTGAAGGTTGTCTTCCATTCATCTCCTTCTCTAATCTGGATCTGGTGATATCCACTCTTCAGATCTATCTTCATGAAGTACTCAACTCCACTCAAACAATCCATAATGTCATCCATTCTTGGCAAGGGAAATTTCTACTTGATGGTGATCTTGTTGATGGCTCTAGAGTCTGTACACATCTGCCATTCCCCATCCTTCTTTGGTGCGAGTACTACAGGTACTACACATGGGCTCAAACTCTCCCTAATCAATCCTTTTTGCAACAACTCTTGCACTTGTTTGTTCAACTCTTACTCTCTGTTGGAATCATACGATGAGCCGCCTTATTTGGAAAACTAGCTCTAGGAATTAGGTCCATCTGATGACTAATATTTCTTATTGGAGGCAAACCTTCAAGTACATTATCAGAAATAATAGCTTGGAACTCATTCAACAAATTTGAAACCTCTACAAGCACCTCACTAATATCTTCTTTATCAACTCTAGGAATCAATGCAAAACACATATGCTCATGCTTCATACCTTCTAGGAACTTTCTTCCATCATCCAAACAAATTATTGCATTATTGCATATCTTTTCATCTCCTCTTTCAATGGATTCAACTTATGACGAACTCCATCCTTTGTTAAAGAATAGGTGTTGGCATGTCCATCATGTACTGCTTGCCAATCAAATTTCCATTATCTGCCTAACAACATATGAAAAAAATCCATAGGCACAATATCACACAATACCTCATCATGGTAATTTCCAATCTTGAACTTTACTAGACATTGTTCATTTACCAAAGCTTTTTGGTCTTTCTGCAACCAAACAATCCAGTATGGATTTGGATTCCTTCTTCTCTCCAACCGCAACTTACTAACCATCTCTTCTGAAAAAAGGTTATTAGTACTACCTCCATCAATAATAACATTAAAAACCTTACCTTCACACTTACATCTGGTGCAAAACAAATTCTTCCTTTGAGTTGGTTATTTCTCCTCATTCAGCAAGGCTCTTTTAGTAACAAGAACCTCTCCTTTTTTTGCATCCTCAAAATGTGAATACACAGCATCTTCATCTACATGTACAACTCATGCATTACCCTCAGGTCTTCTATTTTTCCTTCCTTGATGTTGAGGACACTCATAGGCTCTATTTCCTTCTTCTCCACACTGGAAATAGGTTCCACGAAAGCCTCCTCTTCCTGGTCCTCATCTAGATCTCCCTCTTCCTCTTTGGTCTCCATTATTTTGATCACGAGGACGGTAGGTGTTATCTCCTTTCTGGTTCTGGCTACCAATGGATCCTTCACCCTTCTTTTGATCTTCATTTTGAACTCCATATGACCGACCACTGGTCTTTCCACCTCGACCTCCACCTCTTTATTTTCTTTCAATCCTTTTGTTCAGTCACTCTTCAACCTTTAGGGAAAACTGATAAGCATCTTCAATGGTGGTCATCCTTACTAGCACCAATTCTTCCTATATGTTAGGCTTGAGCCCGTTAATATATCGAGCAACTTTTTCTTTATTCACCTCAAAATGTCCTATTCGAATCAGAACCTTATGAAATTCCTTTATGTATTCCTTCACCATCCTTGTTCCTTGTCTCAAGCTCTTCATTTTCTTGAGCAACTCTAGTTCATAATCAACTAGAATAAATTGCTTCTTCAGTTTTCACACCATTCTGTCCCATCTAGAAATTCTATCTTTTCCTTGTCTTCCCCTTTCAATATGGATCTCTTTCCACCATATGCCTGCATGTCCTATCAATTTTGTCTTTGCAAACTTCACCTGGTGAGTGTCTTCAATCTCCTCAAACTCAAAAAAATTCTCCATGTCATTGATCCAATTGATCAATTCTTCAAGGTTCAAGCTTCCACTGAAAGTTGAAACCTCCATTTGGGTCTCTTTCCAATACTTGATATTGCTCTCAGCAATCTAACTTCTCTTGGATCCATTTGATCCTCTTCTTCCTCTTTCATTTCCTCTTCAGTTTCATCTTCACTAGCATCTCTTTCCTGATGTACATCTCTCCTTCAAACATCATCTTGCAAGGCCTCTAATTTCCTTCTTAGGGCTCTAATTTCATCTCTAGGAGGATCTCTTCCACCACCACCTCTTCCTTTGCCTCTACCACATTGAGCAAGTCTTGGAGGCATCTTGGTATCAACCCAAACTCATAGGTCCTGCTACAACTACCTCACATTCGGTGCTTTGTTACAAACTCAAGAACTCCTACTCTTATACCACTTGATGAGGGCTACACCACCCAAAACCACATAGACACAATAATAGATATCAACATAGAAGATGAGAGACATAAGATAACCCACTTTCAATTATTTTCAGAAAATGAATTTATATATTCAGATCTTACATGCTACAACCTCATGGGCTTGATTCATTACAATAAAAAATCAACTCTAAAAGAAAAAATGTTATTTAGAGCCACAATCTACACTAATGGAGCCACCTTCTACAACTCCCTCATATCCCTTTTTATTTTACCTAATAACCACCCTAGAATGTTCTAGAAAGTGTAAATTTCCCTTTTGTTTTGGCGCCAAAAGTCCCGCCGTTTGATTTCTGGCCTAGGAAGAAACTTTAATGAAATTCACTTTTTAGAGGGTCAACTTCACAAGGCCATAACTTTTGATTTTGGTGTCTGAGTTGCTATTATTGCATATTGTTGGAAAGCTCTTGATGAGCTCTACAACACATGAACTACTGTAGGTCAGTTCGTTGACTTTTCAACTTGTTTCAGGGCCTCTAAATTCTTCATATATGAATTTGAAGCTGCATTGGAGAAGTTTCCCGGGACATAAACTTTAATTTCTCCCAAACCACGCGGGGTATTGCGGTGATTCTTTCGCGATCAAATTTTTTTTCCAGCTCTGCTCCTTTGGGTAAATTTTTAGGTCCATATGAGCTCGTTTAGGCCAACTTACTAAAAATAGTAAGTGACCATTTTTTGCTATTTTTGTTTTCTGGCTATCTTACACCCCTTAAGTGCCATCATGGAACTCAAAACAACAAAAGAAAATAAGAAAAATCATTTTTTTTGGGTGATGCAAGACTACCCTACACTGTTGGATGCTCCTGCATCAGTTTTGATGGTGTATTTGGTGCTTAGTGGTGCCTTGAATCCCCTCATCACTATTCCTAATCATATTTGATGTTGGGAAACCTTCTACATTTACTTTTCTTTCAACCTCTTCATTGTTATTGAATGCATTTCCTTCATTGCCATTGTTGAAGACTTCTTCTCTTGAAATGTGATCATCACCATTGTTGATTATTTCACTTGTGTCTATTCCAAGTTTTCCAAATGTGGCATCCTTTCTTTTTCATTTTCTCTTCCATAGTTTGTTTTGTAGCCTTTAATGTTGGTTTCAATTTTAGGGTTGAACAATTGTTAAATTTTGTTTGATACCCTTAATGCAAATATTTTTGAGAAGAATGTATGGGCACCAAATTCTTATAAGAAATATAAATCTAGAAAAATATGACCTCCTCTCAATTTTTTTTGAGATGAGTGTGGATTTGAAAAATATATTCCTTTGCTAATATTAAAGTCATCTTACATTATATAATATTTTTAATATTGGTGATGATGACCTTTGATTCTTTTGGATCAAATTATTTATAGGAATTAATAAAATTTGAAGAGAATTTTATTTAGTTAGAGTTATCTATATAATATATAATATTATAACTAATAACAATTTCAATAATATTTAGAATTCCCTTAAGTACATTGTTTAATAAATAAAATAATATTATAAATAAATAAATATGATAAATAATAAAACATGAAACTTATAATGAGATAAATATTTTTCACATTATTTCTTATAAGAAAATTTGAAGCATTAGAACCTTGCTTACTTGTGTATATTTTTTATGTTCTTTTTTAGATAGGTTGAAACAATTATGAAGGGACCCTATAACCCTTTACAAATACTATAGAAATAGCATAACCTCAATAAAAAAATAGCCATGCTATGAGATAAACCATGTAATAGAACAAAACCACCACCACACCCTACAAAATTTTCAATACTTTTGCACACTCTAGCTCTTGTTGATAAAGATTTTCATTTACCTACACAAATTCCTAAAAAATGCTTCTCCTCATTAATTTTCTCCCACTTCTAGTTATCACACTAAGTCCAAATTTCATAAATTTCCCTTCACCATTAGGATCTTCTAAGCCTTCAACACTCTTTAAGTTTTTCATTAAGTATTTTGATACCTAGGGAACCAATATATATGGTACTTTTACTAACTTTGATGAATTTATTTATATTCACTTTTAATACTAATGGACTATTTGTCCAACACCAACGACCTGTTATTAAGTTCCTTTTATTGGTGTTTATATTTGTGAGTCCCAAACCCATAAAGTCAAATCTTATCCCAAGTTTCAAGGCTATCAAATATAGGTTAAAGACCTCAAACTTATGATTAGGTTGGGCAACAATGGACCGATTTACTAGGGTGGGTAAGACATTCTTTGACTTTTGGATCTACTAGACCATGGGGGCTTCCCTAAGGTCCTACTCCTAGATATAAATTATGAACATATACCATACTACAAACCATACCCAACACATAAGTAGACATTTATTCAGGTTATCACTTCATATATACACTAGTTTGATAAAAAAATATATCTTACACCTTTATATAGTAGAAAAATATTACTATGTGGAGTTTCTAATGATATGGATTTAATAAACCCTATAATTTTTCATCATTGAAGTTGGGACAAACTAGATTGACACAAACTAAAAAATCTATTTAAATTAGATTGTTTTTGGTGGGTTGGGGTGATGGGACGTTGAGCTTAAGTCAAAGAGATTCCCACATCTAGTTGACAACAAAGTCAAATTTCATAAAAAATATATATAATTATTGGAAACCATTTTATTATACCTTAAGGAAGATATAATTTAAGATTATATCTTTCCAACTATATAAATTAGGCTCTATACATACACATGAAAAGATAAATAAAAAATTAAAACATTCTAATTTTAATCATCCATGGATAGACCTAGATATTTCTTTATTATCTTAAAAATATACCTTACATAAGCTTTGCAATGATTTTGTAGTCTTCTAGCTATCCAACTAATTAGCAATACATCTAGAAATACACATAATACACATGGAGACACTCACAAAAAAATGAATCTACACAATAAATTTGTTCTTCAAGATTTAAAAATATTAATTACAAGTTTAGGATGAACACAAACTATTGCAATGCAATCATTTTTCTACCTAATGATGGAAGTCAAAACCCTAAGGGTTTATTATAATATTTCTCTACCTCTAGTTATGCAACCTAATTTTTTCTATCCTTTAAGAAATTAATATCTAGCCCTATATAATTCCCTAGCACATTTGTGTGACCTAGGGAAGAGATACATATCCTTCAAGTGTTATATAAAATTACCATGTATTCATGCATCATCCTTCCTCAACCTAGTACAAGAAAGCATGTTGAACACATCCATCTATATATGCAAAGTATTGGGAAGCATTCTTATTTTAACTATAATCATCCTTGGAATTAAAGGAACCCCTATCTATGGTGTGAAAAGTATGGAGGAGCCTATTAAATCCATTGAGGAACTCTTGCAAGTTTTTTGCATTAAGATTTGTTGTTGAAGAGTCTATGAATGGAAAGAGAGTAGGTTGGAATGAATTCATTAAATCTTGTTAGATATTTTGATCATCTTGAAACTTGGTATGGGTTTTGAGGTTTTAGGGCAACTAAGGACTTTGGGATAAAGGTGCAAAGGATATTGGGACCATCAAAAATACATAAACCCACAAGGTAGAATTTTGAGCTATAAAATCCATAACATATATACAACTTTTCCATCACAATAAACTTCAATAGTGAAGATTCTCAACCACAAATTATATCATGACCCCCTAAATTTAAAACTTTTAGTCTTATAAACTACACTTTGTAAGATCTTAGGGAATCAAGGAACTTGATGAACTAAGGACATGCTCAAATATCCCTATAACCTCTAAAAATTAAAAAAATCCTAATATCACCTAAGCAAAGGCAACATTACTAAAAGCTAAACCCATAAGCACTCTATAAGCTATCTTATTAAATATTTTTGTATAGAACATTCTAAATGAATACCCTTATGAAAAACCTAATATAGGAGACTCAATTAGATATTTCTCAAATTGATTATCGAGGATGGGTAAATAATGTTAAGTGCATAAATGGGAGAACACCATAGAGAAATAAGACACATTAAAATGAGGTTTCAATATTGGCTCTAGTTTGGGATTTGCTTCTCTTGGAAGCACAATGAGAATCTAGATCTCTGGGAGCAATCCAACATAGGGGAAAATAAAAACCAATGTGAAGAAACAATATAATAAGACACAAGACACAAAAAGTAAAGAAATAAAAGATAACTATGTATATAGGCTCACATAACCTCACCCTCAAGAGAAGTAATTCTTGAGATGCTATATATTAACTAGAACCTTCATGAATTATCCATCAATAATATTAAGGTACAAAATGTGCCTTGACCAAATCTTTCAAAAAATTTATAAACCTAAACCCATAAGGCTTTATATTTGTC
This sequence comes from Sequoia sempervirens, assembly GCA_007258455.2. Taxonomy (NCBI): domain Eukaryota; kingdom Viridiplantae; phylum Streptophyta; class Pinopsida; order Cupressales; family Cupressaceae; genus Sequoia; species Sequoia sempervirens. The sequence goes on along the minus strand of VDFB02047230.1, from coordinate 39,612,077 downwards.
ATATTTTCTTTTCTCTTCAAACCTATAGTTCTACATGAGAACAATGTCTCCATCTTAAAAATATATTTGTATAGCCTTCTTATCAAATAATTAATTCATCTTCTTTTGTATCACTAAATTTCTCTAATGGGTGGCCCTCTTGGATTCTTTAATTTTTATCAATTCATACACTCTTTGGGAAATTGCATCCTCTTCTTCCCCTTCAAGTTGTTGCAGTAGTCTATATAAGAGTAATTCAAGGTTGATTGGAAATATAGCCTTCATTCCACCTCCATTATGTAAACCAACTCAAAGGAATTCCTATTAGTAACCTTCTTTTAGGTCATTCTATATTTCCAAACAACAAAAATTAACCTATCATCCCACCTTTTCTTTTTTGAATCTGTTTTTTCTTCATGATAGTCATGATCGAATATGTTACTATATATCCTTGTGGATGATAAGGGGATGAATATGTTAGATTTATCCCATATTAAGAACACATATGAATGAGCTCATGGGATTTTAAAAACTTTTTATTATTAGTAACTATCCTTGATGATGCACCAAACCTTGTTATGCTTTATTCAATAGGAAGTCAATCTACACTTTTGATATTATATTTCTTGTGGGGATTTCCTCCACCCATTTGGTGAACCTTGTTATGTTTTATTCAATAGGAAGTCAATCTGCACTTTTGATATTATGTTTTTGGTGGGGATTTCCTCCACCTATTTGGTGAAGTAGTTAGTAGCCACCAAAATTTCATTTGTATCTAGTTTTAAATATTGTAGAAATATTCCCCATACAATCAATACCATCTTTTCTAAAATGGATCCTCAACTATGATGGTCATGAGGGGGAGTGCACCTAAAAATTTAATCTAAAATATTTAGAAAGAATAACATATTTTAACAAACTTGGTCACATCCTTGAATAATTTAGATCACCAATATCTCACTCTCATATTCTTATAGCTCATAGTACTTGACATGAAATTCCCACCATACAATCCTTGTCGATATTCCTCAATTAATTTTGTATACTTCTCCTTATCTAAGAATTTTAGGAGTACATCATCAAGGTTTCTCCATATTAATAGCTCAAATTTTCCAAATAGAAAACAATGTCTTTATACCAAGGGAAATCCTTTAAATGTCAACGAGAAGTATTGAATTAAAATCCACTTAATACACTTTAGTTCCATCCAATTTTTTATTAACCATTAATTTTTCTAGGCCTTAACCTCTAAAAATCATGGTAGTATTCGCATCCAATTCATATTATTGTATCTTATTAATCCATCCACACGTTTTATCTAATGCTTCTTGTTGAAACTATCTCTTACAATTATGTGTGTCACATAGGTAGTGATTTTAGCTCCTACAATATGGGATCTAAAGTTTTTAACTTCCTTAAAAAGAGCATGGATATGATTTCCCATGATGGAGTAATTCAATTCAAAATATCTCAAGTATTTTTTAAAATCCATTATCTATTTTTATCCATCATCATTCTTCTCTAGTAGAACAACAATAATAGTGTATAATGATGTAAAGGAAAATAATTGAAAAGGATTCAAATTATTAGAACTTACTAGCATAAGTGCATATTCTATCCACATAAAGGAAACATTTGATTCCTTGTCCCAATTGAAAGGCTATCCCATTTTTAGCACCTTGGAAATGAATTTTTCCTTCTTCTAAAATTATAAACAAATCCCTTTAAAAAATTGATATGCCCAAAACTGACTAGACTATTTGACTATCTTGGATTGAGGGATGATGCCAATTCATTAAACTCACACTCATGATCAATCCCCATCCCTTCCGTAGAGACAATATGTCCAAGAAGCTTGCCTTGTTCCACTTTGAATACACACTTCTTGGGATTCAAGGAAAATTTATAGTTTAATTACCTCTAGAATATCAACTCAAATTATTTGTAGTGATCATTTCTATCCTTGGAGTAAGCAAGCAATTCATCTTGGCAGACCATGAAATTTTATTGATGAGGTCAATAAAGGTAGCACCTATTAACATTTGAAAAGTGGCTCGTGTAATTTTTAGCCTAAATGATATCCTTAAAACATAGACAAATATTACTTATGGATTTGTGAAAGTTGTATTTTGAAACTTAAAATCCTTAACCATGACCTAATTGTGCCCTAACAAACAATCCATCATTGACATCAATTATGATTGTATCACCTTCTATAGTAAATGATCTATACCACGTAGTGGATAATTTCCCTCAAGGAACTTGATATTCATATTTTAAAGTACACAAAATAAATTGTATTTCCATTCTTCTTCCTTACTAGGACAAGGTTAGACACCTACTTTAAATGTCTATTCAACTTCATAATTATTCCCTTATTTATATTCATTAGTTCATTTTTCATTTAAATATATTGCGGGGTTGATGGGTCTCTACTTTTTAATTGGATTCATAATAAGTTCCAAGGGAATAATATGATATAACAAATCCTCTTTGTATTCCTTCAACTTGTGATATGACCAAAAAAAGTACTTTCTAAGAAAATTCAACAATGCAATCAACATTTTTTGTCTACTAGTATAAGGTTTTTTTCCAAGGTAGATCATCCTAGGAACTATTTAGCTCCTATGTTCACATCCTCAACATCTTCCTTTCTAACAATCCCACTCCTTGTTTTTAATAATCAAAATTGTCAAATATTCACTCCAAAGCTAAAATAACTCTTGGAATAACATTTGTCTTGAGTTATATGAAGTCATTTAGAAGAGAGTCTATTTTACATTTTCTTCTTCACCCATGGGTTGTATGTTAGTAAGATGGTTATCAAAGTGATTTATACAATTCAAGAACTCATAAATCTAATCATCATCAAATACTTTCCAATTGTAGATGATAAAAAATTCTAGGTCTACTGATAATTTCAACATCATAACTACAATGGGGAGATGTTAGGTATCAAAATTTGAATCCAAGATAGTAAGGGAATAGTGTATTATATTATCCTCTATTTCCATCCACTTGATGTCAAAACTATCAAATATTTCAATAATATCACATTTGACATTCTTGTACATCCTTAGTATTTTTTTCCTTAGCAACATATGTGCCTCTAACTTGAGATGCCACTAGTTTTGAATAACCATGAAATTTTAAGCACTTGATCCTATATTTGGAATCCATATTGAAGTCAATTATCAAGGATTCATATTTAGCCACATTGTTGATACACTCAAATTTTAGTCTAAAAGTGAACTTATAATCCATGTCAAGTGACACCAATACAAATCTTGTACCATTTCCTTCTTTTGAAAATGCACTATCAAAATGAATGTTCCATATGTCATCATTTTCAAACAATCTCGGTTGATAAAGAAAATAAAGATCAACCTAATTTATTAAATTATCATAATGATATTCAATACATTTGATTGGCTTAGTTTCTATGTAAAATACCTTATTCTTTTCATTTTTAGGATTTCCCTCAATGTGGAGCATCTTATTCTCTCTACGAAATCAAGCCTCCTTCTCTTGCACCAATATGATAGCATAGGATAAACCCATATGGATGCTAACACCAATTGAAGCTACCCATTTCCTTGATAATAGCATACCCTATAGGATAATCAACTATGATTATATACATTAGGAAGCACTTACCTAGGTATGCATCTAGTTGTACTCCAACATCATTTACAACTCCAATTATACTAACTAACGTGAATCCTTGGCATATAAATTTTTATATTATTTAGAAACATTTAGGCCCAACTAGTTCATGACTTCCAGTTTAATCACATTGCTAAATGCTCAAAAATATAGCATACAACTATGAACCAACCAACCCTTTATTAACAAATAAGTATAAAATAGATCAATAAACTATTAGTTATTGGTAGGATTTTTTATCAAGCAGATCTTAGGAATTTATTGGATATTGGCCTCTACCTATACACCATCCTTAGGATCATTTTTAGATTTAATGGGTCTATAAAAATTAGTCAATATGTTGATATATAATAGGGTCCTCTCCCTATGCTCAGACACCCTAAGGGATTATCTCATTGAAACTTGAACTTTCAATTGGATTAAGTTTAGATCCATATCAATTGGATGATATAAAGGTGAAGTAGACAATAGGATGGTTACAACATTAGTATCAGTTTAATGAATGGAATTACCCAATCACTAACAATAACCATTTCTATCATTTGTGGCATTTCCCAATCCCTTACTAGTTCCCTGTAGTTCATTTACTATTTTTCTCATTTGATTCAACTTGGTACTTGCTTCTATATATTTTCAATGTTCCACACTATTGAATAGTTCAACCCTTATTTATTTTGGCATACCTCTTTTACAAAGAGGTCTATAGCATAGGCACTATTTTCATTCTTTGAGTTGAAATTTTGGTAGTTACATTCATGTCCTTTTTCATAGTATCAACCTATCTTTTTATTTATTTTTTGTTAAATTTATTCTCCTAGTGTAGAATAAATTCTAACATGACCTTTGGTACTTACCTTCCTATTTATTAGTTGTTACTTTCATTGGACTTGTAAGATTGCACCAGTGAGAGTCTTGATGTCTTCAATAGATGATTTCATTCTCTTATACCTCATGAGTTCCTTGAGATGATTAAAATATTTGTTGGTAAAATCATACTAATTGTATTTGTTTTATTAGTCACTCTCAAAGAACTCACCACTCTCATAATAATCAAGCTAGTCCAAATTATGCATCAATTGACTCCTAAATAGATTTGTAGCATGGTGACACTATAGGAAACTCCTTAGGGTACCTATATCCAAGAAGTTAAAGCATTCATACAATAGGGAATGTCTCCACCAAGTCATAAATATCTATCAAGCAAGTAACTCCTCACCAATATTATCTTATGACTCCATTTTTTTACACAACCCATACGTCTCTCTATAAGGGTAGGGTATGTGCAGGATCATCATGGAAAAAATAGGCCCTTAAGTGGCAAAAAATTCAAAAAAATCAGAGTTAGGCAACTTGACGTAAAAAATTGAATAAGTTATCTATATTATTTCAAAAATCTATAAGAATAGAATTTGTAGCAAATTGAATCTAGTTTCTAAACTACTACGTTTATTTAAAAAAATAAAAATCTATTTGGTAAAAATTTGAAATTTCAATGCAAGAGTACTTAAATTTAAGGAAAAATAAGAAATAGGTGTCTGTCTGACCACCCTAATCACAATAAAATGATAATATTCTTTTATAATATTTTAGATATGGGTAGAGGACTCATGTCTTGATGTGATGCATATTTTTTTGTAATTTTTTTCCAAGTAAATAATTAATTATGATTTTTTTATTATAACTTTTAAGAAATAAAAAAACTCATATGTCTAACCACCTTAACTTGGTCAAAAATTCATGAAATTAATTAAATAATTTTTTAATCCTATAGTATGTGAAGCATAGAATGTGACGCATGTCTCGGATTCAAAAAATATGATACCATTTGAAAGCTATAGATGTTTTTCAATCAGCCTATCAATAAGGACTTTAGTTGTAATTCAAATAGAAAATAAATAATAATTATTTATTAAATTCAAAGTAAAGCATAATTTATATTGGTGGAAAGCTAAGAATCTCCTTTAAAAACCCTTATTCGTTTAATCAATTTTGGGTAAAAAAAAGTCGTCAGCCACATACCCTACAAATACCCATAATATTGCCACTTTTTGGCCCATCATGATCCTGCACATACCCGATATATAATAAATTCATCATCTATTTGGGTGGTTTTCATTTGTGTAGAAGCATAAAATCCCAATTTGACTATGTCTAATGGATCTTGGAGCATTGAATACAAAGTGGGTCATCTCTTGTTGGTAAGGATAAATATGCTCAAGAATCCATGTCATAAAGGGGAAGGGTATTTGAAATCAAGATCCCCTATTTAGAAATCTAGTAGGGTTTTTGGTAGACCAGGGCTAGTATGTCAACACATCATGCATAAATTATGACTTTCTCAAGCTACTAAATGATTAATGCCTAACACCATCTATTATGGGAACATTCTTTCCTCATAAAAATTGGTGGTGATAAGGAAAATTAGGACCTTCCATAGGAGTGTAATGACATGTGTAGGAACTTATGTAAGTTGAATGTTAAGTTGTTCACTAGGATGAGAAAATCCCAAGATGGCTGCCCAAGAAAGCCTCTCTAATTTTGACTCTCTAGGATGAAATTCATTCCCCTATAATATGAATGTTAAGGAAGTAGTAGAAGTTATAAAGAGTGATTATTCAATCTCCCATAATATAAGGAAACTATAAAGTTTCTAATTGATATCCTAGTAGTTAAGGATGTAATAGAAGATGTGTAAAGAAGGATGAACAATCAATATTTATGCCACTCTAGCTAGTCTATCTTGCTAGATGGTCATGCAGTTGGTTGTAAATAATGAATCCAAGGTATCCTTATTCTAGGCTTTCTCATGAGGGAAATCCTACCATATGTAGGTGCTCTGTAATGAATAAATGCTAATTCAAACATTCAAAAAATGTATACATTATAAAAAGTGTAGAAAATCTAAAAAGTTGTAAAAAATTAAGAACACAAAAATATAAATAAATTCTTTAGAAAACCAACCAAAAATTACATAAATAATAAATTAGTGAAAGCAAAAAATATTAACCTCTAAATTTTTATGTCCTTTGATACTATGAACAATAATGATTAAGAAGGTATCTTAGGCAACAAGCATGGTAGCTCAAGAAACCCAAGTTTAAGTGGTAGTGTTTCCCAAATGACCTACTATGGTAAAAGAGGTGACCTTAGGTCATGATTAAACAAGCCTCAATGAGCCCAAAACAACAAAAAAAATAAAGGAAAAATATAAAATAAAAGAAAGAAACTAGTATAAACCTAGAAGCTAGTAATTTCAAGAATTTTTTTAATGTTTGATGGACGTTTTTAACCAGAATAAGAAAAATTAAAAACTAAAATTTAGAGAGGTGTTTTTCTCATTTATCATACCTAGAGATCAATGAAAAGCTAATAAGTTCCCATAGTCTTGATCTCCTCATTGTAAACTTTATGTTAGTTGCTCGCTTGCATAGTTTTGTCATCATTGGCATATTTTTCCTCTCTTCGCTCTCCTCTTTTGTTTTTCATTTCAAGTATACATGACGTTCATTTTACCTATATGGAGGTAATCATTTTTCAATGTGGCCTCCACTTACAACATTCTTATGCTTAATAAGATACATCCAAATAATTTTCCCTTATGAATTGAAGCTCATAAGCTTCAAATATTACATCTTTCAAGTAATCGTTGGTTTCTAAATCTAGAGCTTGCCTATCCCCATTATCATCAAGAGGAGGTTCCAATTTTTACAAAGGAGGATCTAAAAGAATATGGGCTCTTTGGGAACAAAATCCACCACTAAAAACACCAAAAATATTATGTGTAGCTTCTTTATCTTACAAATACTATATTTATTTTTAAAATCTTTCAATTAGTAATTAAAAAATTCAAACTTACCTAAGAACAATAACTTTGTGTTGCTATATCATAGAGTGGGAGTCTTTGTTTATTTATTAGAATAGATTTAGTTTTATGTGTGTTATTTTTTATTGTAAAATCCCTTGATCAAAAGACAAGGCATGTGAAATTAAACCCTTGATCCTACTATGAGCTAGTTTGAATAATTCATTGCATTCAAATTTAAAAATAAAAAATAAGAGATCCCAATAATCTCACGAAAATAAAAAATAAAAATATATTGACTCATTTAATTTATAGAAAAAATGTAAATATAATAGTTTATTTTCAAGAGAGGATGGAATAGATTATTTTTAGGAAAATATAGACTAGTTTATTTTCATGTATTTATCCTTATTAAAAATTAAAAAATATGAACAAAAAGAAGTGAAAGCCCTCAACTTTTCTATGAGGCACAAAAAAATTGCAAGAAACAAAAACACACTTCTCTCTCTTTCTTTAATCTCTCATCCTCCTCACTCGAATCTTATGCTTGATGTAGCTTAGAGTAAAAGAATATTGGATAGAATCAATCCTAAATATATTTTAGGAGAATCTACTAATCTTGAAGACTCAAATTGAAGAACAAGTCCAATAAACAAATAAAATCTTGAGGCTTATTCAATAAGAAAAAATCAAAACAAAAATCAATGGTCTTCTAAATTGAGGGTTGAATCTTAAGCAACACTCTTATAGATGTTAAAGAGAAATTAATGTCATTGTGACATAGGAAATGAAAATCATGATCTATTATGAGAGGTAACCTCTCAATTGCATCAAATAAATGTTAAAAGCTATAATGAACCCATCCACCATCATACCATTCAAAGAAACCCAATAGACCACATTAACAATTCTATTGTTATTCATGATGTTCTACTTTTGTGTGAAGTTAACAACCACTTGTTCTAAACCCTAATCAACTAGATTTTTCAACAAGAGTAAGAGTGACTCAATCAACACCTCTTAGTAAAGATCTCAAATTTGTGTCATCCAAAGTATGATTCATTTTCATGGTTCTTGAATCATTTTTGACCATCACAACCCTTGCAATTTGTTTCACATAGCTCATTGAAAAGACCTTGGGCCAATGTTCCAAATTAAGCACGGATTGCATAGTCCAAAGTCAAATAGTATTGTAGAGGAAGTGGAAGGATAAAATCCTAGGTGATAGTGAAGTGGATCATGAGGTTGAGCATTTCCTTCTTGTATACTAGCACTCAAGCTTCAAGTGAAGATCAATATAGTTTTTAGAGAGTAGAATAACTATGGGCCTATACATAGGAGGAATTGTACAAGTACTAAAGAATGTAGTGATTTTTTTATGAGATTATTTATGTATGTATTGAAATAATCAATAGATGGTATGATGTGGCTCATTTGAAAAAAGAACTGTTCAAAAAAATAAACTTTTATTTTTTAATAAAGTAATTTACAAGTCATATGATGATACTATTAAATCTCAATTTATAATTGTGACACATCCACACCCCTATGATTATGATTTCCTTTCACCATAATTTTACATGTTGATCTAAAACCAATGAATTATTATCGCCACAAGTAAACATGTAGACTTCAGTGAGGACTATAATAGTTTATAATGTCATTAAGCGGAAAAATTTATTAATAGAGTTGAAATTTTAACATATATAATTGAAAAGTCAAGAATGCAATAATTTTTTTGTAAAGTTGTAAACTGTCACCCTTGATAATTCCACACTAGGTTTAGCCCCCCTATGTGCTTAGACCCATTTGTGCTCTTAATTTTCCTATGTTATGATAATCTTTGAAAAATAAAAATTAAATTGAGAGATATGAATTATTATTTATTTAATGGCATTTAAAGACCCAAAATAGGTTTGTACTAGGGTGTTAGCATCCTTACCTAGCTTGTTTTTCTCTTGATTTAAATGTCATTGTCCACATTTTAACATTTATGAATTTAAATTCATTTGTCGAATTTTGATAATTTAATTTTGTGGGAATAAAAGAAATGCATGTATAAATACAACTCTTTTTCACCATTTGAAATCACAATTGAGAATCCTAAAAATTAGTCAAGAGTAGAATTAGCAGAGTTTATAACACTTATTATCATTCAAGATTCATGTTTGCAATGCATCAAGCTTTTATGTGAGTTTATTCATGTTTTATGTTAATTTTTTGGTAAGTACTAACACTTGCAAGACTTCCAATCAAACATCTAATTCTCCTTGAAGGTGATGAGTACAATGACTTCAACCCATTAAGGAAAGCAAATCTGAGTGGTAAGTTGTAGCACTTGTCAATTTATCATTATCCATTTGCCTATGTTTGACCCAGGGTAATAACTCTTTTACATCATTATAGTTGTTGTGGAGGTAGATATACCAAAACGAGGTTTTACCTATGTAAGCCCCTATACGACACAACCCTTTCTTTCCTCTATTGTGTGTAGGTGACAAGTTTGAAGTGGATTTTGGAAAGGATTGAAGACCTAATTGCAATATCAAGAATTCAAGCCTCACATGTCAACAAATTATGGAAAGTGGAATTAATAATCAATATTCTAAAGTTGAGTCTAGAAGGGAAGAATTTGTAGGCAGTGATCATCTGAGATCTAATTTTTTATTTTGAAGATCTACATTTCCAGGTCTAGGGCATTAGCACCCCTATCCACCTAGTTTGAGCTTAAATTTATATGTTAGGTTCCTCTATCTTTGTACTCCACCTCTCTCCCAATGTGTGCCCTCCTAGTGAGGATATCTTGGTGCGAGAGGAGGAGATCATTGATAGCTCCCTAAATAATACCTTACCTACCCTTCAAAGCAACATTCTCCTTAAAACCATAACATCCAAGCATGAAGAATCCATATACCATCCTCCAATATTACCTACTCACCTTAGACAAAAGTCCACAAAGCCTATCATACCTTCATTTGACATATTTTCTTCCTCACATAAAGAGACTTTGCTACAATTCATCCCTCACCCATTGCATATACATAAAAATAATTCCCCTTCAAATAATAATAATGACACTCTTGTCACAAAGTATTCATCTATCTCATGCAAATGGCACTAACAACTCACCTATTGACCTAGAAAAGTGTTATGGTCATGGATTTAAGCTCCTTTCTAAACAAGGTTTGGATACAAATAAGGAACATGAAATTCAAACTCTCTTAGAATAGATATCACATTCCTCTAGAGTAGGACTTGGTCACTAAGTCCCTCCACCTTTGCATAAGACATTCACTCCAGCTTCTATCCCAACACCACCCCATTGTTTGATTGGAGATGGAATCCTTAGCACTCTAGACCCCTTGCATGAGATAGAACATACATTATGCACATTTTTGAGGTGGGAATTAATCACTTGCTTCCACCTCCTCATGAGAGAAACTCTAACAAGAAAAAAAAACAAAATTCATCCTTTTATGCATATCATCAAATGTTTGGGTATTCTTTTGATGAGTGTTTTGCTTTAAAAATAAAACTACAATGGTTAATTCAATTATATGATATCAATGTGGATCCATAAAAAGTAATAAATTTGTTATTATGGTGTTGCTCCTAGCTATGTGGCCCTCATAGTATCATATGATGTTCATGTCCATGCATGGGGGCACAAAAACATTATGTGCAACCATATTTCATCAATGAGGAGCAACACAATAATATCCACAATGGTTTTCCTTATCCATACACTTGGGGGGAAAGGATAAATAAGCTTGTGAGGTGTGTATCCTTTCTAAAGGATCCTCCCTTCATCCATTATCTCCTTAAATATTAATGAAACAAGTGCATTAAAATTTTAAGGGGGGGCATATTCCCTTATCTATTGTGGCATCTTCTAAGAGTTTAAATCATGTGTCCCTTTAGTGGTGGTATTATGCATGATATCCCCTAAGGTGTGGCATTGTAATTTATTCATGTTCCCCTTCAATGGTGGTATTATGCATGATATCCCCTAAGGTGTGGCCTTTCAATTCATTAGGTGCCCCTTTAGTGGTGGTATTATGCATGATATCCCTTAAGGTGTGTCCTTACAATTCATTCATTTTCCCCTTTAGTGGTGGTATTATGCATGATATCCCCTAAGGTGTTACCTTTCAATCCATATTGTACCCCTTTAGTGGTGGTATTGTGCATGATATCCCCTAAGGAGTGGCCTTACAAATTGTTCATGTGCCCCTTTGGTGGTGATATTATGCATAATACTCCCTAAGGTGTGGTCATTATTATATTCATAGTTACCCTTTGTGGTGGTGTTATTTATAACACCCCTTGAGGTGTGGCTAGTGATTTGACCCCTGTGACATTAAAATTTTATATCCCCCTTGAGGTGATGCATCCCCTATGACATTAAAATTTTATACACCCCCTAAGGTTATTCATCCCTTGCAACATTAAAAATTTGTACACCCCCTAAGGTGATTTGTCCCATGTGACATTAAACGGTCCCCCATGATGTTAAAATTTTATGTGCTCCATAAAGTGTGATTGGAAAAATAGTCCATGGATTTATCATAATGTAGCTTGCTAATTCATGAACTTGAGCATTTTTACATGGCCACCTAGCATAAAAAAACTTGCTTGCTAGTGGAGCCATGTGTTTCACAAGTATAGTAGCATAATACAACTTGCTAGCCTTGTGAAATCCATCATATTGCATGGACACCTAGCATAATATATATTGTTAGCTAGTGGATCTATGTAGCTCATGAGTGATCTAGCATAATGTGGCTTGTTGGTCCTTATGAGAGGACCATTTTGTCTAACATCATATTTAATGGATGACATTTGGTATTTGAGATAAATGTAAGACTGGGGTCTCTTTACCTTACTAACTCAAATTATTTTTAGTGTACTAACCTTATGTTTATATCTTATTGTTAGTATTGTGTTTTTATGTGTCTACCATGTATCTTTTGTGTATTTACTTCATGTATTTGTCTTATGTTTGATTTGTGTCTTCATAATGTTTCTTTTATGTCTTCATTGTATATGCTTCATTTTTGTCATATTTTATTGCACTTCATGCATGTGTTCCTTTATCTTTACATTGTTATGCCATAGGATCTTGAGCTTGGGGGCTAGCACATCCCCTAGATTCGATGGTGTCCTATCTCCTCAATTTTTGGATAAAATAACCCTTCTTGTCTTATCCCTACTTTAGTTTGAGCACGAGAGTAAGTTCATACTCTCACTAAAGTGGGGGATAAATGTAGCATCATAAATTTTCACCCTTAACAATTTCACACTAGGCTTAGCTCCCCCCTTTGTGCTTGGTTCCATTTGTGCTCTTAATTTTCCTGTTTTATGATAATCTTCAAAAAAATAGAATTAAATTGGGAATATGAACTATTATTTATTTAATGACACTTAAAGACCAAAAATAGGTTTATATTAGGGTTAGCATCCCTACCAGGCCTATTTTGGCCTTGATTTAAATGTCATTGTAACATTTTAATATTTATAAATTTAAATTCATTTGTCAGATTTTGATAACTAATTTTGCGAGAATTAAAGAAATCCATATAAATACAAGTCTTTTCACCATTTAAAATAACTAAGGAATTTTGAAATCACAATTGAGCATCCTAAAAAGCAGTCAATAGAAAAATTAGTAGGGTTTAGAGCACTTATTATCAGTCAAGACTCATGTTTGCAATGTGTATACACCTAAAAATGGTCACATCACAACAGTCTGGTAATTAATTAAATATTTTTAATATTTAATTAAATCTCTGAATTCAATCTGCGTATAAATAAATCTAAATA
>VDFB02047230.1:39322496-39591889 GCA_007258455.2 Sequoia sempervirens | reverse complement strand
CATGATATAATTGATCATTTCCTTAATATAATTTTTGAAAGGTATAATTACACATGAATGTGTGTGTACATATATTCATTATTAAATTTTGACTAATATATTATTTCTCAACTAATAATTATTTTAATATACTTAACTAGAGATCTAAATATCAAACACTATAATATTGGATCGACATTGAAGATGCCTTGGAAATATCCTAAAAATCAATCCCCCAACTAAGCTTTGCAAAAAACAAAAAGGATTCGTAATGATCTTGAAATTTGACCTAGACTTAAAGACATTAAATGAATATAAGGATGATTTTTTTGTTAATAGAAATTTTGATATCTTTTTAAGTTAGGTAAAAGAGGACAAACTTTTCCATTCAGTGAATCCAAACAGATGAAACTAGTGCATGTAGTAGGCCATTATTCCTACCAACATTAATGTAACACATTCATGCAAGGGGTGGGGTCCCCAATGTTATGGCCTCATTAGTTCATAGCTTCGATAAAAAACATTGAGTTACAAATGTATACCTACATACTAGCATAAAAAAATTATTAAAAATAAGCATATCTCTACATTAGAGTTAAGAGCTTAAAATTATTGTTTATGGTTTAGGGTATAAATGATGTAGCCTAATCAACTACATCTTCAATGAGTTGTCCAAAAATATCCCCCAAAAAAGTTAGATTGAAACATGTACACGATAACATGTATTACCAATTGTCTTATGTGTCACCATATCATTGGTTGTTTCTTTGATGTGATTTTTGAAAGGTCTAATTCTCACACGTATGTATACATATTTATTAAAAACAAAACAAAAGAATTGCTCAAATAATCAATAGTGGATTTTCCAAAAGTAAAATTAAAATTTATAGACAATGTACATAAAATCAAATAATTCTTAATTAAAATTAATTTTTTTGGGTTTGTGTTTATGTATGCATGCAATAAATAAAATAGTTCTAAAGTAAAATAAAATAATTCATTACTAAATAAGAATTTTTAAATATTTTTTAAATAGATGTATTTAAGATATCCATACTAGTTAGATGAGAAAATATCATATAAAATTACATCCAACAAATGCATTGATATATCTATCTACTAGCCAAAACTTTGAACACATTAGAGGATAAGACCTAGTACCCTCGCACCCAAATTTCGTGCACATCAAGCTCCTAAATAATGCACTATATTTTTACAAAAAAATATTACATCTATGCATTTGAGTTAAAAGCTTAAAGCCATCACTTAGGGTTTTGGGTATCAATGATGTAGCCTAACCAATTATGTCTTCATTGAGTTGTCAAAAAGACCCCCAGAAAAGTTAGATCGAAACATGCACACCAGGACACATATTATTGATCACTTTATATGTTATAATGTGATTGATTATTTCAAGACATGTATTACTGATCACCTTATATGTTACAATATGATTGATTGCTTCAAAACATGTATTACCAATCGTCTTATATGTTACAATATTCAATGATTTTTTCAAGACATGTATTATTGATTGCCTTATATGTTACAATATAATTGATTGTTTATTTGATAGGACTTGTAAAAAATATGATTATACATATATTAATTTGTTATCAATTTTTACTAATATATTATTTTTCAACTACTAATTCTTATAATATACTAAACTAGAGATCTAAGTGCATAAAACTACAATGACTATTAATGCATACCCATCTTTTTGAGTCAAGTAAAAGAGGACAATATTTTCCATTAAAAGCAATTTCAAAAGATGAAACTAGTGCATGTGCTTGGCCATTGTTTGTCTGGGCTTAAAGCCCTCGTTAGACCAATGTGCTCACGGATTTGAACCACCAACGTTAATGCAATACATTCATGTAATGGATGGGGTTCCCCATGTTGCGGCCTCATTGGTCCATAGTTCCAATCAAAAGCATTGAGTTATAAAGTAAGCAAATGTATACCTACCTACTAGCTTAAACTTTCCACAAAAAAACAACACATCTCTACATCAAAGTTAAGAGCTTAAAATTATTGTTTAGGGTTTTGTGTATCAATGATGTAGCCTAATCAACTACATCTTCAATGAGTTGTCCAAAAACATCCTCAAAAAAGTTAGATTGAAACATTTACGCCAAAGCATGTGTTACCAATTACCTTATATGTCACCAAATAATTGATTTTTTCTTTGAAGTAATGTTTGAAAGGTATAATTACACATGTATACACATTTAAAAACAAAACAAAAGAATTGCTCAAATAATGAATGGTGAATTTTCGAAAAGTAAAATAAAAAGTTACATTCAATGTAGATAAAATAGAATAAGTCTTAATTAACAATTTATTTTTTTTGTGTCCTTGTATGTTTGTAATAAATAAAATAGTTCTGAAGTAAAATAAAACAGTTCATAAGTAAATAAAAATATTTCTCACTATTTTTTAGATAGATGTATTTAAAATATTTGTACTAATTAGATGAAAAAAGATCAAATAAAATTATGTTGATGTATCCAATGAATACATAAATATATCTACCTATTGGTAAAAACTTTTAAAAACATGTTATGGGATAGGATCTAGTACCCTCACACTCTAATTTCGTGGACATCGAGCTCTTAAACCATGCACTAAATTTTTACAAATTTTTTATCATATCTATGTATGTGAGTTAAGAGCTTAAAGCTATTGCTTAGGGTTTTGGGTATCAATGATGTAGCCTAACCAATTAAATCTAGTTGTCCAAAAGCACCCCCAAAAAGATTAAACCGAAACATGTGCACCAAGACATATTATTTATCACTTTATATGTTACAATATGATTGATTGTTTCAAAACATGCATTATTTGATCACTTTATATGTTACAATATGATTGGTTGTTTCAAAACATGCATTACTAATTGTCTTATATGTTACAATATAATTGATTAACTTCAAAGCCATATATTGCTGATCGTCTTATATATTACAATATGATTGATTGTTCAAATAATTTATTATGACATGTGAGAGATATCACTATTATTAATTTTTACTAATATATTATTTTTCAACTACTAATTCTTTTAAAATACTAAACTGGAGATCAAGTGTATTCATGCATACCCATCTATCTGGTCCTTTCCCGTGGTCCTTTCCCCTAATCCACAAGGCACATGGAACACTCAGTTATTATTGTACTGGCATTGAACATGCATTAGAAATATCCTAAAATTCAATCCCCCAACTAAGCTTTGCGAGAAAACAAAAAATATTCGTTCTGATCTGAAAGATTAACCTGAACTTAAAGACAACAGTGAAGATAAGGACGAAATTTTCGGTAATGTAAACTTTGATATCTTTTTGAGTCAGTTAAAAGAGGACAAGACTTTTGGTTTGCGGTTCCAAAAAGATGAAACTGGTAAATGCAACTCTTTATAAAATGTACCAATAATCTTTTGGCAAGTAAAAGAGGTCATTTATGATAAATCAAGAAAGTCTCTGAAAAGTGCTTCCTCTGTGACCATATTAACACAGATCCTATTCACTGTTGACAAATTGAAAAGGTCAGAGGGGATCCGTTAAAACTTAGAAGGATCATTAGTCAGGGAAAATCCCAGAAGAGAAGACCCAAATGGGGCATCCATGAAAATGACTACCAAAGAAAAAAAACCTTTCAAGCATTAAATATATTTCTACCCAGATTGCTTATGGTAGCCTTCGCCGGCTTCCAATCTTGAACCCTACAAAAGCCGCCTCCTTGTAGAAATTGGAAGCAATCCAGTGAGGATGAAGTCATGTATTTAGCTAGTGTGAATTCCAAGTTTATGGGGGTGCACGCTATATTAAAATAGTAAATTGTTCTAATGAATTAGAGGTACAAGGCTCACGTTGATGCACGATCATGCCTGTTTAGGTTTGGTCTGTGGAGGCTATAAATATCAATGGGTGTAAGGTGAATTGGGCAATGGTGGTCTTTGGTTCATAGTTTTGTAGAAGAGAAAAGGGGCAGTTGGGAGTTGTTTTTTTCAAGGTTTAGACATGGCTACTGAATCATCTTCTGCAGAAATTGGTGCCTTGACCAGTAATGGCAACAAGAATGGTGGTCTTGTCAGGGCTTTTGATGATGGAAAAGGTGTTGGTGTAAGGGATTTGGAAGTGGGTGTAAGCCCAATTCGTTCTCCTGAAAGCTCTGCATCTTTCATGCCTTCTTCTAAGTTTGTCAAGAAGGTGGGACTGTGGTTTTCTTCCCCTTTTAAGTCCTTTCTGTGATGTTTCCCCCCTGTATTTTTCCATTTCTTGTCAAAGCATGCACAGTTTAGGCTATGATGTTTTAGTGGGATAATGAAAGAAAATTGCAGGTACAGATCCATCTGGGCTTTTCTGAAAGGACCGAGAGTTTTGTGTTGGGCTTTGCCCACAAGCTTTCTTTGGTCTTCTGTGACATAAGAAAAGGTTGCATTTGCCAATATGTTTAGAATCCCATTTTTTAGCCTAAATTTTCTTGGCAATCAGTGGTATCTTATACTTGAAGTTGAAACTTGTGATCTTCTATCACATTAGGTTCAGTACTAGTTTTGTCCTTAGATTTGGCTTGTTTGTGAGGTTTTTCTTCTTAAACAAGTGGCTCCTTTATGACGAACAAACAGGAAAGCTCCATCAATCTTACAACATCAGGTTTTTTCTTTTGAAAGACATCTGGTATAAGTTTTCCATAGATCATGTAGTATTCAAAAGACTGTTTTTGAAATCAATCGTGTGTGTTTTTGAATTAACATACACTAAGTGATCTATCATCATCAGAAAGAAAAGAATGAAGAGCGAACATAGTTTAACATATGTGCCTTTACCTCACTTCATTCTATATCTTCTTGATATAACTGAAATTTAGCTGTAGTGAGCATGTCTGTTAGTGCTTGCAGTAACTCTTTCAACTCTACTACTTGTAAGGAGAGCTTTTGAAATGTAGACTCAAAAAATCAAATTGGGGATGCAGTCCTTGTGGGCTATGATTCATTACACTTTTTAAAATATGAAATTTAATGATTTTAAGTATTAACTTTGGATTTTATGCCTGCAGGTGGGAGCAGAAATCATAGGTACATTTTTCCTGATGCTTGCAGGATGTGGGTCGGTTGTAATCGATAAGAAGAGCAGTGGTTCCATAACACATCTTGGGGTGTCACTTGTGTGGGGAATGGCAGTGATGATCATGATCTATGCTGTTGGTCATATCTCAGGGGCGCATTTCAACCCTGCTGTTACCTTGGCCTTCGCAACTACAAAAAAATTTCCCTTAATCAATGTCTGTAAACATTTTTTTTCAAATTCTTTATTGATTTGGGCCTGTTTCCTGTTGGGTATGGCTGATCAATTTAATTTTTCCACCCATGTTTAGCTGCTGCTTAAGTTTTTGAATTACAAATTATCTTATGCAAGTGAAAACTGATACTGGGTATTGATATTTACATTGAAATTACAGATTCCAGGGTACATAGGAGCCCAAGTACTGTCAGCAATAGTTGCTAGTTATGTTCTCCGATTGCTGTTTGGAGAAGTAGCTCACATGGCAGCAACCGTGCCAACAGGATCAGATATGCAGTCATTTGTTTTTGAAATTCTGATAACATTTCTCTTAATGTTTGTGGTTTCTGCAGTGGCCACAGATTCTAAAGCGGTAAACATCTTTCATTAACATATTCATCATGACTTTCCTTGCAAACAATTACATTTTAACATTTTGTCGCATAGCTTAATTGTGATAGAAATACTAGGTAGTACGTAACCATAGACATTTAAGTTCATACGACTCATTTGGACGGAGCTTTTAGTTCTAGCCGGTGCAATCTTGGAGCGTTGCATGAATTCAATGAGATTGCATCAACTGGCCGTTTTTTGACTAAGATGGGCCTTGATCAACCTTTCATAATCATTAATTAATGATTTGGACATTTTCATAATGCAATTGACCTTAATTACCCCTCTCTAATCTCTTCTCTAAATATAACCAATGATTAATCATGCATATACCGTTGTAATTCTAATTCTATAGACACAGTGACCCCACATTTTGTAAAATTTCAGAACGGTTATTTAAGTAAACAATCAATTCAGCCGACTTGTATTATAACACCATCTTGGATTGCCAACTTGGCAGGTGGGAGAAATGGCAGGATTGGCTGTTGGAACTACCATAGCAATGAATGTTCTTATAGCTGGGTATTCCACTCTCCCTTTTAATCAAATCTATAACCCATGGTTAAATCATTTGGATTCTATAGTAAAAAGATGTTTAAGTGGGTTTGAAGGTGTGATCGAATTCTATGATCTATTGTCAAGAAATAGACAGCAAGAGAAGATAAATTTGATCCAAAAATGAGTTTTTTTTATCAACGGAGTTTTTTTTATCAACGGTCTAATCAAATTCTGTGATCTATCATCTAGAAATAGACAGCAAGAAAAGAGAAATTTGATCTGAAAGATCCATGTCAAATCTAAAATTACTCACACTGAAAGTTTTGTCTGCAATCTTTTTAATAGCTACCTAGGTATTAGGTGCACAACTTTCTGCAGAGTCAATTAAATTATCCTTACAGTGTAGCATGCCAGTACTTGTTTAGCCATTAACTCTTTGAATTACTGCAGACCAATATCAGGGGCATCAATGAACCCAGCAAGAAGCATAGGGTCTGCTGTAGCAGGGAATAAATACACAAGCTTTTGGATATACATGACAGCCCCCATCGTCGGGGCAATTGCAGGGGCTTTGGCATATGATCTGATTCGTCTGAGTAATAGGCCAGTGCACGAGGTGACCAAGAGTGGGTCCCTCCTTAGAAGTCTTCGCTCAAGATCATCAATCCATTAATGGCGTCCACTTCATGTCCAACTGTGTGTTAATTTGGGTATCAGCGAAAATAACCTTGTTCAATAATATTTATAGTTGTATGTGCATCGATAGTCTCACCGGCTTTTCAAGCTCTTTAAGACTGGGTGTGGGTGTCTAACTAAAGTCCAGTGGCATTGAAGAAGTTTTTGTTTGGACAGCTGGTTTGTATGGACTTAGATTTGATAGAGTGAAGTGTACTTATCTCCAGTAATAAACTCTCATCTGTACCAAATTAATGTTTGCTGCGGTTCTGACAATTGTATTAATATATATTGAAATATATATTGAAAAAACGAGATGGAATGTGTCAATGTTGTCTTATATTTGACTCGTGATGTGGTTGGTGGGGTTGTCTGATGGAAATAGGAATCTAAATTGGATTTATCCCCTGAGTTGTCGGTCGTTAGGATTTGGATCCTTCGATATTGAAGGGTTGTTTATACATAAAAAATGATCAAATAATTTAAATTTAACTTTACTCTTTTGAAGGGTTTTGATTTTATTTACATTTTATTCATTATTTTATCTTTGGTTGAATTTATATTTAAAAAAATGAAACCTGTTTATGAAGGTGATGTTGATTTGACATTTTAAACTTATAAATGTAAAAGTTCAAGTACATATAAGTTTGACTCTTTTTTCATTAAACATTATTTGTTGAATTGAGATCAAATTGAGGTGACTTGTATATTAAGGTGTTATATATAAGAACAAAAACCTAGTTAATTTTTAGGCATATGATAGACCTACAAGTAGAATCCAAGAGAACATCCTAGCACATTGCTTTACATCATTGCCTTATATTACTGTTTATGTCGTTAGTGATAGACTAGACATATTGCATGGTTGATTAACATGTCTTTAATCTTTGTTCAATCTATTAATACAAATCCAAGAAAATTTAAATACATGGAAGTTGACTCTTTTTTCATTAATCAATATTTGTCGAATTGATCGAATTAAAGTGACTTGTATACTAAGGTGTTATGTATAAGAACAAAAACCTAATTAACTTTTAGACATATGATAGATTCACAATCAAAATCTAAGTGAACATCCTAGCACATTGCCTTATATCCTCGACTTATATTAGTATTTGTGACATTAGTGATAATTTGGGCATATTGCAAGATTGATTACCATGTCTTTAATCATTGTTCAATTTGTTAATTTGAATCCAAGGGTTTGATTAAGGAGAAGATTCTCACATAACAAGCTCCTAAATGTTTTCATCATCACTACCAATTTTTCATACTCATGTTCCAACACCAAGGCAAATAGATTTTGAACATTAAAAAGTGTAAAGGTGATTCATGTAGTCTCATGTTTAATTTGTGGATCAAGTTCATTTCTACATATGCAAAAAGCATTTTCATAATATATATTTGACTAATGAAGGTAAAGGTTTAAGAATTTGATTAAGGATTGTCAAACCAAGTAGTTCAATAATGTTCAACATAAATAGTAATGCAGATAATAAATACACATGAAGATGGAAAGGAAACAACACATCTTAATTATTAAATTAGAATTTCAACATATACAATAGGGTGCAAGGCCAAAATCACAATAGATCCAAAATCATCTCCTTATAATTTTCAAAGATAGAAAATTTAAGGATCAAGAGAGATTTGTTAAAATGGCATGACCTATACCCATCTAGAACCCATTATATTTCCCAAGGGTTTCAACGACTTGCCAAAATAGGGGACAAGGGTTAATTCCAACTTATTGACTCAATGTGGGCTAATAAAGGCAAAGTTTTTAGAGCATACCACATGACTTATAAATGTGGTCGAAGGATGTGAATCTAATAATTTAAATTAAAATTAAGTATTGTGCTTGAAATATGACTAGGTTGTTACTACACAAATCCAAAGGTTCAACAAGAAGAATTCATTGTGAAAGAGGTAGGTGCATGGAAATGGGAGACCAAAAGGGGGTCTTGAGTGGCCACTCTTTTTTTCTTCTAAAATAAATAAAAATGTTTTTGAATGAGAAATTAAAGATAGTTATGCTCAAATTTTGAAGATACAACAAGAACGAGAGTCGTAGCTCTAAATCTACTTTCCAAACTTGTCTCCTTATAATTTTGAAAGATAGAAAATTTACAAATCAAGATAGATGTGCTACAATGACATATCCTACACCCATCTAGAACCCATTATGGTTCCCAAGGGTTTTTGACCGCCCTCCAAAATAGGGGACAAGGGTTAATTTCAACTTATTGACTTAGTGTGGGCTAATAAAGGCATAGTTTTTATAGCGTACCACATGACTCTTAGAAATGTGCTCCAAGGATGTGAATCAAATATTTGAAGTTAAAATTAAGTACTATACATGAAATATGGTTAGGTTGTGGTGTATGATAACTCCAAGGTTGCTTGCACTAACCAACAAGAAGACTTTACTCTGCCTTCCACCAAGAACTTGCCAACCTCTAGGCTCTGTCTTGACTTAGTTCATCAACTGAACCTTGCTTCAACTCTGTTCCAAGAGTTTCAATCCTTGTGCTTAACCTTGGAGGACAAACACCTCTTGAATCTGCTCTCTTATTCACAACACCTTGAAGGGTCTAGATGCCAACTTCATTATCTGACTTGAACTCTTTGCAGGGGAGTTAGAAACTCTGTTTCCTTCCATTTCACATCCAATTGAATGCATCTTTCTTGGTGTTCAATCTTCAAACTACTCGATTTCATGAATTTGCCTTGGACAGGCCTAATTCCTACTAGCCCTTACCAGTCCCTTTTTGGCTTTCCTTGTTCAAATTTGACAAACAACCTAGCAAATAAATTGCATTTCCTAACACCCTTTTTGGAGCTTTAAATCTTTCACTAGGTTTCAAGCCTCTGTCCCTTCCGTACAGTGCATTCCTATAATCAAGGACTATTAGGGCTAATTGACCTAATGCTTAGGGTTTCACTGTTCTTTGTCTCAAATCTCCTTCCAAAGGATTGATTGAAGCTTCAATCCTTTTGTCAAGTGAGGACAATGTCTAACCCTACCTATAGCTGTACGGATTCCGTACAATGGTCTCTTCCCCTGCCCATTCTCTTTATCTTTTCTCTTTCAAACTCCTAACCATGCATTCCTAGCTCGCCTAGGGTTTGAGATTAAAAATACCTGCTTAGCTCTTTGGATCTCCTACTACTAAATATGTACAATGGACTGGCTCCTCTCCCATATTCAACCAATCTCAGGAAAACCCCGTGGTCAGTGTTTATGGGGGAGCCATTCCAAGTTTGACTGCACAAAACAAAGAAAACTAACACTCTACACTATAACTAGGAATTAGAAACAACTCTACACTAAACACACTGAATACAAGATGAATCTTACTCAAATCTATCCAATGAACACAAAAACGGTGAGAAATCTGTATTTACAATGCCTTTTATATCACTGTTTCTCAAGAACACACGGGTAACACATAAAATGCAGTCTTCTTCTATTCCTTTTAAAACCAAAAACTTAATTACAATGCATATTACTGCTCTCTATGAGCCATCACCCCTATTTTGACGCCTTTCCCACATTCAAAGGAAGTTGATCGAGCACTTACCCTGATTTCTAGGGATTCCCAATGACAAGTAAGTTGCATGCAACCTAACAATGTTGCCATGCAACTTTGCAACATTCTTGTAACTCTTTCCATCATCCTACATTTTAGGATCTCCAACTCCTTGCTTCGAACCATCAACTTCCTCAACTGCCTCTTGGCATCTTCTAACAACAAGGACATGATTAGCACACATCTACTGCCCTACATTGCAACATAGGTTGTCTAAAGCTAATTTAAAGAAAAATGTAACAACATTGATCACTAAGATGACATTAATCCTAATGATTAACTCATCACACTCAATCAAGACCTTCTAAGGTCCACAAAAAACACACCAAGACCCTGATTTGGCTAAGATCAGGTACAAGCCAAAATTGCAACATAACAAACCAAAATGGAGGTCAGCCTAGGTGCTCCTGCACCAGGTTGTTACTATACTAATCAAAAGATTCAATAAGAAGAATTTATTGTGAAAGGGGGTATTTGCATGGAAATGTGGGATCAAAAGAGGGTTTGAAGTGGCCACTTTTTTTGAAATTAGTAAAAATTGATCTTGGATGAGAAATTGAATATAGTTACACTCAAAATTTGAAGATGTGACAAGAAAAAGAGTTGTAGTGCTTTGAATCTACTTTCTAAACTATTGTTTTGAAAATGGTGGAGATTAAAGGGTTCAAATAGGAGGAGCACACAAAGTGCTTCTAATTTTGTCAAAAAAATAAACACAGCGTCTCGTGTGCTCCCCCTAAAATGTTAACTATGTTTTAGTATTTCAAAAATTGCTTAAGTAGAAAATTAGCTAACACCATTTAGTTTATTGATAAAATTTTAATGAATATATGATTTTTTACTGATAAATTAAAATCAAAACCTTTACATATTCAAAATGTAGAAAAAGTTACATGGTTAGAAAGCAAGAGAGTTTGGCATTATTTTGATACTTATTCAGCTCAATATTGAAAGATGTGCAAATCTGATGGAGAACATGCTAGAGATTTAGTCACTTTTTTATAATTTATAATAAATACATCTTTGGGAATTGATATGATGCCTAAGGAAAATTAAACCCTTAGAGTTGGAAATACCCAAGACCATGCTCGCATTATAATGTACTTGCATTTTTGTGAAGCAAAGATAAAATCAAGAAGGAAGAAGAGGTAGTGAGGAAGATTTAGAAAAGAAGAGTGAGCTATAGAGATATAAAGAGATTGCAAGAGGGAAAGATAGAGATAGCGGGATATATCTCCCTTTATCTTTATCTCCCCCCCTATTTTTCTCTTCTCTCTCCATCTCTCTCTTCCTCTCTATTACTTGTCTATCACCACCTCTATCTCTCACTCTTGCCCCCTCTACCTCTATCTCCCTATCTCCCTATCTCCCCCTCTCCCTATCTATCTATATCTCATCATCCATATCTCTCTATACCTCTATCTCCCTATATCTCTCCCTCTTTATCTATTGATATCTCTCTATCACTCTATCTCACCCTATAAATTTCTATATCTCTCCCTCTCCATCTTCCTCTATGTCTCTATCTCTTTCTCTCTATCTACCCATGTCTTGTAACATTGAAGAAGTTTAATGTTTGGATAACTAGTTTATGTGGACTCAAATTTGATAGAGTAAACTGTACCAATCCTTAGTAATAAACTCTCATCAACAAAAAAATAATGTTTGGTGTGATTCCATCAACTGGGTTGATATATATATATTAAAAAATGAGATGGAATGTATTAATGTTGTCATATATTTCAACTAGTAATATAGCTAGTGGGGTTCGTAGACACCCCAAATCTAAATTTGCATCTTAAATTAATTACAATCTCTTAATTTTAATTAATTTATCCCATTATCCCATAATTAATGAAATATTTTATTATTTAATTAATTATCCCTCTTTTCTTCTAAATTTATTAAATTTTATTTAATTAATTTGCATGTTTTCCCTTCTTTTAAAAGGTTAATTAATTTAACCTTAGCATTTTTCCATTTATTTCTTCTAAAATCTATTGATTAATTAATTAAATATCTTCCTTCTTTAATCCTTATTTAACCTTTTCCTTAATTTTAAATTATATCAACTATCATGTGTCACTCTCCTCCATAAGCTTGCCTACACATTCACCCAATAATTCCTTGCCATTTTCTCATTAAATCTACTAGGGACAAATGTCACCTTTTTTAGTTGACTTTGTATTGGCCCATCTCTCTCCTATCCATTAAATATTTTAAATTCCACCTCCCTATAGATGAGAAAAAGGTAAAAGATTTTCCTCTCTTGGGAATCCATAATCCTCCATAATATTATCCAATCACCTTCATTTAAACCTCCACTCTCCATTAACCCTCACATGACACTTTTCCTCTCCCTATTGCTTGAGAGTACCTCTCAACATGAACCTTTGATCTTGTGGAAAGGTCTTAGCTCTCCATTCCTTGGAACCTCTTTCTATAAATAAAAGCCTTTACCCTCCATTATCATCAATTATATTGCAAGTAACTTCATGCTATCAAATTTCTTCTGAATTTTCCATTACAACAAGGTTATGCTGAAATTTTGCTAGAGAAATCCACATTTCTAGTTATTTAGAGCATATCAATAGGCTTAGGGTGCATTATATTTAGCTCAATCATGGAGTTTGAAGGTGATTTGAGGTAAAGATTTATGTGTTTATGGATTCATCTTATTCCATTTTACTTCAATCATTTTTCTTATCCTCATTTTGGCACGCCCAATGGAACTCACATCCCTATTTTAACTTCTTGTTTGAGTTTTGTTGAGTTATGAGTTGCAGGTCCTGTTTCGACACTTGTCTCTATGGTTTGACACTTTCGTAGTGAAAAATTGTGCTTCCATCACACCTTTTGATACCTCTATTATACTTATCAACACTCACGTAGAGACCTCCTACACTTTTGTATTGACTTTAGATGCTTGCATTATGAGAAACCGTGCTTTTGTTTTGTCCATATTTTTGGAAATTTTTGTGCTAACCCTTGTTTTCTTTCTATTGGCTTTTGGCATTTATCTTAATAATTTATTTTGCATGTTTTACCTAATTTGTTTACTATAATTGTTAAGATCTTTGTCTTTAGCATTCTTTTTAAATTTGTATGTTTAGTTTGTGTCTTAGGGTTTAGGGTTTAGTTACCAACCTTAGGGGTGTTTTTGCATGTTTAAAATATTTCTAATATTATGTTTTATAGGGTTATTTGATCTGTTTAGTTGAATTTTATGCATTGGTCATCTCAGGGTTTCATATTAGGTTTCATAATCTAAGGTTTTGAAGACTCATATCTATCTTAGGGTTTTAGGGGTTTGGTTTTACCAATATTAGTGGTTGTTAGGAATTTTAGAGCATTTTACACTATATTTTGTAGATTTTTAGTCTATACTTGGAAAAAAGTTAGATTAGTCCTAATTTTCATTTCTTAGATTTAGGTCTTTGTAAAGCTACACCTGTGCAAGAACTTTTGTCACTTCTATGCCAATTTTCTACACCTCCAGAAAAACTCCATTCACTCGTGTGAAAACTTTCAACACTTAAGCAAAGACATTTGACACTTCTATTACATCTTGTTGCATTTTTGAATTTTTAGTGTTTTTGAGCTAACCTTTTGGACTAACAAGTGGTGCAATTGGTTTAAATGCTTGTACAATTTTAAAAATTTGAGATTACTAATATGTGGTTTTGCAAATTCATTTGTCCAAGAATCCTTTATTTTCCACTAATTTAGGAACTAAAGTTAGTGTAGTGGCTAAAGAACCCTTGTTTGTTGTGTTTGGAGAAGTGTATAGATGTATGTGTGGACATGGAAAAAGTAACCCTTCTACTTTTTCTCATGATTAGGCCCTCCTAGTGGACTTTGGCTTGATTTTTCCTAGATTTAATGTTGTAATGTGGCCAACACACTCACATTAGGTCTTGGATCCTTGTGAATAATTAAGTATTCTAGGATGTCTTGTAAAAGTGTTGTGAAGTGTTGTAACCCACTTTCACACTTTTCTAGGACCCTTTCATTATAATTCACTTAAATAACCCCTTTCTATCATTTACCAAGTCTTATTTCAAAGTGTTGTAAAGAGTTGTAACAAACTCTCACGCTTTTCTAGACTTGTCATCACTAATTCAACCCTTTCTTATGTTTAAATGACCCCTTAATACAATTTCTAGCCTTGCTTAAGTGTTCTTTTGAGAATATTCCCATTAAACATCATTTAATACACTTCAATCCCTGACACCCAGTAAAATTTCCCTGGTGGGACCAAGTCGCCACCTAGGGCGACTTAGTCCCATTGGGCACAAAAATCAAAATAATTTTAATTTTCTAGCAAGATTTTATTCTCTTGACCTTAAGGTCAGCTTGTGATGTGTTATTTTCAGGAAATATTGGGAAATCAAGTATAAATAAAGGGTTTTCCCCTCATTTTTCATCTCCTACAATCTTCTAATCCCCCATTCATTATTCAAGCAATTCATTAATTTACTTAATCATTCTCAAACATTCTAAGCACTTTCAAGAATCCATTAGAGCATCTTGTTGCATATCTTCAGATTTCAACATCAAGGGTTTGGTGAGTTTGTGACATTGCATGTTATTCATTCATCATTCTCTTTTTATTCTATTTCATTTTATAGGGTTTGATTACCAAATTGGGGTTTGACCAAGGAAAACCCCTATTCTCTAACCCTTAACTCATTTTCCCCTCTTTGCATGTGTGTTTGCAAGTCTTGTATGCAGATTTGTCAGAGAGCAAGGTGTTAAAAAGTGGTCAACAATCCATCAAAGTCATTCAAGTCAAAAAAGTCCTAATTGAAGCTTGGAGACATTTTTCAACCCGTTTTCTATAGAATCTGAACTAGACGCCTGTCAAAAAGGGAAGTGTAGACTGAAAGCTACAAATTCTTTCCCTGAATTTCCTAAGATCTCTAGGTGGACTAAGTCACCATTTGTGGTGGATTAGTACCACTTCCAAACCTAAAAAGTGATTTTTACATTTTTGAGTACCCATTTGGCAAAAACTTGTTCCAGCAGAATCTCCCTAAATTAGGACTAAGTCGCCCAACTTAGTTTAAGTGTCCCAGTTGTCTTCAACAATAAAATCTAGAGGATTCCAGAGCCTCTCTGCATCACACTTCAGTTTCCAGGTGCACCTCTCCAATCCTTTTTAATTTTGTCATTGTTTACTTGCATTCCTAGGTCATTTTGCATACATTACTGTGTTTTCAAACAACTTGCATTTCTTAGGTTTTGCATTAATAAGCCATTCCTTTTATCACTTTATTTCATTTGGACATCACATTTAGACATATTTTATCCATCCTTGCATTGATTTTGAGTGTAGACATTTCCCATTTTGGCCCATCTTTCTCCTTTTAGGTGAAAAACCCTAGAAGTGCTAGAAAGCCTTTGGGTGCCAAAATCTTTGTATACATTTTGGTGAACCCAAATTTTGAACATCTTACTTCTGATTTCAAGTGTATTAACATCCTAGGAATACCTTGCATCAACATTGCATTAGATTTTACATTGTTTAATTTGCATCCTAGGGTTTTAAATATTGCATTAATGAAAAGCTCATATAGCTTGCATTTTGCATTACATTTCATCAAAATTTTCAAAAAATTTGCATTTTCATACTGTAGTTGCATCTGAACACCTGGAAAGCATAAAATTTCATTTAAATTTTTTGAAAAATCCCAAAAAAATCACTATTGGGACTAATTCGCCACACTGGGTGACTTAGTCCTCCTACACATTTTGCACTGTAGTTTTTGGAATTTTCAGAGCATTTTCTGCATTTATATTTTGTGATATTGCATTGTTGCTATAGTTTCCAGAATTATAGTTATTAGCATTTTATTGCTCTTAGTTTACATTTCATTTGCATTCACCCGCATTTCGAAACCCTTGCATGAGTGTTTGGTGTCCTATTGCTTATACCTTAGTGAGAAGAAGCTGAAGACTCATGTTATCCCAAGATAATACACACATTGTGGATCCTGGATTGTCTAAAGCTTCCACTCCTAGTATTACAACTAGTACACTAGGCATGGACCCTACCTTTACCAACTCTTTGCCTTCTAATAACATGCAAGTTGAAACATCAAATAATCACATCCCGCAAGACAAAATCATTAAAATTCATGAGGAATTAACACATCTTCAACATAATATGTGCCTTGAAAACATTTCAACCACTCTAATTCCAACAATAGAGAACATGCATCGCCTACTTGAATGTGATGAAGGCTTATATGTTATGAAACAAACTGTTGAGATATACCATAAACATGTTCCTTCCACCTCTAGTACATCTCAACCAACAAACACTGTGGTTAGCCAAGGAGGACCTAACACTCCTCCTCCCTCCACAGTAGCATCCATACCTACCTATATCACTCTTCAAGTCACAACCACAATGCAACAGGTTAGTAATGTGATTCCTTCCTTGACTATTCCTGCTAGCACTCCTAATTCTTATGTGACATCGCATGTTCTCTCCTCTTCCACCATACCATCCATAAGCATTCCATTCACTTTCCCTACCACTACATACACTCCATCACCACTTTCCCTTCTCCCTCCTACCACTTACACTGACCCTCTCATAACATAACTTTTCCAAACCATTTCCTCCATGCAAAAACAAATATCCACCATCAACCAAAACCAAAATGGACCACCCACCTATTATGTTCGTAGCAGCCCACTATCTCTAGAAATATTGTTAACACCAATGCCACAAGGAATAGAGATGCCTAGATTTGAGAAATATGGAGGGAAGGGATATCCTTCTAACCATGTTAATGCTTACACTGTCTTATGTAGTGACTTTCTCCTTGATGATAAACTATAGGAAAAACTATTTCTGAGGACTTTAAAAGACACTACCTTAGAATGGTTTTCATCCTTACCAAACAATTCAATTCGTTCATTCAATGAACTAGTTGATGCATTTATAAATCATTTCCAAGTGCATATGACTCCAAAGAAGACCTTGGCCGATTTGATGAGATGTAAACAACATGAAGAAGAAAAGATAACTGATTTTATCTCACGATATTAATCTCTTTACTCTTAAATCGATGTAAAGATTCTTGATCCACATCTTCAAAAGATGTTTAGAGAAAACTTGCAAACTAAACTTCAGGATAAACTCACAATGATGAAATTTCCCTCCTTTATGCACTTGTGTACTGCCCTTTGCGATTATCACAATTCGGTTAGTAGTCTGATGCAAAGTCCACTTCTAGCCGAGCTGAGAAGTTTGAACATGCCAATCCAAACAATTCACAACCATTTAGAAAGAAAAACAAAGGGTTCTTACAATTCAATCCCCCTCAACAACCAACTCAACCCATCAATAACCAAGTAGTCACTGTTAAAGTTGTGATACCTTATAGTTATGGAGATCTGAAATGACAGTTTACACCTTTACCAGACACCCTTCATAACACAATGTCCCAACTTTTACGACAATAAATGATTACTTTACCTACTATTAAACCACTCGATCCTACTAAGCCTTTACCTCCAACCTTTAAACCCAATGTTTATTGCCATTATCATAGAAAAAATGGACATGACACAAAAAATTGTAAGCGTCTTAAACACCTTGTGCAAGACCTCATTGATTCTGGTTGTCTATCCATTGCAAATGTTAATGTTAAAGGAAATACATATGTTTCCCCTCCAAATTAGAATTTACAAATCTTCACTGATCCAATGCCAAAACATAATGTGTCATTTGTCAAAGCTAGCGAAACTCAAAGCAATGATGTGATGAATGTTCATATAGATGTTGCACATCCTGATCCTATTCCACATACCACTACTATTAATCCTATGGATGAAATGGTAGGAGCAATAGACGTTATCCCTCGTAAGGGACAACCTAAGAAATCTCTTGATATTACTTTTTCCTCTAAGGACATACTTCCAAATCTTCTCAATGGTCCTCTTTACATAGCCGACCATATTTATGATAAGCCCACTAATGGGATACTCATAGATCCTGCCTGTGGAGAGAATGTGATCACTCAGGAATTATTGGTATTACATGATCTTTATCAAGATGATTATGATAAATCGAGAGCATGGATCAAAACAAAAATGTTTTTCTTGCCCTACGATAGGATCGATCATCCTTCCATTATAGATAGGACCAAAAACAATGGATGTTACATTCTCCATCATCCCGCAGTTGGACCAATTTCATTTGAGGCTAGGCCATCCATGGCTTCGGTCAATGAAAGTTGTCCCTTTAGTCATACACAAATGTTTAAAGTTTCTTCTTGACAATGACATATTCACTATTCACTATAATGGCTTTAACCATTTGTCTTCTAAAGGAAACTTCTTCTTAGAAGCCTTTTGGCTTGAGCCCATGGAACCTATCACACCTCACAAAGACTTCTTTTTCATTGCTTACCAAAAGTTTAAAGCAAAGAAAATTGCAGAATTGTCTCTCTGCAATATGTCCCCATTCACTTCTGACACTCCTATCCTAGATGAAACAATGCTTCAGCCCGAACATGAACCAACCCATCAACCTCAACCAACATCTGAAACTTCCCCCACATCCTCCAAACGACCGCGAGATAATGATAACAACTCTATCATGCCTCCTCGTATAAAACAAGTTTATAAAGAAAAGGAGACAATGCATGCACAACCTTCCATGGTTCCTTCCGTTCCTCCCCTTAGGGAAGAAAAGCAACCAATGGTTGATCAATCCTCTCCTTCACAAACACAACTCAAAAATAAAACAAAAAGAAATAGAGGAGCTAGGGAGCATAGGCGTAGGCATAGTGCCCTTGTTTGTACATTACAAGATGAAGAAAATAAAGAAAATCAACATCCACACTTGATAGAAGCAATGCATGATGACCCTCCTTCCCAATCACAAAAAAATGATCCAATACAACAACTGCAACTCGTGATACACCCTTGATTGGACATTATTATCTGTCCTCCTGTCATGATTAATCTGGATGACAATGATGAGATCACTAAAATAGAAGAAGAGGTGCATAATGATCTAAATGCATTATTTTCCTCTTCCACGAGCTTACATAAAAAAAATCCTGCAAAGAGTGTAGAACTAGTGCTTCCCCTAGTTCGGAACTTACACTTGTCCCTTTGGATAGTTGCCTACCCTCGATATATCTTGAACATGATTGGGAGGTGGATGAATTGCTCGACAGTTGACTTGCATTTTCCTTACTAGTCCTTTTCATTTTCTTTTTCTTTTGTGTGTTGGCATGTGCGTAACGTGTTCCCCCGTGATGTGTCGTTTGATGTCCTCTTTCTCTTTGTGACATTCTTCTATATGTCATACATCGCTTTCACCTTTTTCTTTTCTCTTTTTCTTTCCTTTTCCTTTTGGGGATGATGGAAGGCATTGAGACCGAAATGTCTCTTTCATGTTGACCCAAAAGGCCCCTTTTCTTTTTCTTTGCCTTTTTCTTTTATCTTTTTCTTGTGTTTTCCTTTTGGGGATGACGCAAGGCATTGAGACCGAAATGTCTCTTTCATGTTGACCAAAAAGGCCCTTTTCTTTGCCTTTTCTTTTGTCTTTTTCTTGTGTTATCCTTTTGGAGATGATGAAAGGCATTGAGACTGAAATGTCTCTCTCATGTTGAACCAAAATATTTTCCTTTTTCTTTCGCCTTTTCATTTTTATTTTGTTTTCCTTTTGGACACAATGCAAAGCATTGAGACATCCTATGTCTCTTCCATGTTGACCCAAACAAATCTTTCTTTTTCTTTGTTTTTGCTTTCTTTGTGTCATTATTCCAGTTCTATGTATTCAGGGAATGATGACAGTTTCGAGCTCTTTACAAAACACTGCAACAAAGAACATACTGACCCCAAATCCATAGATCCCTTATGTGTTTGGTGTTTTCATTTTGGGAGCAACCCCTTCCTTTTCTATTTTTCATTTCTTTCACATGATGTAACCTTACTTGGGAACACATGACTTGGCATAGGGGATTTTCAAGTTGCTTCTCATGTCTTCTTTCTTTTCACATTTTTCATTTGCTACTTTAAAGTAATTGCTCATAGTTCGGTGTGTAGCAATTCCTTTAAAGTGGGGGCATACATTGGCATTATCATTTTGCATTTTTTTCCTTTTTTGGTTCTTAGGGAAGCCTTGTTACTTCATATGATGTGTTTTGCTGCTTTGTGGATGACATTGGATGTGATTTATTTCATGAGCATGATCTATCTTAGCATATTACATTCTTTTTAGTGGCCTGATGTGACACACTACATCCTCTAAATTGTGAATCTTCTATTCTTTGATCGGTCCTCTCTTGGAGACATTGACACAATGTTCCCTAAGTTAAAGACCTCGTGTGAACTAAACAAGAATCCTTTGAACATCTTTTGCATGTTTCACTTTGCATTTTATATGGCCACCTTGCATAACACAACTTGCATGCTTGTGGAACCACTGCCTTTGTTCATGAGTTCTAAGCATACGAAGCTTTGCTTGACTCATGGAGCTCGAAATGTCATTTTATTTTGTGGCGCCTTATTAAATTTATCAGGAGGTATAACTTTGGTATGGTTGAGCAGGAAGCCCATTCCAAGACATGACTTTTCCCCATAGCCACCTGTGTGTGTGTGAGTGCATGCCAACCATGAGTGTATGTTTCTCACTTTTTTGGCCTTCTCACCCGGTAGACAACCATGAGTTTTGTCGCCTTAGAGTGAGTATACATTTCTTTTTTTTGGACAAACAACCTAGATCTGATACACAACGAGATGGAAAAATGATCAAAGCTTGATCTGACTCTCTTTTCTTTCTCCCTTTCTCTCTTTCATCATTCTCGTATGTGTTTCTTGTGCTCATGTTTATTTTGCCATGGGATCTTCATTGTGGGGGATTGATCATCCCTCTTGATCGTTGTTGTCTCATCTTGCTAAGCATTAGTTCATTGAAATCCCTCTTGATTTCATGTTCGGCTACTTTAGTGTGAGTTTGAAGCATGTCCATCCTCTCACTAAAGTGGGGGCTAATTGTGGACATGAAAAAAGTAACCCTTCTACTTTTTCTCATGTTTAGGCCCTCCTAGTGGACTTTGGCTTGATTTTTCATAGAATTAATGTTGTACTGTGGCCAATACATTCACATTAGGTCTTGGACCCTTGTGAATCATTAAGTATTCTAGGATGTCTTGTAAAAGTGTTATGAAGTGTTGTAACCCACTTTCACACTTTTCTAGGACCCTTTCATTATAATTCACTTAAATAACCCCTTTTTATCACTTACTAAGTTTTATTTCAAAGTGTTGTAAAGAATTGTAAAAAACTATCATGCTTTTCTAGACTTGTCATCACTAATTCAACCCTTTCTTATGTTTAAATGACCCCTTAATACACTTTCCAACCTTAATTGTTTTTTTGAGAATATTCCTTTTAAATATCATTTAATGCACTTCAATCCCTGACACCTAGGAAAATTACCCTAGTGGGACCAAGTCACCACCTGGGGCGATTTAGACCCACTAGGCACAAAAATAAAAATAATTTTAATTTTCTAGGTGGGATTTTATTCTCTTGACCTTAAGATCGGCCTGTGATGTGTTATTTTCAGGAAATATTGGAAAATCAAGTATAAATAAAGGGTTTTCCCCTCATTTTTCATCTCCTACAATCTTCTAATCCCCCATTCATTATTCAAGCAATTCATTAATTTACTTAATCATTCTCAAGCATTCTAAGCACTTTCAAACATCCATTGGAGCATCTTGTTTCATATCTTCATATTTCAATATCAAGGGTTTGGTGAGTTTGTGACATTGCATGTTATTCATTCATCATTCTCTTTTTATTCTATTTCATTTTATAGGGTTTGATTACCAAATTGGGGTTTGACCAAGGAAAACCCCTATTCTTTAACCCTTAACCCTTTTCCCCTCTTTGCATGTGTGTTTGCAGGTCTTGTATGTAGATTTTCTAGAGAGCAAGGTGTTAAAAAGTGGTCAACAATCCATCAAAGTCATTCAAGTCAACAAAGCCCTAATTGAAGCTTGGAGACCTTTTTCAGCTCATTTTCTACAAAATCTGAACCAGACACCTATCAGAAAGGGAAGTGTAGATCGAAAGCTACATATTCCTGCCCTGAATTTCCTGAGATTTCCAGGTGGACTAGTCACCATCTATGGCAGATTAGTCCCACTGCCAAACTTGAAAAGTGATTTTTACATTTTTGAGTACCCATTTGGCAGAAACCTATTTTGATAGAATCTCCCCGAAACAAGACTAAGTCGCCCAACTTGGCGTAAGTGTCCTAGTTGGCTTCAACAAAAAAATCTAGAAGATTCCAAAGCCTCTATGCATCACACTTCAATTTCTAGGTGCACCTCTCCAATCTTGTTGAATTATGTCATTGTTTACTTGCATTCCTAGGTCATTTTGCATACATCACTGTGTTATCAAACAACTTGCATTTCTTAGGTTTTGCATTAATAAGTCATTCCTTTTATCAGTTTATTGCATTTAGACATATTTCATCCATCCTTGCATTGATTTTGAGTGTAGACATTGCCTATTTTGGCCCATTTTTCTCCTTTTAGGTGAAAAACCCTAGAAGTGCTATAAAGCCTTTGGGTGCCAAAATATTTGTATATAGTATGCTCTCTGCTTGCACTTAGTGCAATCTTAGAGATCACAAATCTTACATTTACTCATTTTTTTTAGATTAGATCTTAGGACATTTCTAGCTTTGTGTATGCTCTCCCTTTGCACCTTGTGTGATCTTGGGGATCAAAAACATCTAGCATTGTCCTTTTGTTTAAGATTTTTTCTTGGGGATTTCATTACCCCAAGGGATGACCATAATCACTTGTTACTAACTGAGTATACACATGGGGAGAATGGAATTTGTACCCCAATCTATATGTATCATGTTTAGTGAAGCCTTGATGTTTGGGTGGTTCAAGTACAAGAGGTATAGGGTTGGTCCAAGATTTCTCACTGAAAGTTCCCAACCCATGCTTGTGATGGACTAGTGTTCACGGTTGTGCCTCATGTACCCTTATGGTATTTAGAGGACTCCCTAAAGATCTTGTACAACCTATAATAAGACCATTCAGTCATTGCTTAGTGTGGTGTAGGGTACATTATCATGCCCAAAGTTACTAACCATGTATCTCCTTGATTATAGGTAGAAGCTCTTTGGGCAAGGTCTTAGGCCTCCAAAGAAAGGGAAAAGTGAGCCCTTATGCCATTAGATCCCTAGCTACTAACCCTTGAAAGAGAGGTGCCTCACATCAATCTTGAGATATTAGCCTTTGGTTGGTAGGCCTACACTAAGAATACACTCCCACTTGACTATTTTTTTAGGATTGTGCTAATGTTTCTAATGTGCCTTCATGTGAGAAACTAGTAAAATCCATTCAAAATTTTGTAGTGACGTAAATTATTAGCCTTGACAATTCCACACTATGTTTTTCTCCCCATTAAGTGCATGGACCTAATTATACACCTAATCTCCTAAATTATGCATTCCATGGCACATTTGGACATTTATCAAGAAAACCCATTTACAAATCAAAGCACACATTTAATATTTTTCTCCTGATGCCTTACATCCCACAAAATAGGGCCAATACTAAGTCACCCTAGGTGACTTGGTCCCCCTATTTTTCCTTCAAAATTTAATCTGTCAAAGTTGACATTTTATTATTTTAATTTCAAATGTCAAATGTTGGCTATCAAGATTTAATTTTTGAGAAATAAGAATGATTGCATATAAATACCTAGTCATTTCATCTCTTGAAAAAATAAGTAAAGAATTGAGCAAGAATTATGTCAAGGGCATTATCAAGCAAGCCAAGAGTAGTCAAGAGAAGATTTATTGCAGCAATTCAATACCAAAGTGTCATGTCAAGTTTTATGTGATTTTGTTCATGTTTATGTTATCATTTTGTTTGTGAGATCTAACCCTTTTAGGTCTTCAAGAAAATCAAGCAAACAGCAATCAAGCCTTGAGGAGATATGCATGGCTCCAGTCCTTCAAGGAAGC
Organism: Sequoia sempervirens; assembly: GCA_007258455.2. Classification (NCBI taxonomy): domain Eukaryota; kingdom Viridiplantae; phylum Streptophyta; class Pinopsida; order Cupressales; family Cupressaceae; genus Sequoia; species Sequoia sempervirens. The sequence continues at coordinate 39,567,431 of VDFB02047230.1, read as the reverse complement.
CATTTTAAGTGGTGAGTTGTAGTTCATTGTTGATTCATCATTCATTTATTATTTAACCTCTATCTCTCAAAAGGATAAGCTCTCTTTCACTGACATTATCATTATGGAGGTGGAAAAACCAACATGGGATTTGAATAATGCTAACCCCTTTATGGCACAATCATTCCTCTCTCTTTGAATGTGTAGATTATAGATTTGAAGAAGATTGGAATAAGTTTGAAGGTCAATTGTTCATTATTGCATTCAAACCCTACAACTTGACAACATACAAAAACTCAGTTATCTCGACACCTGAAAAAGATCTGACAATGCGACATCTGGGAAAAGAAGGCTCTAATTTGGCTTCAAAGGATTGTGAAAATGGATCTGAAATTCAGTCACAAAGGCATTGCCACCCTGGGTGACTTAGTCCTCCATTTTCAACCCCAAATTTATATCACAAGTACACAAAATTTTTCTTAGTCTAGTTTTGAAGTTTGAATTTTTCTATGACTTTCCAGATCTACTATTTTTGCATCAGAATAGTTACTTGCATCATTAGCCTAGTCAAATCATTGTATTTTATTCCAAAATCTATTCCAAGTTTGGTCAAGGGAAAGTCGACTCACCTTTTAGGTTGTAAGTCAGTCTTATACCTTGTCCAAATTCAACAAACACTTGCTACCTCAAATTCTAAATGAAATCATAAGGAAAAGTTCCCAAACTCTAGATTAAAATCCTAGGATTTCACTTTTACTTCATTTCATTTTGGTGAACTTGACATCTGAACATTATAAAACTTCTAAAATTTGAAGCAAATCATCCTAGATCTAGGTTTAACATTGCATTGTTTTGAATTGTTCATCTACACATTCATTTTTGTATCATAAAGGCATACAAATTCAAAGATTTACATATCATATTGCATCATAAGCTGCAATAGGGTTAATTTAAGTCATCATAGGTCAGACCTACATTCCAATTGCATTTACAAATCTGCATTAGGTCATTTAAATCTAAAATCAAATCTAAAAGTATTCATTGCATTCATTTAGTCATCTTTCATATAGTTCAAAAAGTGAAACATTGCATTGTTTTGTTTAAAAAAGGCATCAACATCATCATTTTCAAAATTTGGCATATTAGAATCAGTCAATTATTGTATCTTAGATTTGGAAATTGCATTTATAATAATTGTCTATTATTGTTTGAACATTTTACAAATTGTTGCACACTTGAATTTTGAATTACATAATCATAAATTGGGCCAATTCTAGAAAAATATTCACTATCACACCTATACACACACAAAAACATGAACTTCAAACAATATTGTATACAGTCAAATTTTGAATTTTTCAGAAAGTTGTGTAGGACAGTCATTATAGGTGCCCTTGTCCAGTCAATTTGAGCCCAAACTTTATGTGCAAAACCTTATCTTTGGTCTCTGCCCAGATATGGCTTCAGTCTCTGAAGGTTAGTCTTGTAACTATCTATTTTGCTAAAAAAATTACTAGCTTGATCCATAGGAAATATCATGTTCTCATTGCAAAAATATTGTTTTGTCATAATTCATGTGTATAGGAACGAATTTTCACCCCCTACACAAATTCCCCTTTTACACATCCTCACCTTAGAAAATCAAATCCAAAGGAGAAATTCCACATCACCCAACTTCCTTGCTTCCACTTGGAATTTGTCTATTGTGTCAATGAGATAATTTATATCAAGGATGCACATGCGGTGCACAGACATCCGTGTGGCACACTACCGTCCCTAACGGATTCTCGCATCTGAAGTTGGCGGAGGTGTTACACATTCAATTGGGGTCGATTTGTAATGTTCCTCTTCAACCAACCGACCCTAAAAATGGCAGATTCTTCCCACTTCTCCTTCAAATTCATCCATATTCATCTCATTTCATTCTCTAAGCAACAGATTGGCATTCTCTTAGCATTTCCAACATTCTCTTCACTCTCAAGCAACACTTCAACACTCCATTGTAGCAGCAACACTCCATCAACTCTGCATAGCAAGTTTGAAGCAAGCCATAGCAGTGTGGGCTTGGAGTCTTGCTAGACCTCCCTTCATCATAGTTGAGGTTGTGGTGACCTTTCCAAGTCTGTATTCTCCTCCATTGGCTAGTGAGCTTTTAGGTTGAGGTGGTAACGTTTCACTCCTCTCCTTTGTGATTTGGTTGAGTATCAATTTACTATTTTGTAGTGTTTATCACAACTTCTACTTTCTTTACCTCTTTATCATATATTTCTATCTTGTTGGTATCTGGTTGTCCGTGGAGGTGGAAACACCAAAACGAGGGTCTAACTGAGGCAGGCCCCTATATAGACCCAACAATTTCTCTAGTTATTATGCATGCAGGTATTAAAGACATTCACATGCTAGAGGCTTCATCACTTGTGTGGTTGTGAGAATTTCCATTCTACCTCCTATTCTCTTTATCATTTCTATTTCACTTTACTTCAGCTTTATCATGTTCTATTATTTTCTAGTACTTTTGAAGTTCTCAATAATTAGATTGCTAGTAGTCACTAAGTTATTTTATATGATAAAATCACTCTCGGGTCTGTATGGGATGCTAGCACGCCTCTTGGATGCTAGTGTACCATGCTATCATATGTATCTCGTGCTACGTCCTTTGGCCGAAAGCTTGTCAGTTTGTCTAGAGAATCTTTGTGACCTACTCTTTCTGATTCTAGAACTCTCGAGTTATTCTTTGAGGTAGTTTAGGGAAGTTCACCCCGTGAGGCTCTCTAAATGCAGAGAAATTGTGAGTAGTGAATCCCCCTTGTCTACATTTTGGTGAACCTGATGTGAAGAGAGTATTTTTCAAAAAACTAGGAATTTAATTACCCCTACTTGTTGGAGTCATAACTTTTGACTTGATCCTCAGAATTCAGAACCATTTGCACCATTGGAAAGGTCTTCAAGAGGAATAGTTCAATCCATAAAATGGCATGCCTTTGATAACTAAATTTTAGGGACCGATGCAAGTTTCGATCCCAAATTCTGCTCTGAAGACCTCCAAAAATGCAAATTTCTAGAACCTAGAAAATACCGAAAAAATCTAAAAAATATGGATTTCCAGTTTTTCTTAGTTTTGTCACCAAAATGAATTTAATATCTTCTTTTGTTAGTTCAGTATATGATTTTATTCAAAATTTTAATGATGTTCCATTTCATGCATGTGATGGTGACTTGGCTTTACCTATGTCACTTGGTATCTTTGATCTTTCTCACAAAATTCCTCTTGCGTTGAAGGATATCTTGTTGTAAGAAGATGAAATCATTGATACCTTTCTTAATGTTACTCTACCTTCTCTTCATTCCAATGCATTCTCTTTTGAAGATGATGCATTTGTGAATGATGAATCTCATCTTTGTTCTGATGCACTCTCTTCCGTAGATGATGCATTAGTGAATGATGAATCTCCTTCCACATATGATCCTCCCCGGGATGATGTTGAGAATGTTTCTTTGAATAATTATTCTACTAGTTGTGATGATTTGATAAGTGTAATCTATGTCTCTGCTACCCCTCAAAGGCCTAAGAGACCAGTGATTTACCTAATTCCAACTAGTCCTTCTCCTAAAAGGGTTTGTTCTATTAATGGTGTTCCATTTGATAGAAATTATCTTTGTCTTTCCGTGGCTCCCTCCCACAGAGTGGTAGCCCATACTTATGAGAATAAAATGAACAAACAACCAATCCTCCTTCAAGCTCCTAAACCTACAACTAAATCACCTAGTGATTATGATCTTGTTGAGAAACTTCAAGTTACTCTGACTAAGATCTCACTATGGGAATTGCTTCAGTTTGCCTTGGTTTATCAAGGTATGCTTCAGGAATCCTTGTAGAAGATTCTCTTGCCTTCTTCCGCTAGGCCGGTAGATGTGATGCATTGATAGCTGATATTCATGCAGATTCGTTGAATATTACATTCTATCCTCAGAAACTCCTGCCTTCGAAAGTACAGAAGCAAGCGGACCCTCTAATGATTGTAGTCAACATTAATAATATTGGCATTAGATGTACTCTCATTGATGCCGGTTCAACATTCAATGTATGTAGCATTGATCTATCAAGCCTAAGATTAATATTGATTCATTTTCTCTTAATGCTTCTTCTATTGTTATTCATGGGTTCGATAATGTTAGTTGGCATCCTTTGGGCACAATAGTCTTGCCTTTAAGGTTGGGACCCGTTACTGTACCCACCCTGGTATATGTTATGTTAGAAAAGCTACTGTATAATCTTCTCCTTGGTAGACCATGGATTCATGCTATGGGTGAAGTCCCATCTACCTTGCATAAATCTATTAAATTCATTTGTAATAATCAAGTAGTCACAGTCAAGGTTAACCCTGAGGCTATGCACTTATGTGAAATGGTAGTTGTCAGTCAGGTTTTAGTTATGCCCACTCTTATTCCTTCGATGTCTTCCAATGTGTCGATGCTTACTCCAATAGTACCTACTACAAAGGATACTCTTGAGATGGATGCCCTTGAAGAAGACCCTTCTGAAGCAAGAAGTATTATTTTTTCTCCTTCTACCTCTTCTCAAGAGAATGAATGTCTTGGTCATGATTGGGGTTCTCTAGAATTTATGGAATCCTTCAGTGGAGAAAATAAAGTCACCTCGATCCACTTAGACCTTCCAGTATCATCATCCAAACTTAGTATCAAAGATGGTCATCCTTCTGTATCATGAGAGAATGTGAACGTAAATTGTAATGTTCTTAGTATTGATCCTCCTTCTAAGGAAGATAATTACGCTTTTGCTAAAGAGGATAATTTTGGAAGTCCTGTTAATAAGGATGATGACGATCCCATAGAGGAGCATAATCCCCATTGCTGGAACAATGCTCTCTATGAAGATCCTCCTCCTCAAGATTTACAAACACATTATGGCCCTAGATTTAAGCTTGTCTCTAAATATGGCTATGGGCATAAAGGTTGTGGGCATAAAAAACAAGGTATTCAAGTCCCTATAGAATTCACAGCCCATAAGCATAATTTGGGGCTTGGTTGCTCGAATGAACAATCTAAATGGAGGCCATGGTTGAGTGACATGAATTCTTCTCAACCTCATTTTGTTGAAAAGATTCATCCACCCTTGTCTTCTATCTTTGTGCCTTCCTCTTCTAGGAAGTCAAACTCTTCTTCACAAGAGAAAAGGTTGCTTCCTGCTCCTCATCCTCTATTTAAGCAAGAGTGTATTTTTTTTAGGCTTCTCAAAGCCTACTTGATTACTCTTCCTTCTGCTACATGCAAGAAATCTTATGAACATGATAAAGAAAAACATTCTTTCTATGCATACCATCAAGTGCTTGGCCATTCCACTAGTGAATGTAAGGCCTTGAAGGATAAAATACAACAACTTCATGATTTAGGTGTCATCGCTCATTTGTTTGCTGATGCACCTACCTCTTCTTCAAATGACAAGTTATATTGAGGTTTACCTCTATCCTGCATGTTCTTAGTATCTTGCATGGTTCTCCTCCCCTGTATGCTGGGGCAGTGATAACTTATTTGGGAGATGTGTGTCCTTCTTAAGGACCCCCTTCTCTTCTCTCCATCTTTCAATTGAAGCATCCCTTGAGTGGACCCCTATTCTTTTGGAGGGTTAGAGAGGGACCCCTTTGAAAGCTTTCCAACTTGTCGATGGTCTACATGACTGTCTGCTTATCTTCCTGCATGGTTGCTTTGTGTTTTTGGACATATTTTATCTTTGGGTAAACATGTCACCTTGCAGGTGCACCTGTGAAGCCACTTTTTGACTCTACAGAGTCCTCTTCTTCGGGTTTCCTTCATGCAAGAGATCATGGAGGAAATCTCCTTGTAGGTCTGTGGGCTTATGAGGCGCTTGCTTCTTCGGGTTTCCTCCATGCGAGAGATCTTGGAGGACACCTCCTTGTAGGTTTACGGGCCTATGAGGTGTTTTCTTCTTTGGGTTTCCTCCGCGAGAGATCTTGGAGGACACCTCCTTCCAGGTATGTGGGCTTGTGAGGCACTTGCTTCTTCGGGTTTCCTCCATGTGAGAGATCTTGGGGGATACCTCCTTGTCAGTCTACGGGCATGTAAAATGCTTACTTCTTGGGGCTTCATTCATATGAGAGATCTTGGGGGATGCCTCTTTACAGGTCTATAGGACTATGCGATGCTTTCATCCTGTGGGATTTTTCCATCGTTGTTCTGAGGGCCTTCAGTGTACTTTGTGCAGCTTCATAATTCTGCAGAGCTATGGATTCGTTCTATTCGAAGCTCCTCAGGGAGAGTACCTGTGGAGACCTTTTCCTACCCTACACTTTTGAGTTCGCCAGATCACGGTCTACTTCCTCAATGGTTCAGGTATAAATTTCTAACCATAATAACTCTTTGATCTACTTTACCGAAGCACTCATTAGTATTCGTGCTTGCTAAAGTGGGGGAAAGATGTATAAGAGTGAATTTGCACCCCCTACACAAATTCCTCTTTTACACATCCTCACCTTAGAAAATCAAATCCAAAGGAGAAATTCCACATCGCCCATTTTCCTTCCTTCCACTTGGCATCTGTTTGTTGTGTCAGTGAGAGAATTTCTGTTGGGGATGCATGTGTGGTGCGCAAACGTCTGCATGTCGTGTTTCCATCCCTTATGGATTCCCACATCTGAAGTTGGAAGAGGCATTACACATTCAATTGGGGTCAATTTGTAATGTCCCTCTTCAACCAACCGACCTTGAAAATGGTAGATTCTTCCCACTTCTCCTTCAAATTCATCCATCTTCATCTCATTTCATTCTCTAAGCAACAGATTGGCATTCTCTTAGCATTTACAACATTCTCTTGACTCTCAAGCAACACTTCAACACTCCATTGTACTAGTAGCACTCCATCAACTCCGCATAGCAAGTGCAAAGAAAGCCATAGTAGCATGGGCTTGGAGTCTTGCGAGACCTCCCTTCATCACAGTTGAGGCTGCGGTGACCTTGCCAAGTCTGCATTCTTCTCCATTGGCTAGTGAGCTTTTGGGTGGGGGTGGTAACGTTTCACTCCTCTCCTTTGTGATTTGGTTGAGTAGCACTTTACTGTTTTGTAGTGTTTATCAAAACTTCTAATTTCTTTACCTCTTTATCGTATATTTCTATCTTGTTGCTATTTGGCTGTTTGTGAAGGTGGAAACACCAAAATAGGGGTCTGACTGAGGCAGGCCCCTATACAACCCCAATAATTTCTCCAAATATTATGCATGCAGGTATTGAAGAAATTCACGTGCTGGAGGCTTCATCACTTGCATGGTTGTGAGAATTTCCATTCTACCTCCTATTCTCTTTATCATTTCTATTTCACTTTGTTTTAGCTTTATCACGTTCTGTTATTTTCCAGTACTTTTGAAGTTCTCAATAATTATATTGCTAGTAGTCACTAAGTTGTTTTCTATGATAAAATTGCTCTTTGGTCTGTACGAGACGATAGTGTGCCTCTTGGACACCAGCACACTACGCTATAGTCTATATCCTGCACTGCCATCCTTTGGCTAAAAGCTTGTCAGTTTGTCCAAAGAATCTTTGTGACCTCTTTTTGATTCTAGAACTCTCGTGTTGTTCTTTGAGGTAGTTTAGGGAAGTTCACCCCATGAGGCTCTTTGAATGAAGAGAACTTATGAGTAGTGAATCCCCCTTCTCTACATCATGTTTTATGGTCAGATTTATTTAAGAATTTCAAAGAATTTTTTTTGCAAGCATGTGAAAATAACTTTATTTATCCTTTTTTGTTATTTTTGATTGATCCATATCCCACTATCTCTTCTATTTGTGAGGTTAGCTTGGTGAAAGAGAATGCAATCATGGAAAATCATGTTTATTATTCTCTTGATATCTCACCTACATGGGAGGAAGGTATTTTGGTGTTAGAAGATCCAATCATTGAACACCATGATAATCTTGTTTGTTTCTCTCCCAATACCTCTCCTAATTGGGAGTATATTGTTGGACAAGAGGATAAAATAATTGATACATCTAATTAAAAAGATAGTAAAATGGATGAAATAGATGAAGAGTCTAAGGTGGCATCAGATTGCCTATTGGTAGAATATCGTCAACAAGTAGTTAACTTCATTGAGGTTATGAACACACAATTGGCTATTAGATCTCTTTTAATTATTGGACCTCCTAGTAATCATGTGTTGCAACAACCAAGTTATCATGTAGTTTCTTACACATATAACATTAAAAATATTAAGCAACCAAAACAAATGCCAAAAAATTCCAACATACATCCCATCACCTCAACAATACCTTCCACCTCCACCTAATATTCCTCAACATAGTGGTAAAGACTATGATCTTACTAAGTAGCTTCATAATACTCCAACCAAGATCTCCCTTTGGGACTTGATTCAAACATCACCTACATACCACAAGACGCTTCAAGAGGCTTTGTAGAAGATTGATGTCCCAACTTCTATTAAAATAAATGATGTATCAACCTTGTTTGATTATATGCAAGTGTAAAATTTGGATATTAAGTTCCCTCAACATGAATTACCCTCACTTGAGATATAAAAAAAATGATGCCTTGATGATAATGGTTTCCATTAACAAGACTAGGATTAGATGTACCCTTATTGATAATGGTTTAGGGCTTAATGTTTGTAGTGTTCATCTCTTGGATAGAATTGGAGTAGATAAAAATTTAATCCAACCTGATGTCTTGTCTATCTATGGTTTTGATAATGTGGGAAGACAATCGCTTGGTGTGATAACATTACCAATTAAAGTTGGCCTTGTTGAACTACCTACTCCTATCCATGTTATTCCCTATAGTCTTTCATATTGTAGTGTAGAAAATTATACTCCCTTCTTGGAGATGGTACAATTTCACACTTAGTTGGGACCTATTTTAGTACCCCTACATTCATAACCCTTTAAAAAATCATTAATAGGCCCCTGAGACCCTTTATTTCATATCTCAAGTCTTATTTCAACTAAAATCCTAACAAAATCAGCAAAAGCATTAAATTTTCTAACAACCCATCATTGGCCCACCCCAAAAAACTAGGGTGGGATTCATACACCACCTTGGGCATATGAGTTCCCCTAGGTGGGACCCATACACTAGAAGTGGTGTTTGAGTCCCATGTGGCCCATTTTTAGGGTTTGAGTGGGAAATTCAAGTTTTTAATTTAAAATTTTGGTTGATTTCAGAATTTGAGGTCTAAATAACAGTGAATTAGATGAAGTACCTATATAAACAAGGTGTCAAGTCATTATTTTCATCTAGAAAAAAAAGCAATTCAAGATCTAAGCATTCACAAGCACTCAACAATACTTTCACAAGAGCATTCAAGTTTTCAAGAGAAAGCAAGGTTGAAGTATTGAAGCAACATAATTATATTTTTTCAAGTATTCAATCTCACTTTCATTTAAGATCTAGTATTGTCAAGGATTGATGATGGTTGCCTATGGTGAATCATGATGGATTATAGGTTGGGGAGATGCAACTAGCCATTAAACCAAGCCTAATGCCTTGTTTCCTAAGTGATTCCATCCTCCATTACATCCTAAGGGAAGGTATATGCATCATTATGGCTTATTAGGGTGATTAGACATCTCCCAAAGTGAGTCATTCATCTTCATGCTTCATTCATGCATCTCATTCTAGCACATTAGAATAGGGTTGCATTGCATTTTAGACTTCCTAATCTTACATGTACCTAATATTAGGGTTTATATACACATTTACTTTCAAGATCCATTATTTCTATCAAGGTTTTATTACCAAACTAGGGGTTTGACCAAGGAAAACCCCCCATAAGCAAACCAACACTATATTCTATTTTGCAAGTATTCTTATAGGTTTAGATCTGAAAATCAGGTCGAGAAGGAAGAGTAGATTTAGATCTTGATCCTCCAAAAAAGATAAACAAGACTGATACGCCACTTTTGGCGTATGAGTCCCAGTACAATGAATTTTCTAGATTTTTGAAGATCTAGGCTTGTCATCACCAGATTCCTGCTTCAACCCAGAAACCCTAGTTTAGGACCGATATGCCCAACCTGACATATGAGCCTTAGTGTACCCTAAATTTTGCATTTTTCAGGATTTCAGAGCTTATTCCGAGCATATTCAGGTTTCTGGGTGCATTTCTCTGATTTCCCAATTCATTGTTCTGATTGATGTTCATTTCTAGGTCATTCATTTGAGTTTTACAAAGCATTATGTTTTATCATTAGGTCTTGCATGTTACTCATCTTTCCAAGCCATAGCTTGGTGGTGAACCCCCTTTTAGTCTCTAAAAATACCCTAGGAAACCTTATTGCAGATCTCTTTCCCTCATTCTATCATTGGATTGACATCTCTAAGCTATCCTTGAGTGAAACTAAGTGAAATAGGGACCCTATATCCTTGTGCTCCATCTCCTAAAAGATAGAGAGCACACTATTTCCAAGGTTTCACATATAATATTCTCTTAGGTAGGCCATGGATTCATGAGATGAAATGAGTGCCTTTGATGCTTCATCATTCAATGAAATACACATATAACAATAAGTTTTACACAACAAAAGCTAATCCTAAGTCTGAAACTATTTACAAATTGAAAAAAGAACTAAGAGACCCTTTAACACATTGATTCTAGCCTCAAAAGTGGAACCTTTACAAATTGAAGATAAATATAAGTGTTTTTCATCCGCGACAAAGCTATTAGATAATGATTGGGGATCATTAGATTTCACACCTACATTCATGGGGGAATATAAGATTTCACCATCAAAATGAAAAAAAGATAAAGAAGTTATAGTATTATGAACACAACCTAGCAAGGAACCAAAAAAAGCATCTAATTTGACAATTTCTAACAATGAGGAAGATACAAATTACACATCCACATATGATGAAAATGAAAAACCACCTTCTGCAAAAGAAATGGAAGCCATACATGAAAGAGGTTATCAAATCTTGAAACAATTTGGTTATAATGGAAAGGGATGTGGTGTAAAAGAATAAAGTATTTGTGTCCCTATAGATGAACATGCAAGAAAAAATAAGAGGACTTGGTTATTGTCCTTGGAAATCATGAAAGAATCAAAGAAACCTTTGCTTAATTTCAATGTCATCATGCAAAATTCTCCTAAGACAAATAAAAATGATGATCATGATATTGCTTCATCTTCAAACATATGTTTTGATGATGATTGGGCTTTATTAGGTTTTACATTGTCATTTATGGAAGAGTATAAAATCTCACAATCTAAACCTAAAGAGTCTTGTGTTCTATCTTGTTTTATATCAACATATTCAAAAACATCACCCATGATGGTGATGGGTGTTCTTTATCTTCCATCCCTCATAAGTGGAAGATGCCTAACTTTAGGAAACTTAAAAATGATTTGTGTACTCGAGAAAAAACCAATTCTTCTCAAGAAAATATAGATATGATCTCTTCATTTGAGTTGGAAGAATGTTATGGCCTTGGATACAAGATTCTTTTTAAAACTGGATATAATGCAAACATGGAACACAAAAATAGTGATCACGTGAAGTCTATACTGTACCTTTTCAAGCAAGGTCTAGGTTTCTGATCTTTGTCCCCATCTTCATCTAATGATTTATCATTTACTGCATGTATGACATCTTGTGGCAAGTGAGAAATATTTTCTTCATAGGAGAAAGAAATGTCTTCTACTATTGAATAAGAGCATATTTTTTTAAGGCTTCTCAAAGCACACTTGATTACTCTTCCTCTAAAAACATGAAATAAATTTAATCTCATTTTGTGCATATCATTGAGTGCATGGTCATTATACCAATGAATGTCAGGCCTTGAGAAATAAAATACAACAACTTCATGTTTGTGGTGCTCTTCCATGTGTTGATGCACTTAATCACTCTATACAATAATGATCTTTATTCTATGGTGTTGCTCCTCACTATGTGGCATTTGTAGCTTTATGTGTTTGCTCATTTCCATTCATGGTGGTACAATCTTAAGTGCAGCCGTATTTTCCATGGTAGCAACACAATAGTCTCTTGCATGGTTTTCCTTGCCTCTACAGTTGGGGGACAAGGATAACTATTTTGAAGATGTGCATTCTTTTCTCCTTAAAATACCAACATAGAAATTATGTTGACATTTTAAGGGGAGGGAATATATTACCTCTAGCCATTTTGTACACATCTTATGAGATTTGAATTATTGACATACCCCCTTACTGGTGGTGTTGTTTATAATGCCCCCTGAGGCATGGTTATCAATTCATCCCATTGGACATTTATGCACCTTCTTAGGTGACTATTGTTTTTCCCCTTGGAAATTTATATACCTTCTTAGGTGAGTCTTTTTCATACCCTTAGATGCTTATGCAACTTCTTAGGCGAGTCTTGTTTGTCCCCTTGGATGTTTATGTACCTTCTTAGGTGAGTTTGTCATTTGTCCTCTTGGAAGTTAAATTTATGCACTTTCTAAAGTGAGACTTTGTAGCTCATAAGTGATTTTACATCCTTGTGAGAGTATCGTTTTGTTAGACAACACATTCGATTGATGAAATTTGGTATTTGATACAAATTTAAGACTAAGGTATCTTTACCTTACTAACTTGAATCCTTTTAGTATTAACCTTGTGCTTTTGTTTCGTGATTAGTATATGTTCACATCATGTTGGAATTGTGTTTTTGTTTTATTTGATGTTCATGATATATTTGCATCATGTTATGTTATGTGTCTCCATTGTGTATGATTCATGTTTTTCATATTGCATTTCACTTCACATGTGTGTTCCTTTGTCCTTATGTTGGTTTTCCATGGGATCTTGAATCTTGAGGGCTTGTGCATCCCCCTAAATTCATTTTCATCCTATCTCTTCAAAATTTGGACAATCAAACCCCTCTTGACATATATTTCTACTTTAGTGTGAGTCTGATGTATAAGTTCATGCTCTCACAAAAGTGGGGGCTGAATGTAGCATTGTAAATTGTCACCCTTGACAATTTCACACTATGTTTTGCTCCCCCTTAAGTGCATGGACCTAATTGTAGACCTAATTTCTTAAATTATGCATTCCATGGCCCATTTGGACATTTATCAAGAAAACCCATTTGTAAAATCAAAGTACACATTTAATATTTCTCTTGACACCTTACATCCCACAAAATAAGGCCATGACTAAGTCGCCCTAGGCGACTTGGTCCCCCTATTTTTCCTCCAAATTTTAATATGTTGGAGTTGACATTTTATTATTTGAATTTCAAATTTCAGCTATCGAGATTTATTTTTCAAGAAATTAGAATGATTGCATATAAATACCTATTCATTTCATCATTTGAAAAACTAAGTGAAGAATTGAGGAAGAATTATTGTCAAAAGAATTATCAAGCAATTCAAGAGCAATCAAGAGTAGATTTATTGCAACAATTCAATATCAAACATTATGTCAAGTTTTATGTGAGTTTGTTTGTGTTTATGTTATCATTTTGTTTGTGAGATCTAACCCATGTAGGTCTTGAAGAAAATCAAGCAAAAAACAATCAATCCTTAAGGAGATGTGCATGGATTCAATCCTTCAAGGAAGCCTTTTTTGAGTGGTGAGTTGAATTCCATTGTTGATTCATCACTCATTTATCATTTAGCCTTTATCCTTTAAAAGGATAAGCTCTCTTTCATTAACATTTCCATTGTGAAGGTGGAAACACCAACACAAGGTTTGAATGAGGCAAGCCCCTATATGGCACAACTGTTCTTCTCTCTTCAAATGTGTAGGTTAAAGATATAAAGAAGATTGAAAGAAGTTTGAAGGTTAATTGTTCATTGTTGCATTAAAACCATACAACTTGATAACATATGAAAGCTCAATTATCTTGATACCTAACAAAGATTCGATAATGTGACACTTGAGAAAAGAAGGCTCTGATCTAGCTCCAAAGGACTATGAAATGAGATCTAGAATTTAGTCACAAGAACACTATCACCCTGGGCAACTTAGTCCTCCATTTTTAGCCCCAAATTTATATCACAGGTGCACACAAATCTACTTAGTCTATTTTTGAAGTCTAAATTTTTCTTAATTTCTAAATCTACTATTTTTACATCAGAATAGTTACTTGCATGATTAGCCTAGTCAAATCATTACATTTCATTCCAAAATCCATTCCAAGTCCGGTCAAGGGAAAGTTGACTCACCTTTTAGGTTGTAAGTTAGTCTTATACCATGTCCAAATTCATCAAAGACCCACTACCTCAAATTCTAAATGAAATCATAAGGAAAAGTGCCCAAACTCTAGAGTAAAATCCTAGGGTTGAACACTTTTCCTTTGAACTAGGTTTTCTCCTTTTCTCTGTTTATGAGAGATTGCATTTACATTTGTACATGGGTACCTAACATGGCCTCGTAGTTAGGAACCATCTTTGTGTCATTTGCATAATAATCTGCTACTCCCTAAGTTGCACTTAACGGGGGGTGTTGGTGTAAATAAAGTCTTGTACCTAGTTATTTCATTACTAGGGGACTTAGGGGCCTTATTTACATGTTAAGTTTACTTAGGTCCTAGGAAGGAATCTTTCTAGAAGGTGTTAGTTGTCATTATTTGTTATCTTATCTTTTGAATTGTAACACATGTGTCATAGGTAGTTGTGATATGTTGTCACATGTCATAGGATTAAGACACTTTTCATAATCCTATTTAGGCTTGTGTCTCAACTTGGCTATATAACTAGGTGGTCTCATATGTAATTGCCATGTCATATTCTTAGATTAATCAATTCCATTGCAATCTTGAGAATTGTATATTGATCTCTCTTGTGATTTCATGAAGTACCTAGATCTTGGGTGGCTATTTTTGAAAGAATGAAGAAGGAAACCTTTGACATGTTGTCATTAATGCCAACAACGTTTGTTGACAATCTTGTTTGATCCGATAAAACATTTTTTGTGTCACTTTGATCTGGTAATTTGGTCTGAATTCACTCCTATTTTAAGATCGACTTATGTGGTTACAATATGTTGTTTGGGACTACTAAATACATCTATGTTCAAGGTTTCAACAATTTTGGTCAATCAGGCTAAAATTTACAAGTGATAGAAGTTCGACAAACTGTATTATGGTTTATATAGTACAAGATGATAAGTATTATCTGGTTTGCATTCCTCTGGTGTTTGGTTTCAGACTCTACACTTTTGGGAGATGTTTTACAAGTTTCAACACTACACATATTCTAGACGACGTGTTCTTATATGATTACATGAATCATCGATGTTGGATGCATTGGCTTATTTTTTGGTTGAGTCTAATCCTTGGCTGACCTAATGCTTGAAGGTGTTCTATGAAGATTAATATGTATTTTTGATGTTAAGAGGATCTATTTTAGATCCATTCCAACCTTAATTCAAGTTTTGCATGGTTTCTTTGAGCATGAAGAATTTTTATTTCCATGTATGAAGCTAACAAAGTGTTTTTGAATTAAAATGGGGCTACATCTAATTAGGTCGACCTATTTGATGTATGCAGATGTAATAAGGTATAAATGTGAAACAATCTTGAGTCACAAGATGATGAGGAGATGAGATGAAGTGAAGAAGTAAGTGTACAAAATATGCTATTGTGCGAACTTGTGAATTTATATGTGTGAAATCAGAATAAGGGAAAAAGAGCAGTGTATGCTAAGTGACTACATAGTAGTGTATTATTTTTTTTTCAAAACTTCATTGGAACTAAATTTGGCACAAGGAAGATGCATCTTACATCAGTTCACACCTTGGTTGTGTAGCCATTTTTTCTTGTATCTATTTTGAGGATGTGATACTTTCAAGGATAGTGAGTCTTGGTAGTGAACCATGTAATATCTTATAACCAATTATAATATATTGTGAGTTAATCCTCATCACGGTTTTTCCCTTCTTGGGTTTTCCATGTAAAAATATTGGTGTTCATGTGTTATGTTGTGTTGTGATTTCCTTCATGCACTCACTCATTGCTGCAGTTAAATATTTTTTGATAATTGGTTGGATTATGACTAAATGATTTAATAGAATACTAATCACCCCTCGTCTCAATATTTTGGGTGTTCAACAATTGGTATAAGAGCCTAGTTCCTTTTGAAAATTCTAACAGCTTGAGGAAGATCTTGGAGTTTGAACACATGCCTGATAGAAGGTATCATATTCCTCTAGAAGAAATTTTTGCAATTGAGTATGAAGAAGATGATTGCATGTTTGACAAAGGAGAACTTAAAGATGCTCTTGAAGATCTTTACAAAGTTGAAAGTGAGAACAAAATTTGAAGGAAAGCCTAGGAGAAACAAATGAATGCATCAAAAATCTAAGAGAACAAATCAATATGTTCAAAGAAAGACATAGAGAAGCTAATGAACAGTTGAAGAAGGAAAATGAAGACATCACCAGACTAAAAGTGCAAGTGGAAGAAAATAAGAGAATTGAGGATTGTTTGAATGCTAAAATAGAAAGCAAGGATGATGAATGTACAAAGATTGAACAAGAGGTGGTAGCCCTAAGATCTGATTTGGAGAAAGAAAGAGCTCATGAGGAAAAATTCAAAACAAGTACAACAATGCTTGATGAACTGATTGCAATTCAAAAACCTTCTAAGGATAAAGGTGGTTTGGGACTTGAACAAGGACAAAGTTCAAAGACAAATCAAACATCTAACAAGGTTGACAATCAAAAGCAGACTCAAGGAAATGGTAGACAGTTCAAGAATCAAAGAAGCAATACTGGAAGACCTCCTATCAAGCAACCAAATTCTCAAAGGAACCATCTTTCAATCTTATTTTCTTTTCATGCAATAAATTTGGACATAAGTCTGTAGAATGTAGAAGTAGAATGAATCAAAATGTTGGAGCCTTTTATGGAAAATGCTTTGCATGCAAGAAATTTGGACATAGAGCTACTGAGTGTAGAAGTCAAATGATGAATAGATTCAAAACTAGTAGAATGTTTCAAACCTTCAATGGCTACTGTTATACATGCAATGCATTTGGACATAAGGCTAACTGGTGCAAATCAAGAATGAATAGAAGTTAGTTTGGTCAGAAAAATGTTGTGTTCTACAATTGCAACAATCCTGGACACATTTTAGGATTATGCAGAAGCAAGAATGGAAGGTAGAATAATCCAAAACAAAGGAGTAATCCAGTGAAGAAAGTTGATCCTACTAAAGTCAAGAAGGAAATGGAGAATATTTGGAAGAAAAAAGAGGAACCTGAGAACAAGGTTGAATCAAATGCATTTGTACCTACATCTGGTGTAGATATTTATTCTGAAAACTAAGCCCATGATAGGCTTAGGGGGAGTAGTAATAGAGAAATATAATAACGCCCTAGTGTCATGAGGTGTCAAATAAGTGACACAAAGATATATGGTGTAGATTGGTATTCTTAAGCTTTTGGAAAATATTATGGTAGAAAATATACAAATATGAGATATTGCAGAGCCTTTTAGGGTTTATAGTGTTTCAATGAAGTGCTTGCCAACTTTTGGGAATTTTAGGCATTAAATGTGAAATTGGGACAGATCGATAATGTATAAAGTGAAGTCCCTAGTCAATTTTTAAATCACCTTTGCACATTTGAAAAAAATAAAAATGAGTTGAGAAGTGATTGAAGGCGAGTTGAGGCAAATTGGTTGAAACCCTAGTTCTTGTTGAAGCGTGAAAAAGGTATTTACTACTATCTGGTCTTTGTGGGTTTATATTAGAAGTGATTTTACAAGCATTTGAAGGTAGAATTGAGGTTATAATGGCTACACCAACTTTAGTTGAGATTACTAAAGACCTAGAATGAAGTTTAAGAGGTTTTCATGGAAAGTTTTCAAGAATGACCCTGATGGTGCATTTTTGAAGATCCCTATTAAGGTTTTTCCCACATAAGACACAAGAAGATCAGGAAGATCAACTTCCACCCCTAGCTCTGTGATACAAAAACCTACTACCACAGCTATCGTTAAAGGTAAGGAGGTGAAGCCCAATGCTCCAACTGCAGTTGATGTACCTATACCCTTCGAACCTAACACCCAAGCCTCCAAGAGGAAGAATGTACCTCCGATAGCACCTCCTGCTACCTCTGAAAGAAAGAAAAAAAAAGCATTTAGAGATTAGAACTTAAGTGATGTTGTGGAAGAAGAAATTAAACTTGGTTTAGAGGAAGAAGAACAATGAAAAAGAAAAAGAAGAAGCATTGTTTCCACCAGTGGTGAAAGTGCCTCACAAGAGGCTAGTACTGAATCAAAAAGGGCCCAATTCAATATTGTGGATTCATCTAAAGAAGAGGAAATGGAAAAAGAGAAAGAATCTTTTAGAATTCATATACGCAAGATGAAAGAGGAAAAGAAAATAGATGAAGGAACATCAAATCCTAAGAAGAAGAACCCAGAGACCCCTCTACTAAGAGGTCATCCACCTATAAAGTTGGAATCCTTGGTTAATAATATGTTAGAATGTGATGGCTTATTAGAAGCTTCTACCAAACTATTTGATGAAGTTGATGAGGAAGATCAAAAAACTATTATAGATTCTTTTGTTTAGTATATGATCATTATGGATGAAAATATGGATAACATGAAGGAGAAGATAACTGATGTTGTATGGAAAGCTATGGTGAAAAGAAGACATAAAGTCGTTAAAGTAGACAACAAGATCAAAACTAATGCTTTGAACAAGATTGGATCCTCTTTGTCCAAGGATGATAAAGCCACCCTACTAGAAGCATACACACAACAATTCAGGGTAAAGAAAAGAGTTACCATTCTTATGACCACAGAGAAGGACAACATACAAAAGTTGAAACAAGAAACTTTTGATACATTGAGAAACATGACATTGCAATATGGGATGATTGTTGCTTCTTCATTCGATACAACAAATGTCAAGGAGCTTGGTAAAGATAAAGTGATTGATGAAGAGGAAAATATTCCTCTCATATCTAATTTACCTACTTCTCACAAAGTAGTAGTAGAAGAGGTAAATACTTATTCTGCAAATGAGACTCCACATTCGTATGTCCTAGGGAATACGATTGATGATACACATGCCCCTCCGAAGACATCTACTCCTTCGGAAGACATTGAGAACGCAACCAAAGAAAATAATGAAGACCAGAACGAGAATGATGTCAATAATAATGTTGGAAATCAACTTGAAAAACATAATGAAGATACTGAAAATCAAGGTGAAGAAAATAAAAATGGGGAAGAAGAAGAAGGTAAAGATGAAAAGAATAATGATAAGAAGGATGATGAAGATAAAAAGGAGGATGACAAGTAAGACAAGAAAAAGGAAAACATCTCCGAAAAAGAAGAAGAAGAGAGAGAAGAGAACAAAGGAGAATCTGTAGTTGAAAAAAATGAAGAATCCTATAAGACCATAGAGCCAACAAAGTCACTCAGAGAATCCTTTGGCAACACTCTCAAGGGTCGTTTGACAAGGAAAATAAGGATTTAACCATTCATTCCTCCCTAGTTGGTTCAACTCCCGTCACAATAAGGCTATGTTGATTTGAATAAAATTGTACCTATCTAGAGAATGAAGATTAAAGACACTTTTATCACCTCTGGGAGAAAAGAAATTATGAAAACCCATCAGAAGGGAACTAAGCTAATCAATGATTCCATCAAATTTTTATAGGATGCAACCCTCGATACCACTATTGATGATTCTTTAACACTTGTTGAGAATTTAAAATTTTTGGTTGACTCATTCAAGGAATATACTTCTAGCCTAAAGGAGTAGGCTACAAAAGAAGTTGAGTCAAGGATTGTGGAGAAAATATTGCTTGAAATTTAGGATAGATGTGCAACTGCACACAACAAGGTTACAAAATGCTTGGAAAAATTGAAGGAATGCAAAGATGAGGCTTAGACACTATTCTTATATTGCATGAGATGGTTAGATGCTACTCAAGGCATTAAGGACCTAATGGACTCAATAGAGTCATAGTTGACCAATGCCTCCAAAACTTATGACCTTATAAAAGATATAAATTGTCTCTTGGATTGCAATTTTAGACTTGCAAAAACAAGCTTTTCACCCTGCAAAGACAGAAAGAGGATATTATAAGGTGATTTAAATAGCTTGGAGACCTCGTAAAGTGAAAGCATATACTAATAGCAAGTGCTCTCATAGAAGATAAAAAAATTGAAAAGATAAATCCTTATCCGACTACTCCGAAAGAGGGAGAGGAAAGCTTGGTGGAGTTGGATTCAATGCATAAGGCGCTTGTTACAGCTAAAAATAATTGGGATGAAGGGAAGTCTACTTGGGAATCCATTCTCAATGAACTTGAAGGTGATTCCTTTTCTGGGTGAACTTATTTCACCTTGTATATCTTTTTTTCAGTTGCTTTCAAATTTTTTTCTTGTACATATGATCAGATGTAATTTTTCTGATAACTCCCTAAGGGGGAGCTATTCATTTCATTTCAGTTGTTTTTTGGCACATCCTTTGTCCTTTATGTCAAAGGGGGAGAAGTTGAAGAAGCTTTGGAAATATTGGAAGTAGTTTTTGGAGAAGTTTGGAGAAGTTTAGATACTGCGTTTGGTGGAGAAGTTTTGAGATTTATTTTTGGCACATGTTGCCATCAATGAAAAAGGGGGAGATTGTTGAAAGAATGAAGAAGGTACCCTTTGATGTGTTGTCATTGATTCCAACAATGTTTGCTAACAATCTTGTCTGATATGGTAAAACAATTTTTGTGTCACTTTGATTTGGTAATTTGGTTTGAATTCCCTCTTGTTTTAAGATCAACTTATGCGGTTATAGTATGTTGTTTGGGACTACTAAATACATCTATGTTCAAGGTTTCAACAATTTTGGTCAATCAGGATGAAAGTTACAAGTGTAAAAAGTTCAAAAAACTATATTCTGGCTTATATAGTACAAGATGATAAGTATTATCTAGTTCACATTCCTCTGATGTTTGGTTTCAAACTCTACAATTTTGGGAGATGTTTTACAAGTGTCAATACTACACATATTCTAGATGACACATTCTTATATGATTACATGGATGATCGATGTTGAATGGATTGGCTTATTTTGTGGTTGAGTCTAATCCTTGGCCGACCAAATGCTTGAAGGTGTGTTATGAAGATTAATATGCATTGTGGATATTAGGATGATCTATTTTAGATCTGTGTTGACCTTAATTCAAGTTTTTCATGGTTTCTTTGAGTGCAAATATTTTTTGTTTCCATGTATGAAGGTGACAAAGTGTTTTTGAATTGAAATGGGGCTACATTTAATTAGTCCAAACTAGTCTATGTATGTGGATGTAATAGGGTATGTATCTGAAATAGTCTTGAGTCACAAGATGATGAGGAGATGAGATGGAGTGAAGAAATAAGTATGCAAAATCTGGTATTGTGTGAACTTGTGAATTTATATGTGTGAAATCAGAATAAGGGCAGAAGAGTAGTGTATGCTAAGCGACTATAGAGAAGTGCAGTATTTTGTTTTCAAAACTTCATTGGAACTAAATTCATCACAAGGAAGGTGCATCTTACATCAGTTCACACCTTGGTTGTGTAGCCATTTTATCTTGTATCTATTTTCAGGTTGTGAGCCTTTCAAGGACAGTGAGTCCTGGCAATGAGCCCTATAATATCTTATAACTAGTTATAATATATTGTGAGTTAATCCTCACTATGGTTTTTCCCTTCTTGGGTTTTCCACATAAAAATCCTGGTGTTCATGTGTTGTGTTGTGATTTCCTTCATGTACTCATTCATTGCTACAGTTAAATATTTTTTGATAATTGGTTGGATTATGACTAAATGGTTTAATAGAATACTGATTCACCCCCCCTCTCAGTATTTTGGGTGTTCAACAACTACAATATTTAGCCAAATCTTGCATGGTGTAGAGTTATTCTATTCCAACTCTTACACAAAATGAGTACCCATTTTTTTTTTTAAATGGGTACCCGTTCCTTTCAACATTTTTTGGTCAAAACTTCCCATCTTCATGGACCTAACTTCTTACACTTAATCAAAATGAGATATAAACAAGCTCTTCAAAATTATACTTATCCGACCCATCCATTCTTCTTAATCATTTTATTCTCAAAAAAAAATTCACATACCCAAAGAATGATTGTTTATCTTTTAAAAGATGAAATAATAATTTGATGCATATTATATCACCCAATATATCTATAGATCATATGCAAATTAAATTGAAGTAGTATCTATTGTAAAGGTTTGATTTTTTAATTTCATTTTAATATATGTTGAATTGGGTTATTACTTGAACAATAAGCTTTGCATGCAACCAAAAGGTAGTATGCAATACCACTATATCTATGGATCAAATTCATTATTTTATTTTAAACTAATGTTTTTTCTTCAAAAGAATTGATGAATAGATTTTGATACATAATTAATTGTGATAAAGAGATTAATATGAGAGGTGACATTATTTTTGTCCCTAAGAGTGACCAAGGTGAAGGTATTATGTTAAATAGTACTAAGTTATTAACTGTGTTGTGAATGTATCAAATGATTCTTTAGTTCTAATTTCTAAGATGCCTTATAATATTTTAATTTTAATAATTAAGGAATTATTTTTAGTGTTCAATCTAATAAAACATAGTTTTATAACTCATATGTTTGTTCTTTTTCCTATCACAACATATTATTAAATTACTATGTTCTCTTCATTTTAGATAACTATGAATCAAAATATTATCAAAGGTATACAAAAAAGTACTATCATCATATATAGAAGCATACTAAAAATATATAATTAGTTAATGTAATTTTGAATCTTATTTATCACTAAATGAATCAAGAAAAGGTATATTATGAGAACATACATTAATCATAAAACACATCATTATATAACAAATATACATCAACCTTATTATAATAAGTTGATGAAGTGTCACTATGCTAATCACTTCACATATTATCAATTGGTCATGATCCACATGATATAGAAGGATCATCATGAATGACATAGGTGGTGATGAAATAATGTAACTTGGTGAACACATCATATGGTTACTAGATTTAGGGTTTATAGTTTAGGGTTACTAAATTTAAGAGTTTATGATTTGTGATTTATAGTTTAGGGTTTTATGGTTTATGGTTTAGGGTTTAGGGTTTTAGTTTTTAGGTCTAGGTTAGGTTTTAGTTTATTGTATGTATCCATTATCTTGATGAATATATTTACAAATAGAATTTACAAACTATAGAATTCATCCTAGGTTACAAAAAATAAAATAACCAAAAATATAAAACATGAGATTTCAAACCCTAAATGTTTCATTATATAATAAAAATTTAAACCATAATTACAAACAAAAAATGTTAAATATATAGAAAAAAAATCATAAATACTAACCTAGAGGTCGCTAAAATTGGGTATGTGGAAGGGAGGAGGTGGCAAGCGCAATTCAATGGTGTAGACAACTTACAAAACAGGTACCCGTTTTCTTGAGGTCTCTCAATCCACAAATTTTGTAGGTAAAAATGAATCGATAGTCAGTTTTTTTTAAAAAAATTATCTTTCAAAATGGAACCCGTTTTGAAACATGTACCATTTTGTAATGAGTACCCAAAGTGGAATGGGTACCCATTCAAATTTAGGCTCGGGATCCTATTCTAAAATGAGTACCCATTTTTTTCCAAAATGGGTACCTGTTCCTTTTGAATTTTTTTTGGTCAAAACTTCCCCTCTTCATGGACCTAACTTCTTGCACTTAACCAAAATTATATATAACCAAGATATAGACAACCTCTACAAAACTATACTTGTATGACCCATCCATTCTTCTCAATCATTTTATTCTCAAGTAATTGTTCACATGCAAAAAGAATGCTTGTTTATCCTTTAAAAGACAATAATAATTTGATGCACAAATATCATATAGATCATATGAAACATAAATTGAAATAGTAATACTATAGTAAAGGTTTGATTTTTTAATTTCATTTAAATATATGTTGAATTGGGTTATTACTTGAACAATAAATTTTTCATGCAACCTAAGGTAGCATGCAATACCACTATAGCTATGGATCACATTCATTATTTTATTTTAAGCTAATGATTTTTCTTTGAAAGAATTGATGAATAGATTTTGATGTAATTAATTGTGAAAAAGAGATTAATACATAAAGTATAAGCCTAAAAACATGATATTGAAAAAATCATAAAAGGTTTAGTAAGGCCAAGGTTTTGATATCCCTTGATACTATTTAACTTATTATCTCATATGATTTAGTTTTCCCAAGCTGCTTTATACCATAAAATTTGAATAAAAAATAAAGCCTTAACTAATGTAAACTAAACCATAACAAAAAAGTATGCAAAGCAATGATTTACAACAACAAAGGGTTATTAATATTTTATCAAATGCTCCATAGTTAGCCTCTCCTAATTAATAATCAATTTTAAATGTAATACTTGATAGTGCACACAACATAAGATCTTTATCCAACATTACCATTGTTCCCTTTATACAACATTACTTAAGAACCATTTTGTTTGATAGATTCCCCATATATTAGGAAAATAAAGGTATATTCCATATCCAATGATTTTGATAAACAAATTTCCAAATAAAGGACCTTGTAAGCTTATGGAAAATAAGGATTCCATGAACCTTTTACATAAAATAGTTAAGATCATGTTTGAGATGGGTTGGTAGACAAAGAAATTATTAAATGTGCTACCAAAATCATGGACATAATATTTAGAAAATATTACAAACATACAAATTATTTGTAAAGAAGAATGAAAGCAATTTCCAGAAGAAAAACTCACTCTCTCTTTGTTTACATTTTCTTTCTATTTCTCTACATATATAGTTATTTAACAACTATCTTTGGGTTATACATGGTTAAAAATCACACACCATATTTAAATCCTTGGAGCTTTGCTAAGCATTACACATACTGTAACTACATATAACCTCACAATATTCTAAACCCATATGATAAAATTAAAATATTTCTCATTTACACAAAAAAATATTCATAAGAAAGAAGATAGTATTTAATAGCTTAGATATAAAGTTGAGTGAAGAGCTAAGATGTAGATGCAGACCAATTTTTATCCCTCCTCGAGTTAGTATTTCTCATACCACTTGTACTCTCAAGAAATGGTGATATATCTATGGGAAATTGAAAAGATTGAGTACCAAGAAATACACTTGTTATCCTTTCTAATCATTCAACTATCTCCATCATATCAGGGCGCTGTTGTGGAAGATCCCTTGTACAAGCTATCCCTACTTGTAAAACTTGTGTAAGGCATGACAAGACAATTGATAATTCTGATTCATTAACATCTCTAAGTAGGTTGTTGTTCACCACCTCTGTGATTTTATTTGGAAAAGCCATACCTACCCACTTGGACCTAGTTTGTTTCCTTCTACAAACATCTCATCTGTAGGTCACCTCCTTGTCAACATCTCTAAAAGTAGAATTCCATAGCTATATACATCTCCTTTTGTCGAAACATTTCCACCCATTCCATACTTTACTATACAAAAATAATTCAATTAGTGAAATTCTCATCTCATATACAATATTCACACTATTTACACAAGACCAATATAATGACAATTTATGGCATAATAATTTAAAAGCTATACATGGTGCAATGTATCCTGTAGATCCCTTGAGTGCATTTATAGAAGTCAAAGAATCCATTGAATTCCCAAATAGGAGTTTGGTAATGCCAAAGTTTGCTATATATGGAGTCATATCATCCCCTATCAACACATTATTTGGTTTTAGGTCACAATGAATGACTTGGACAAATCAATGATGATGTAGATATTCTATTCCTTGTGCTATCTCCTTAGCTATCCTTAATTGGCTAGACAAATTAATCTACATTCATTTTCTCCCTTAGGATATATACATCTCTCCAAACTTCCATTTGACATCAATAGAAGAATCAATGCCTTAAAATTAGAGTTGGAACATGCAGAAATGATTTTGATCACATTGTGGTGCTTGAATCTTTTTAGCACATCACATTCTCTATTAAAACATTGGAGGGAACTTTCATCTTGCAAATTAAAAACTTTAACAACAATATTTGTTCCATTATTTAGAATGCTTGTATAAACAAATCCAAAACTACCAACTCCTAGTAGATTGGTTTGACTAATCCCACTTGTTGCATCTTGAAGTTCTTCATATGAAATTATTGTAGGCCCAATCTTCAAATCAATGGTATTCTAATTAGTATGTATTCTATAGAAAATTACTAAAAATGCAGCATACATGATGATGATTGCAATGCCAATCGCAAATGGGGCTATCACCTTTTTGGAGATTGAATTTTTTTGTTTGTTTGGAACCAAAGCATGGCTGAAAATTGATCCACTTGCCACAAAGGCCAAGATTTCCCATAAGTGTCGACTCATCAATTCTTGCAAAAAATCCTCCTTTTGGAACCTCTCCTATTAATCCATTTGAAGAGAGATTGATATGTTGAAGTGATTTCATCTATTGGAGAGCTATTGGGATTACACTTGACAAGTTATTGTTAGAGAGATCCATATCTTGAAGGTTTTTGAGCTTTGTGCTCATGACATTGGTATTGGGCCATAAAATGAATTCCATGAAAAATTCAAATATTGCAAGTTTGTGCAACTTGATAGTGCAACTGGAATTTCAGTTGAGAAGCTATTGAGAGACACATCTATAGCTTTGACCATATCCATATTGCTCATTTCTAAAAGAGAGCCTTATAATAAATTGTTGGAAATGTTGAGATAAAATTGGAGATTTTTAAGACCTGCCACTCCTAGAGGTATATTTCCTCTTAGCTTGTTGTAAGACAAGTCCACTAGCCCTAAAGTTTTGCATCTCCCTAAAGTGGTGGGTATTTTCCCTGATAATTGATTATGATGAAGATCAAGATCTCTAAGTTGTGTAAGATTTCCAAGACTATTTGGAATTTCCCTTGAAAGTTTGTTTTCACTGGGTGATAGCAACCCAAGGCTTTTTGCCTGACCTAAAATTTTTGGAACAATTCCATATAAATTATTTTTGTCCAAATACACAATCTTTCAAGATACAGATATTGACCAATTGAGGATGGAATAGGTCCATTGAGATAATTATCATGTAAGTCTAAGTGTGTAAGCATTGTTAGGTTGCTAATGCCACTTGGTATGCTCCCCTCAATTTTATTGGAGTACAAGCTCAAAAAGGAGAGATGACTTGACAGATGGCTAATACTAGAGGGAAAAGTCCCAGTGAGGTGATTTAAGGACAAGATTATTTCTTTTAAAAAAGAGCAATTAGTCAAGGCTATTAGAATAGACAAATCGTTGCTTTCACTCCCAAGAAAATTATCATTTAAACTAAGCACTTGAAGTTGCCATAAATTACCAAATTCCAAGGGAACCTTATTGCTTACTAGATAAGTCAAGCATAAGAAGTTGAGTGCAATTAGAGAGAGCTTGGAATTTATCTAGTAAGTTGGTTTCCCCATAGTACCAATATTTGCAACTTTGATAGTTTTTTGGAAACTGCCAAGGAATGTAGCCACTTAATTAGTTATGATATAATGTGAAATTTCAGAGAAGAGTGCAGTTGGAAAGGGAAATGGGAATCACTCCTCTCAAGTTGTTGTCAGCAAGCATAAGAACTGTGAGTTGAGTAAGCATACCTAATGGAACAAGAATATCACCATGGAATCCATTATTGCTCAAATATAATATAGTTAAGGAGGACATGTTGCCTATGAAAGTTGGGATTGTAATGAATGGAAAATTGGATGATATTTCAGTTTCGTCGAATAGTAGTTTGATTGGTATCACGGGGTTTTTCTGTTAGTCAAGTATTATGTTAACAGATTTGACTATGTATGGAAAATCGGAAATAGTAGGTTGTAATGCACATTTGATGGTAGTAATTAATTAATTGAGAATAACTGTCTTTGTTTGAAATTTTATCATGGAATGTGAGGTCTATGTTTGGTATCTTTAAAATGTTAATCAAGTATTATGTTGACAGATTTCTCTAATGCATGGAAAATCACAAATAGTAGGTTGTTTATTTGGGTTCAGAATGCACATTTCACTGTATTAATTAATAATTGAAAATTAAAAATCTCCTTGTGTATGTTTGGCATTTTGCTATGGAGTCACAAGATGCCAAGTATTATATTGAAAGATTCGTCTAATGCATGGAAAATCATAAATAGCAGATTGTTTATCCAACCCCAAAATCACATTTGACCATATTTATTAATTAATTGAAAATAAAAAATCTCCTTACGATGGAAAAACAAATCCTGATCATTGATCTTTTTAGTGTCATTTTTTCGTTTTCAGTTCACCGAACATAAAAATGGGCAATGTTTTACACACTTTCGCTATATTGAAGACTGCCTCTTTTCCCTCCATTGATATGAAATAAAACACTTCCCTGAATGCATTTAAAAATATATATATTATTGTTTGAAATGTTTTAATTACACTTTTATTTTTATTCAATAGTGAATATATACTATAAAATATTTGTAAATATTTTGTGTAGTCTAAAGTGGACACATTAATATGTTAATTATAGTTTTTTTGTTGTGTTAAAGAAGGGATACTAATATCTAAGATTTAGATAAAATATACACAATATATAATATATTAAACAATAATTAATAATATTATATTTTTTATTATTATATATAAATTATATTCTATAATACAATAATTAAATACAATCATACAATTAATATATTTTAATATAAAACAAATAAAATTAACATATAAATATAATACAATATATAATATATATTTAAATATTCTATAATTCATGTAATAATTAATATAATATATATTTTACCAATAAATTAAAATGTATTGGATAAAATACAAATTACACTATATATAATATAAGTATATTTATTATTCTATAGAATATTATATATTATATTATATAATAACAATTACTAAATTAAAATTATATAATTATTAATTAATATTTTTTATTTTATACAAATTAAAATAACATATAAATATAATACAATATATAATATATATTTTTTACAGTACAAATTAAATTATATATAATTATATTATATTTAATATTATAATATTATATAGTACAAGTTAAATTATACATAATCTAAAATTATTATACTTTCTAATTGCTATACTTTTATATAGTATAAATTAAATAAACATACCAACATAATACAATATATAATTAATATATAATATATATCTAGTATAATACAATTTACATAATATATAATATATGTATATTTAATATTATATAATATTATGTATATTATAGTATTATAATTATATATTATATTCTATGATAGAAATATTAAATACAAATATAAAACTATTATTATTATTGTTTATTGTATTACTTATATTTATGTTATTTATTATATTATACAATATTTAAGTAATATATTATATATTAATATATTATAATATTTATATTTATATTATACATCATATTATATACTATATGCATATTATTATATATTATATTAATTATTACTTGTATTTAATATAGGATTGTAGACATGTAAAATTGACTTAAAATACCTATCACACTTGAAATCGACCTGAAACATCCCAGAACGACTTAGAATCAATTTGAAATGTCTCAGAAAGACCCTAAATCAACTCAGAACGTCTTGAAAAGACTCAGAATCAACTCAGAACATCTCAAAACGACTCTGAATCAACTCAGAACGTCTCAGAATAACTCCAAATCAACTTAGAATGACTCTAAATCAACTCAAAACATCTCAAAATGACTCTGAATCAACTCAGAATGTCTCGAAATGACTCTGAATCAACTCAAAACGTCTCGAAATGACTTTGAATCAACTTGGAACGACTCCAAATCAACTCAGAACATCTCAGAATGACTCCAAATCAACTCGGAACGTCTCAGAATCAACTCGGAACATATCAAAACACCTCAGAATCATCCCACGACATCTCACAACGTATCAAATGACATCTTAAACCCCAATTTCCTCTATTAATTGATTAATAAAACATTATTTAATTAATTCACTTTTTCATCATTCTTGACAAATTAAATAAATACTATTTATTTAAAAAAGTCTTGAAAACCCTAATTCTACTATTACTTGAATAATACAACATTATTTGATTAATTCACGTTTCATCATTTCAACCAATTAAATAAATTACATTTATTTAATAAAGTCCTAATCTAATCTTATTTCGTCTTGATTAGTCAAACAACGCCAATTATTTGATTACATCACTAAATCACCTTATTCCCCTAAATTGATTAGATTATTAAATCATAATAATTTAATTTTGACACTTTCCCTCCAAAATTTGAATAATTAAATCAAACTATTCAAATCAGTTATCAAAAAATCAAACACAAAAAGGAATTAATTAAATAAATAAATTAATTCATATTCCTCACCCACTTTCCGATTGAGAAAATCACAGGTTGCTAACTAAGCAATCTAATTTTTCTAACTAAGCAATCTAATTTTGCTAACAGGTCAATCTATTTCCTAACTAAAATCAATCAATTGTTGACTGATCAATCTAAACCCTAACTAGCCAATCTATTCTTCAATCACCCAAATTGTGCAATCAACTTTGCATATTCTTCTCATGTCTAAATCCTCTCATCACATTTTGACCGTTGATCTGGAATTTCTCCAACATGATACTGATCGTCGATTCAAAATATCATTTCCTATATAACAAACCTCTCTCCTCACAAATATGGATAGAAGAATCAACATACTTTTGCAAAAAAGCACTATCACAATCACCATTGATAGAGCTTCAACCTTTTTCGATCAACCAATCATCATTCATCAAGCTTTTGCACACAAACAATGGAGGCTTTGCAATGATACGAACAACCCAGCATCATACAAATACACTCCAACATGGGATGGTAACCTCTCCTTTGCTTTTGAATTCATTGTGTTAATCTTAGGATTTCATTTCGTAATTTCAAATAGCTTAGATTGTTCACTTCATGAGTGATGGAATATGATCTTAGATTGAGTGTTTTGGATTAGATAGATTGTAATTTCAATTTTCATTTTGATCTTGCTTTGCATTCTATGAATCTTTCCCCCTCACACATTCTAGCATGCCTAGTGGGACTTGGGTCCTCCTTATTAACGTTTTTATGAGAAAATTTGAAGTTACAGGATTTTAGGAGCCTTCTGGAGAAGTTTCACGCACTGCCCAACACATGCTCACTTTTGACTAATGAAAATTTTGAGCATTTTCCATAGAAAGCTTGCCTTTGTCATGGGAACTACACTTTTGCACTAAGAACTGCACTTTTGCACTAAAAACCACGCTTTTTCAAATTTATGGGTTTGCACCTGCATAGAAGATCTGAGCATTTGCTTCTAGAACTGAGAATTTGCCTATTTTCTAAGCATTTGCAAAAAAATTTCTAAGCATTTTATTTTTTTTCTGAGCATTTGCTCTGAAAGACAAGTGCACGGATCCTACACTATTGTAATGAACCTTCTTGCTAACATTTTGCTTTTTTTGTAGGAATTAATGAATTTTTATGCAAGATTTGAAACATATTAACTTGTTTTGTGTAGGGAAGACGATCGGTCCAAGATTTTTGGAGCCACAATCATTTTTTTATTAATGTAGGAAAAAAATTCATTTGGTGCACTAAAATGGACAACAACAACTCTCATATTTGATTTTGGTGTTTTAAAATGAAACAATTTGAAGTTTTTTTAAGTTAGGAACTTTCTTTTGGTGCTCTAAAATGAACAACTCTCACATTTGATTTTGGTGCTATTTAAAATTGAACAAATTTGAAGCTTTTCTAAGTTAATGGTGCATTAAAATGAACAACAAAAACTCACATTTGATTTTGGTGTTGTTAAAATGAACCATTTTTAAGCTTTCTAAGTTAGGAACTCTCATTTTGTGCTCATAAAAAGAATGAAAACACTTCAAATTTGGGTTCTAAAAATGAAAACATTTAATTTTGGTGCATAAAAAGAACACAAACGATTTCCATTTTGTTGATGCACGTTTGATTTACATTTGTTGAACAGTTAAGACCAGCCCTAATTCTCTTAGAAACAATTCAATTTTGGGGCTTAAAATGAAAAAACTGTTCTTTTTATTTTCACACCATTGCTATCTTCACTGCTTGATGTCCTGAACACTTCAATTGATGTAAAAATAAAAAAGAACATTTTGTTTATGTTATTCACATTTTTTTTGGGGATAACACCACTCGAGGTGTTCAAAATGAATCAATTTGCTATGAATTGTATGTCGTGTACTCATTGATTGGAAAAGCTAAATGTTTGTCTTCTCCCTTGCACCTTTTGGCGATCTTGGGTGAGCGAGGAAATTTTGAGCTTTGCACTTTTTTCAAGCATACCTTTTTAGAGGGCCTACCTAGTTGAGGAATCTTCTGCGTCATGGGACTCATGGGCAACCCAAGTGGTAATTTTTTTTTGGACTACTATATAAATATTTTGTGAGTGTGAGGAAATTTCATCACTCGCCGGGTGTGGATGTCCTATACCAAAATATTCTTCCTCAGTATCCTTGTGATGCGTGAAAACCCGCAAGGTCTGGAAGGTTCTTAATTGAACAAAACACCACATGTGTAGGTGCCCAAAAATAATATCCCCATAACATGACTAAGAGCCAATTGCTTTAGAGGCCACCCTATTAGCCAAAACATTCTTTGAAAGTGGTGCATCAAAACTTACTTCCAAGAAGTTACTTGCAAAGTCCAACTATAGGCCTGTGCCATAAGTCACATGTAAAATCGTCTCTTCGGAGCATGAGGCAAGCCCACCTAAGAGGATGGTTTCTCTTCACTAGGGTTGTAATTGCTTGTTAATGTTAAAATTTCCCAATTACATTCAAAAACAATTGTGACATAAAATTTTGTGTTTGATTTAAAGAAAAATAACACATCAAAACAAATATTAAACAGGTTGGTCAAATAAAAAACCCTTTCATTTAGTGTATGCTTGTGAAAGAAGCCTTATGTTTTGCACTCCTTGAAATGATTTATCCTTAAAGTTTTCTGAACATTTTGGATTTTATTTCAGGTTACCTTGATCAAGGAAAACATTTGGTAAACTATGGCTTGGGTGTTGTGATTTCACAACTTGAGCTATAGACATTCAGGTCACATAAAGTCTATGCTTTTGAGTCAATCTAGTTCTGTTATATCATTTTCCATACTCAAAAACACAGATGAAACAAACACACAAAGGTCACAAACTACCATTTCTAGCTCACAGTATTTTTTGACACTTAGGGAAAAATAAATTGAAGATTGTTTATAAGGTCATTATTCGAACAAAACATTTGGAAAATCAAATTTGGTCATAAAATCTCTCACCCATTATTCCCATACTACTTTTTTGAAATAAAAATCAAACAAAACATTAGGATTATTCCTTCATTCAAAAAATATATGATATCAACAGTTACTTGGAACTCACAGATAGTTCAAGTATCTTTCCCACAACATATCCTCTAGACAAAGAAATGGAATATCAACCCTAGTTCTTTAGCATTTGGATTTCCAAAAAGTAGCCACATTCCAAAACAACACTCAAACCTTAGGGTCTTGAGCTTCACAACAACCCTCCCAAAACACCATCACACCTTATGACCATCTAGCGAGTCCCTACTGCTCCAGTTCAACAACCAGACCTTGTAGCACCATTCTTTCAACCAGGTAACACATATATTGAAGGTGCCCAAACTAACATCATAAGTAGTTTGAGAACTTTCATATTTGAAAAAAATGAAACACCTCGTCAATTTCTCACCGCATCCATCATCTTAGACGAAGAGGAAGTAAAGGCATACCTAGCAGCTAAAAGACCTATATTACAACCATCTGCATGGCAATAAATATACATCCATCATGATTTTTGGCAAGCAAAAGATCCTTAGGTCTAGCAAGAGCAAGATCCTTAAGCAAAAATCTATACTTAGGCTCTCAAAGAATCACCCTACAAATTTTTTTTCCAAAGGTTTCTTCTCAAGGAGATATCACAACTGTCAAAACTGGCTAGATCACTTCTATTATCACTTTGCACCAATAAGCCAATTCTTTTCCAGAGAATAGGAGTCAGGAAAAATAATCACAAAGCCTTGGTAGTTGTTTATGACAACCATGAGATCACAACACAGAAGGAAAATGGAAACAAACAAAACCAACACTAGCATCCCATTGACAAATGCCATAAACAATGAAAGTAGCCCTTGGGGCTATAGGCCAAGTGATCTTGAAACACCACAAAAGATTCCTATGTATAGAAATACCTTTAGTGAAGAGGAACTAAATCACAAACAGAAGGAGGTAATTGAACAAAACAACCAAGATCCAAACAAAGTGGTTATAGAGGAGGTAGACACAGAGGAAGAAGTAAATGATGATGAATTGTTCAAACATTCCAACAACCGCAAGGTTCTTAAACTAATGGACAAGTTGTTGAGAAAATATCCAAATTCCTATTTCTTCAATTTAGCACAAAGTGCTGCTAAATTACTAATGGATTTCAATGTAGAAGGTCTCAAGGATTCCAACCTTATTCCCTTAGGGGATAACTCAGTTGTAAGACAGATAACTAAACCTCTAGAGATGCCAAAAATGCCACCCGTGTTCTCACAAAATGATGGCCAACCAAAAGAGAACCCCTTATTCAGAAAGCCAACTGAAGTTGAACAAGCAGCAGTGGCACAACTATATCAAGGAGGACCATCACAATCTAAACCATAGAACAAAAATCCTCCTCACGGACAGTATGCACCTTAGAATACCTCAAATATTCACCTGTCCTAGAATATTCAATACCTTCAACAGGGCAAAACACAAGGTCCCCCTCCAAACAATCAATACCTTCAACAGGGTGGAATAGAAGGTCCCCCTCCAAAAAATCAGTACAACCAACAAGGTGGACCACATGGTCCCCTTCTGAACCAGCAATACCAGTAGCAAGGTGTACCATAGAGCACCCTTTTTCAGTCAACCCATCAACAAGATGTCCCAATAGCACATCAACATTCTATTTTTCAGTTTAGTCCTGCCCAACAACAAGGTGTGCCACAAAT
Source organism: Sequoia sempervirens (assembly GCA_007258455.2). Lineage (NCBI taxonomy): Eukaryota > Viridiplantae > Streptophyta > Pinopsida > Cupressales > Cupressaceae > Sequoia > Sequoia sempervirens. Next base: position 39,532,377 of record VDFB02047230.1, on the reverse strand, counting down.
CACCCTTTTTCAGTCGATCCATCGACAAGGTGTCCCAATAGTGCATCAATAGGGTAACCTTCAATTTAGTCCCACTTAGTCCCGCTCAACAACAAGGTGTGCCATAGAGTTCCCTTCTTCAGTCGTCCTACCAACAAGGTGTCCCGATAACGCATCAATAGGGTAACCTTTAGTTTAGTCATGCCCAATAGCAAGGTGTGCCACAGAGCTCCCTTCTTCAATCATCCTAGCAACAAGGTGTCTTGCTAATGCTTCAATAGGGTAACCTTCAGTACACTTCATCTCAACAACAAGGAGCTAACCCTCCTTACACCCAGCAAGGACATAACTCATTCTACACCCAAAATAGTTACCAAGGTCTTATACCTTCACAATACAGATATATGACCCAAACATGGTGAGACAACAAGGCTATTATACATAGAACTCACAAAGAAATGTGCCAAAAATAGACATAGAAATGAAGCTAGAGGTCGCCACACAACAGGTAGTAGGAATGCAAGCCAGAAAACAAAAGAAAACATATACTATCCAAGAGATATACCCATTCCTATTTGATCAATCTGTCACTACAATACCCTTTCCAAAAAAAATTGAAATACCTAGGTTTGACAACAAATACAAAGAAAGAGGGGACCTGGTAGAGAATATACAAGATTTCTCTATATCATGCATGGAAGTATGACACAATGACTCATACCTCATGAAACTATTTCCACGCAACCTTACAAGCCATGCTATGGAGTGGTTCACTCATTTGACACTAGTAGTCAAAATCTTTGATGAATTGTCTAACAAATTCATAAGTCACTTATCCTTCAACATTGATCAAGATGTCACCATCACAGGCTTGTCCACAATCAAACACAATCAAGGAGAATCTTTTACCTCCTACCTACAATGATGGAGACACAAGGCTAGTAGATGTAAATGGCCCATTCTTGACAAAGAATTGTTGGACATATTCATTACCAACGTCTTACCTGAGATCAATTATCAACTCACAATGTTATGTCTAGCAGACTTTGAAGAAACCATTGATAAGGGATTGAATATTGAGAGAGCCCTCATTGCAAGAGGTTCCCTTAAAACAAATAGCTCAAAAGACAGTCTGTCAAGTTCAAATGAGAAACCTAAAGTCTGGGCTAAAAACAAAAACGTCACAAATGATGGAGTGGTTGATGCTAGAACATTATGGTAGGCATAGAACACAGTTCAAAACAAACCATAGGTAGCACAACAAGCTATGTTCCAAACAATGCACAAAGTAACCAAAATACCTGTCCCAAGAACAATCAAGTTGTGAACCAACAATTAAATTAGGGAGGGAAATAGAGGCATTACGATCAACCAAGAAGGAAATTCACAGTACTAGGTGAGTCACTGGAAACAGTCATGCACAAACTAGTACAACAAAACCTCCTTAAAACTAATGATCGTCCAAACTATGAGGAACCTAGTTTCAAAACACCATGGTATAATGAGGACTTGTGCAATTTCCATATGATCAAAGGACACACCACAAATATTTGCATGAGACTCAAGCACCTCATCCAATATTTAATAAACAAAGGGGAGGTAAATGTCAAACATCGTCTTGGGAATAAGGACCTGCAAATATACTCAAACCCAATCTTGAACCATGCCAAAGGAAATGGAAAAGGAAAGAAACAAGAGTACCATAACACTGATTACACATATGGGGACACCGTTTTAGGAACCCTCTCATAAGTTGATGATAATAGGGAAAATGTAGTGACTCTATGAGGTAGAGACAACATTTGTAATGTAACCACCCATCGAGGAAGAGTTACAATTCAAGGAGTCTCACCCAAACCTACAATCAAGTCACCAAATGACTATAGTATTGTAGAATAATTAAAGAAAACACCTTCCCTAATCTAAATCTTGGAGTTGTTAAAACTATCACCTTCCTATAGGGAAACACTTGAAAAGGAATTGGAAACAACAATCCCTAATGACCTCAATCCTAGTCAGTTCCAAGCTATGGTTGGTAATATCACAACAAGTAATCATTTAATCTTTTCTGAGAAAAATCTACCCCAAAGAACATTCCATAACCAAGCCCTCTACATAGAGGTTGGTGTTCATAAAACCATGGTCAAACAGGTACTGATAGATAATGGTGTAGGTTTAAACATCTTTACCTTAAAATTTGTCAAACGGTTGGGGTATTCTGACAATGTGATTGACAAAGGAAAGAGTATCACGATAAGGTCCTACAATGACCTTGAAATAAATTCTGAAGGAACAGTCAGGTTACCAGTGTAGATAGGACCAACCCTCACAGAAACCACTTGTCAAGTACTTGACCTTGAGTTTCCATACAACCTCCTCTTCGAACGCCATTGGATCCATGCATTACAAGCAATCCCTTCCACTTTTCATCAATGCCTAAAGTTTACCCATGAAGGAAAAGAGGTAACACTATATGTTGATCCCGAGCCTTTTCTTTTTTGTGCCAAGTTAAAGGAGAAATACAATAAAATCCAACATGTGCCTTGTAACGACATAACATTCCACTCCTTTTCTTATGTTGACCCTTCCACACTTCCATCGACTTCAAGCAAGAACACCTCAAGTGACCAACCAAAAATGGAAGCAAAGGTTTAAGTACTTGACAAGGGTAACATGAATTACTATTTCAACCAAGCATTCTGCATTGACATGCTTCCACCAACACCTAGAGTATATGGAGTTCCAAAAGAGATCAAGATAGTGCAAATGATTTCCAAGACCACTATCCTCACTAGGTGGGTAGACATGCAAGATGAAATATTTGAGGACTTTTCATCTATGATCTACAAGGAGAACCAAGAAGAACCAAAAAATCCACAACCCATTTTAATTGACTGTACTACTAGAGGTTATCAATTAGTTAAATAAATGGGATATAATGGAAAGGGTAGCCTTGGGATACACAAAAAAGGCTGATCAGAGCCTATCATAGTGGAACAAAGGAAGAAGAATATGGGGCTAGGTTATAAGCCAAAAGATGTGGTTATTCCAAAAACCAGAAAAACCTCTTGGAAGAAGCGAGAAACTTTTGCTAGCATTAAGGCACTGGATACCTATCATACCTTAGACAAAAACTTACCCATTGAAGACTTATTTGATAAATTTAGCATTAACAGGTTTCCTCTCCAACATATTCAAGCCATTCTTAACATCTACTACAATTCTGATACAGACTCTAATGAATACGAATGGGATTCTCCTTCCTTCATCACCGGATATGATTCTCCCACTTCCAACAATGATGACCTAGACACTCAGTGGGAAAAAGACACCCAAGCCATACTGACCCTTTCATCCACTTACATAGGATTTTTAGGTCAAGATGATAACCTCCCACTCTATTAGGCACAACTCATAGATTGGGATCAACAACAACATACACCTGTTCTGGATCAATTCCAAAACGATGAGGCAATTGCGGAGTTCATGGGACTTCGAATAGACATACCAACAGGAGACCACAAAGCAAGGTTCATCATGGAACTTGAACAAGAGGCATATTTTGGTGGAGATATTGAATCTTCCAACGGAAAAAATGAAAGAAAGAACATAAAAATATGATCCCCTAGAGAAAACCACCTTGTGGCTCTATCGGATCCAGAAAAGAGAAAAATAAAGGATGCATCCGAAGATGAAAACCTCTCAGAGGCACCTAAGGATGGAAGATTCAATCTACCCATACTAGAATATTAGGAAAGATCAACACTGCTAGTAAAGGAAGCATAACCCATAAATTTTGGCACAATAGAGGACCTAAAGATAACTTACCATGCCACATCATTGGACCCAGAAGAAAAAGACAACTTCACAACTTTCATCAATGCCTGAAAGAGAAATTTTGCATGGACCTATGCTAACATGCCTGGACTAGATCCAACATTAATGGTACATCATCTAGCTATAATCCCTGGAGCAAAGCCTATCAAGAAAAAACTCAGAAAAATGCATCCACAAATAGCATTTTTGGTAAAGGTAGAGCTAAAGAAACTACTAGATGTGGGTTTTATCAGACCCATCGACTATCCACAATGGATATCAAATCTAGTACCAGTGTCCAAACCTACTAGGGGCATAAGGATATGCACAAAATTTAGAGACTTGAACACGACCTATCCAAAGGATGACTTTCCATTGCCAAGTATTGACATGATTGTAGATCTAATAGTAAGACATGAGATGCTATGTTTAATGGATGGTTTCTCCAAATACAACCAGATAAAGATCTCTCTAGATGACCAACACAAAACAAAATTTACTTGTGCTTTGGGAACATTTTGTTGGAATGTAATGACCTTTGGTCTAAAGAATGTAGGAGCAACATATCAAAGAGAAATGATGACCATGTTTCATGATATGTTACACACAATCATGGAGGACTATGTGGACAAAATTCTAGAAAAGTCAATCAAAAGAGTAGACCACTTGACAAACCTGGTCAAGGTATTTGATCATCTTGAACAGTACAATCTAAGACTCAATCCTAAGAAATGCGTATTTGGGGTAACATCTAGAAAGTTGTTTGGGTACATAGTATCAAGGAGAGGGATTGAAGTAGATTTGACCAATGTAAAATAAATAATGGAGATGCCTCTGCCAAAGAAACTAAAATAGTTGAGGAGCCTACAAGGGAAGTTGCAATCCATCAGGCGATTTATCATACAATTGGCAGAAAAATACCACCCTTTCACTCATCTCCTACACAAGGACATCACCTTCAAGTGGGATGGGAGATGTGACCAAGCATTCCAACAAGTCAAGGAGTACCTACTTACTCCTCCTATACTCATGCCGCCTATCCCAGAAAAGGAAATGATACTTTACGTGTCTACCACACAAGTAGCACTAGGAGCTCTCTTGGCTCAGCTAGATGATAAAAATAAAGAAAGGGAAGTCTACTATATCAGTAGAACACTAGTGGGCTATGAACTAAACTACTCGCCCATTGAAAGAGTGTGTCTCTCAGTCGTGTTTTCAACACAAAAGCTAAGACACTACATCCTGAATAGAAAGGTCAAGTTGATTTCTATGATAGACCCACTCAAGTACTTACTAGCAAAGGCAACCCTAACAGGATGAATAGCCAAATGGGTTATGATCCTGAGTGAATTTTATATAGAGTATGTGGATAGGCGAGCTATCAAAGGACAAATTATAGAAAACCAACTGGTCGAAGCACCCTTAGATGATCACAAACCTCTCATAGTGGACTTTCCAGATGAGAGTATCCTGATGACAGAACAGATAGACCAATGGACTCTATACTTTGGCGGGTCCCATACACAACATGGATCTAGGGCCGGTATTCTATTTCTCACACTACAAGGAGATAGTATACCTAAGGCCTATAGGATTGCATTCCCATGCATGAACAACATCTCAAAATATGAAGCTCTAATTACAAGGTTAAAAATGGCTATTGAATGGAGAATAAAAGAGCTACATGTCTTTAGAGACTCTCAACTAGTGATCAAACAAGTGAACGATGAGTACCAAACAAAAGATGAAAAATTGCTGCCATATAAAAGGATGGTGGATAGCTTCAAGGAATACTTCGTCAAAAAAAACTTTGAACAAATTACTCATATCAATAATAGAGCTGCTAATGCAATGGCAACAATAGGCTCACTATTTGATATTCCACAGAACGTGCCTAAGTATGAGTTCATCATGGAATACTTGTTTGTACTAGCATTTGACATCCCAGAATCATAATTGGTATGTGTTGTTGTTGGTCCTAACTCCCCATGGTACCAAGATACCTTTGACTACATCCAACATGGTACCATACCCCTTGACTTAATGACCACCCAAAAGAAAACATTCACTCGTAGAACTTCCCATTTTACCATCTTAGGAGATACCCTATACCGTTCTAGTCTGGATGGTATGTTACTCCAGTTCCTTGATGTAGAAGAAGCACAAATAGCCTTACAAGAGGTTCATGAAGGTATTTGTGGATCCCACTCTGGCGGACTTAACCTAGTCCAAAAACTGCTCAAAATAGGATACTACTAGCCCTCCATGGAATAGGAAAACATACAATATTCTAGAAAGTGTCGAAAATGTCAACAACACAGTGACCTAGTTAGGTGTGGCTAGGCTCCCTAATCGACATCCTCCTGAATGAATCTCTCTCTAAACCCCCCCCAAAGACTCCATTAACACCTTTCTTTTTCAATCCATAACCTGCGACCTCCTCTGTACCTTCTTGGTAATGTCCCCAGATATGAAATTCATGGACTATGCAAAGCAGTTACCAAAACCGTTTCATGCAATCTCCCCTATTTCGCCCTTCCATAATTATCTAAATATTCTTTTTTTTTTACAATAAATTACTCCTCTTCTAATTTAATATTTCCAAATTCATTTTCTAATCCAATCATTAATTACTAGGAAAAACATACTTTTCAAACATTTAAATAGATATACAATTATTCCTTTAACTATCTATATCTATAGAAGAATCATTTTTCCCCATTTAAATTCCTAACTTACTTCTCGTAACAAAATCCCTTAATCTCAAAAGGAAAAATTATTATCTTACTTAAGCCATATCATATATACACATAGCCTAGTTATGTAAAATAACCTATTATAGTAAGGCTTAATTTATTTTAAAAGTATGCTCCAATTGAAATCCATTCCAATGTTTCAACATTTAATACTCAACTCATCTTAAAATATTTTGTTTATTAATTTTAGCTCTATGCTATAATTTTATTTAATACAACAAATACTCAAGGAATCAACCAACCAATTTAAAATCAGAAAAACCAAATGCCAAACCCTACTTGTTCTCAAGGAAGGTCGAATGCAAGACCATAAACAATACTAATCGGGTGAATCATGGAGGGGCACTACATACTCTATCTTTCAAGCATGTTTGCAAGTGTGTGAGAAAATTATGGTGGATTCTCTATTGCATTAAGATAGTTTTCTCTCTATAACAATCCTCTTCTATCTTCTTTAGAGTTCTATGGCAGTGAGCCCTTGTTGGATACTATGTCATGTTTTAGCAATGAGCCTTTTTGGCAGTGATCCTTTGTATTTGGTTTTAGAACTCTTTATATTGTGAGATAATCCTCACAGTGGTTTTTCCTTCATTTGGTTTTCCATGTAAAGTTGGTGTTATTGTGTGCATGGTTTTATTAATTTTAATTTTTGTTACTGCATTCAGTGATTAAACACATTAATAGAGTAAATGTTTTGTGAATGCTTATTGATCTAACTTCTGGTAAAAATTTTAAAGGTTAAAAATTGCTACAAGTAATTCACCCCCCTCTCAATTGTCTTGTTCAACAATTGGTATCAGAGTGAGGTTCCTTGGAGAAGAGCTTAACCGCTTAAGGAAGCTCCAGGATGGTGAGCAAGGTCATTATTGAGTGTCCTAAGTTCGATGACACTAACTATGCATTCTAGAAAATGAATATGGAAGGATATATGTCATACTGTGGCTATGAGATTGAGAAGTCTATTCAGAACTAGTATGTTCCTCTGACAATGGTCCAAGTACTACTGATGAGATTAGAGCGCATGAAATCAGCAATAAGGCAAGATTTATTATTGTTAATAGTCTTTCACATTTTGAAGTAGTTAAAGTTATGAATTTGAAGATTGCTATAAAAGTCTGGGATAAGTTGGAAAGGATGTATGAAGGAGATGAAAAGGTTAAACAAGCAAATTTTCAAAACTTGGAAGCACAATTTGTGATCCTACAAATGGATGAAGATGATAACATCAGATCCTACATGCAGAGAGTAGATGAGTTGTTAGGTGGAATGAGAGGACTTGGTGCACAAATAGATGAATCCAGGATAGTGAAGAAGGTACTTAGAAATCTCTTTGATATATATAGTGAAAAGTATCTACTATAGAGGAAATTGTAGATTATAATACTTATACTAAAGATCAATTGATTGGTACTCTAACTTCATTTGAAATGAGAAATCTTGGGTTGAAAAATGGAACAAAGACAAAAACTACATTTAAGGTTGCAAAAGTGGAAGATATGGATGAAGACAATATTGATGAAGTAGAAGAAAATTTTGTAAGAAGAATGAAAAGGGTTCTGGTAAGTATCAAGGTAAATTACCATTCAAATGTTTTATCTATGGAGGAATAGGTCATTATACTTCAAGATGTCCTAAAAGAGTTGAAAGAAATAAACATAGACACACAAATAAAATAAAGGAAAGATGATCAAAAGAGCATATTATGTCAATGAAGATGTTGGTATTTTTGATGATGAGTCTAATTATGGAGATTTTGATGATAATGAATGCTTGTTCCTAGCTTTAAAAGATGAATCTACTACTGCTAACACTGGAAGATGTGTGAAGGAAAGCGCTCCAGAGAAAGTTGAAGATATTGTGGTCTCTGCTCTTCATGCTAAACAAGAAGAGAATTGTTGGGTCGTTGATAGTGGCTACTCAAATCACTTGACCGGTGATAAAAAGTAAGTTTGTTAAACTTGATAAATATGATGGAGGATTAATTAAGTTTGGAGATGATTCTGGTGCTAAGATCTATGGGATAGGTTCAATCAGTTTTGATGGAAAGCATAATATTGATGGTGTCTACTATGTTAAGGGTTTGAGACATAATCTATTGAGTATTAGAAAAATGTGTAAAAAGGGATATAGTCTTGTGTTCAAGGATGAAAAATGTGAAATCAGGAAAGGATACAAAACTGTGATTGCTACTGGTAAGAAAACTGAAGGAAACATTTATCAACTTAAAGGTGTTGATGGATATTGCTTTATATCTCAGATTAATGACAGTTGGATATGGAACTAGAGGACGTGTCATATGAACTTTGATAACATGGTGAGAATTAGTGTAGTAAAAGTTGTGAGAGATTTACCAAGGATTACAAAACCTATTAATGTAGTCTGCAAGGACTGTCAGTTTGGAAATCAAGCTAGAAACAACTTTAGGTCAAAGGAACAATCTACTATCAGACTATTAGATTTGATTCATATAGATCTTTGTGGTTCTACAAGAATGATAAGTCTACAAGGTCACAAGTATTTTATAATTTTGATTGATGATTACTCTAGAATGACATGGGTTACTTTTCTTAGAGAGAAATCTGATGCATTAAATAAATTCAAGGCATTTAAGGCAATGGTTGAGAATGAAGTAAATTTGAAAATAAAATGTTTGAGGTCTAACAGAGGTGGTGAATTCACCTCCAATGAGTTTAATATGTTTTGTGAAGCCCATGGAATAAGAAAATAGTTGTTTGCCCCTATAACTCCTTAGTAGAATAGAGTTGTTGAAAGAAAGAAGAGGACAATTCAAGAAGTTTTTGGATCAATGATAATAGAGGTAGGTCTATCGGAAGTTTACTGGGGAGAAGAAATTCACACTGTTGTTTATGTGTTCGATTGAGTTCAAGCAAAAGCTAATAGAACTAAGACTCCCTATGAGCTATGGCGTGAAAGGATTCCTACTGTCAAGTATTTCAAGGTATTTGGAAGCAAATTTTATATTAGAAGAGATGAATAAAATCTAGGAAAGTTTGTTGCTGGATGTGACGAGGGTATTTTCCTTGGATGCTCTACTAGAACTAAAGCTTACAAATATTTTAATAAAAGGATGAGAAAGGTTGCAGAAAGCACAAATGTCAAGGTTGATGAAGCATTGAAGAATTCAATTGAAGTTGATGGATATGTATCAGATGAACTTGATTCTAGAGAAGTAGAAGAAGTTGTTGAAGAACAAGAAGTGTATAATGAAGAAGAAGAAGCTTCAGAAAAGGATCCTAAAACCCCTAAGTATGTGCAAAAAAATCATTCAGAAGATCAACTAATTGGAGACAAGAGGAAAGTTGTATTAACAAGAAGCAAATCAGCTGAAGTTGAGGTAAATTATTGCTTACTTTCTAAAGTTGAGCCTAAGATAGTAAGTGAGGCATGTAAAGATGAAAATTGGATGAAAGCAATGGAAGAGGAACTTAAATGCAAATTGAGAAGAATCAAACTTGGGAACTGGTTTCTAGACCAACAAAAAAGAACATAATTGGAAGTAAGTGGGTTTTCAGAAACAAACTAAATGAGAATGGAGAAGTGGTAAGAAACAAGGAAAGGCTTGTGTGTAAAGGCTACTCACAAGTGGAAGGTATAGATTTACAGGAGACATTTGCTCTGGTGGCTAGAATGGAAGCTATCAAAATGTTTTTGGCATTTGCTACTCATAAGGACTTTAAAGTTTACCAGATGGATGCAAAGGCAACATTTATAAATGGTGAGTTAGAAGAAGTCTACATGGAACAACCAGAAGGATTCGAGTTGTTAGATCAACCAGATATGGTATGCAGATTGAAAAAGGATTTATATGGTTTGAAGCAAGCTCCTAGAGCTTGGTATGCAATATTAGATACATGTTTGATTCAACAAGGTTTCAAAAAAGGTACAACATATAACAATCTATATTTTAAGATTGAAGATGACAAGATCTTGATAGTAGCTGTGTATGTGGATGACATTATTTTTGGAGGAAATGAAACTATGTGTAAGATGTTTGCTGAAGAAATACAAAAAGAGCTTGAGATGTCTATGTTTGGTGAGATGAATTTCTTCCTTGGACTACAAATCAATCAGACAAAGGGATTTTTTATTTCACAATCAAATTATGCAAAAGAAATGATGAAAAAGTTTTGGATGGATGGTTCCAAACCGGTATACACTCCTATGGTAACTGGCTGCAAATTGAGTAAGGATGATGATTCCCCTAAAGTCGATTAAAGGAAATATAGATCAATGATTGGAGGACTTCCTTATTTAACTACTACAAGGCCGAATATCATGCATGTATTTTTTCTTGTGGCTAGATTTCAAGAGGATCCTAAAGAAACACATGTTGTAGCTGTTCAGAGGATATTCAAATATCTAAATGGTACTCTGGATTATGGCTTATGGTATCCTAGGGATACTAATTTTACACTAAGTTCTTATACAGATGTAGACTAGGAAAGTTGTGTTGTTGATAGAAAAAGTACAAGTGGTGATGCATTCTTTCTTGGATGCAGATTGGTATCATGGTTAAGCATAAAGCAAGATTCAGTTTCCTTATCGACTGCAAAGGCTAAGTATATTGCTACATCTTGTTGTACACAAGTTTTGTGGATGAGATAGACATTAAAGGATATCGGAGTAATGTATGATGATCCCATCTCTATTTTATGTGATAATGCAAGTGCAATTAATATTTCAAAGAATATAATGATGCACTCAAGGAAAAAGCATATATCTATCAAGTATCAACTTTTGAGAGATAAGGTTATGGGGAATGAATTAAAGCATGAGTATGTACCCAAAAAAGATCAAATTTCTGACATATTTACTAAGGCTCTTCCTAAAGATACTTTTGAGTATCTCTGGGAGAAGTTAGGGGTTATTTCCCCTCCTTTCTTGAAATAGATGCATATGGAGATGCATCAATCTAGTGGATCTATGGATCTATCTTTCTTCTAGGCTGATGTTTGGTGGCTACCTCTTAGGGGGAACAGGTATTGTCTTGTGTTTTCATTGTGCAATTGATTGGGTGTACTCTTAAGGGGGAGTATTCAATACTGGTAATGTTCTTGGTGGAAAAGGGGGAGAACAATGTAAAATATCTTTTTTCTTTTCCATTGATGTCAAAGGGGGAGAGAAAGAATCATGTGAAAAAGTATATCTACACAAGGGGAGGAGAGAAAGTAAAAGTTTGAGAAAGTAAAATTTTCCATGAGAAAGTATGTTCAGAGTTGTGTTGTCCTTGATGGTTTTCAATATCATGTGTTGTCATCAATGAAAAAGGGGGAGATTGTTGCAAGTATGAAGGTATTGTCATTTTGAACTTATAGGTTATTTCGATAGAAAAATTAACTTCTAATTATATTTCTTATTATATGTGATCCCACAATAATGGGTTACAGTTTTTGGCCAAACTTGACATTAAAATTAGGATTTTTCACCAGATATTCACTTTCTTACATCTATAGCAGCTAAACCATTAAGAATTTGAAGATGACTCAAACTAGTTATTAGTTAGATCTTTTGTGTAGATTATAATTATATATATTTTTTAAATTAAAAAATAAATTGTGAATCATTTTATGTAATTTTTAATAACTTATTTTTTCTACTAATCGACATTTTTAAAAAGTGATGTTTACTTCGAACCACATAACTTTTTTTATAGACAGGATATAGTTCTAATTTTTAAAATACAATTTTTTCACACCAATATCTAGTGCATGGATTATTTTTCATAACTTTTTGTTGAATATTTTTTTTAATTAATTTTCCAAGTCAAAGTAATTATAATTTGGACAGAGGTGTACTTCGGCCTACATAACTTTTTTTGTATTCATTTGAATTAACTTATTCTTTTTTTGTTGGAATAAGGACATCAATACCTAGTGCACATGTATTTTTTAGAATTTTTTTTCTGTATTTTTCTATTTTCTCATATGTGTGAAACAAAGAACTTGATGTTCATTGAAAATCCTACATTCACATGAAATAAAAAAATAATTATAATAATCAAATTAAACATATTTAAAATTATACTTTTTGGGAAGCTTATAACAAGGGATAAATTCTTACAAAACATAAATTTTAAATGAATTCATTTGATCACCCAAAAGGTAAATCAAAAGTGGTTTTTAATCAGCATTTTGATAGGTGTAGAGGAGACTCGATTATAGTTATGGTTTAAATCTAACAAGGTTCTATCCAAGGAGGTTTGATCTAAGGGGGTTTGATCAATCCCTCTTTAATTAAAATCATTTAAATGGAACCTTTAAAGTCTTAAATCATTGTATTTTCTAAAAATATGTGATTTCAGGCAAAAATCGGGATGTCCCAAAAAGTGTAACCCATTATTGTGGCAGCAAAGCTACTATCATTGATGTCAACTATGTCATGGACGCTGATTATTGATTGTATATGTTGAGGATATTGAGAAAATTGTAACAAAGAAGGTCTGCAGGTATTCAGTGTATGCTTCGAGATGTGCTTCGTATTGTTTCTATGCTTATATAAATCTGAGGTATTGTTCATGGATATTGGTAGTTGCTATATCCAGAATTTGTGCTTTTGGATCATTGTACAATGCCAGATATCTTCACCAATATGTGAAATGTGCATTTCGGTGTGTTTGGTTGTGGTCTAGGAAAAATGTAGCTACTCTAAATTTCTTTGAATTCTGGTTTTATGACTTTCGGTTTTGAGAATAAGTTGACAAGGTCGTGTTCAAGTGAAGTTTGTTGTCTGAAAAAATTGGATCATGTTAAGGATGTGTGTGCTTAATTATTTTATGTTTTTTATACTGGTGTTGGTTGAAGTTGTGTTAAACACTACTTACGAAGTTCATGGAAGCGTGTTGAGGCATGTTAGGACTTATTTAAGTCCCCATTAAGTATATGTTTGGGTCACCGTCATTGTAATTCCATCATAGAATGTTTTGGCACCAACCTAATTTGAATTTGTAAATACAAATGGTGTGTGGCCAACCTTGGATGGGTTTCAAGGTTGAAGATGGTATAAATGCAAGATATATGCAAGATAGATGCAAGATAGTGTGTGTGATATGAATTTAAGTAGATTAGTGTGAATTTCAAGTGTTGAGTTCGTAAAGGTAGTGAGCTAAAGGTGTACTCTATCTTTCAAGCATGTCTGCAAGTCTGTGAGTGAATTGTGGTGGAATCTTTGTTGCAGTGAGAAAGTTTTATCTCTATAACAATCATCTTCTATCTTCTTTGTAATTCTATGGTAGTGAGCCCTCCGACAATGAGCCCTTGTGGGATAGTGTGTCATGTCTTGGAAGTGATCCTTTGTATTCAGTTTTGGAACTCTTTATATTGTGAGCTAATCCTCACCGTGGTTTTTCCCTCATTGGGTGTTCCACATAAATCCAGTGTTATTGTGTGCATGGTTTTATTACTTTCAATTTATGTTATTGCATTCAGTGATTAAACACATTAATAGAGTAAAGGTTTTCTGAAAGCTTATTTATCTAACTTCTAGTGAAATTTTTAAAGGTTAAAAATTGCTACAATTGATTCACCCCCCCTCTTGTTTGTCTCGTTCAAAAATTGTTATATTACTATTATTCATATTGAAATTAATTTGTTATATTCATGTAACTATATTAAATAGTTATTAAAATGTTACTTATTAATATATCACAATTAATCTCATTGTATTATTTTAAAACTAATTCATGGTGTAATTGATCCTTAGTTATGATGAAACTAATTTTTGCAAATGATAATTAAACTATCTAAATAAGTGAACTTTCTACCATGTGAATACCTGTTATTCACTTAGATTATTTTTGACATCTTACTTTATCTTGTGACATTGTTGTGCAAGTATGATTATTTATTTTTATGCTCCATATTTTGGTAGCAATCCTCCTGTGTAGTATAATTGAATTTTGAGTGATAAATTGGGTAGAGACGTCATAGGAACCTAGGGGATATACCCTAATGTTAAACAACTAGGTATGTAATGGTTGAAGTCTAGTTTTCAATCTACGATTCCTCTGTGTGTCATGTAGGAAAGGCCATTAGACATGAGCCCCTGAGGAATAGGTCCAGCCCCTTAGGTTCCCCCGCAATTCCTTGAAAAAAAACCTCTATGTGTGTTAGTTTTAAGTTTGTGGTTGAAATTTTGGTATTTGTGTTATGTCCTTAGTTGAGTTTGTGTTGGTAAGTTTTGGGCATTACATATAGACCTAAAGAGACAGTGGTTTCCCAACCCCTGGTGGTTCCTTCAATTCCTCCCTTAAGGGAGCAAAAGAGACCAATGGTTGAGAAACTTGCTCCAACCCCATCACAAATTGAAAACCATGCAATAAGAAACCAAAATGCTAAAGAGTGTAGGCATAGATGCCATGCTATCACTCATCAATTAGAAGCAAAGAATAATACAGTGCATGATAATCCAACACCTAGCAAACAACTCAAGAATAATTAAAAATTTCACTAAAATAAGATATGGAAATAAAAAAAGTGGTGAAATAAGAAAATGAAATTGCTATTTTCATAAAACCTCTTATTGTGATTAAATTGGATAATGAAGATGAAATTGCTAAAATTGATGAACAAGTCCATAATGAGCTTAATTTATTTTTCAAAGAAAATAAATTTAGATGGGGGAAACCATGATGATCCTCCTAATGAGAGTGACCCGCTACATGTTGAACCTGGAGATGCTCCTATTATGACACTTGTTGTAGTCCATTTGGCTAGTTGTTTCCCTTCCCTATATGATGAGCAAGACTGAGATGTGAATGAACTGCTTTAGGTTGGCTCGCATGTTTGGTACTCCTTTATGTTTTTTTCATGTGTTCTTTGTGTTTGCTTTCACATGACATGATCTCCCATGTTGTGTTTCTTGGTGTATATTTGTGTTTGTTATTTTTCTTTGGATGACCCTTGTCGCTCCATTGGCACAAGATATAAAGGAAACAAACATGTCATAGCATTCTTCTATTTATATATTCATTCTTTTATATGTCATAAACTTTGTCTTTTATTTTTCTCTTGTGTTTTCCTTTTAGGGCTCTTCCATGACCCAAAATTTTGTTTGTCTTCTCTCTCTATGTGCCATTCCTCTATTTTGTTCATGGTTTCACAAGTATTTGGGGAATGATTTCAACTCTAAGCTCTATTATATCAGTGTAACAAAGATGTATACTGGCCCCAGATTCGTGGATCCCTTATGTGTTCATATTTTGTATTGTTTGTTTCATTGCATTTAGAGGCAACCCCTTTTTATGATGTAGCTTTATTTGGAAACATATCATTGGCATAGGGCTTTCCAAATAAGCTCTTGTGACCTTTTGTTGCATGGAATTTATCATTCTCTACCTTAAAGTAATTTCTCACAACATGGTGTTTTGCAATTTCTTTAAGGTGGGGGCATACAAATTGACATTATTTTTCTTCACTTTGTTCATAGGTGTTGGACTTAGTGGTGCATTCAGATTATCATTTTTTCTTCACTTCGTTCACATGAATTGAAATTAGTGTTGCATTGGCATAACATTTTGATCATTTTGTAGAACCTTATCAAATTTATCAAGGAGTATAACTCTTGGTATGGCTAAAATGGGTGCACACCTAGTGAATATCAAAATTTGCTAGACCTAGTGTGTTTCTCATTTTGGTTACCTTGTCTTGGGGGCTCACCTAGTGAATATCAAACTTCACTAGCTTGTGTTTCCTTCATGTTTATGATTCACCTAGAAAATATCAAACTTTTATATTGTGTTAGTCATGAATGCCTTTTGGTGTGGATCCTAGCATAACATAGTTTTCTATCCCATGATTATCTATACCCTCCTTTTTCATTTCATGTTGATATTGTATGTTTGTGTATGTTGTCTTGCTTCATTTCACACATATGTGTTCCTTTGTGCTTATGTTGGTTTTCCAAGGGATCTTGGATCCTAGGGGCTTGTACACTCCCCCTTGATCCATGTGAGTCTAAGTGTAATTTCATACTCTCACTAAAGTGAGGGCTAAATGTATAATCGTAAATTGTCACTCTTAGAAATTTCACTTTATGTTTTTCTCCCCCTAAATTATTGAGCCTAATTGGGTCCCTAATTTCCTAAATTATGCATTTTATATCCCATTTGTACCACTTTTTGAGAAATTGCAAGCATTGAACAAATGCATCCAATTGATATTTTCCCTTGACACTTAATGTCCTAGGAAATAGGGTTGGGACCTATCTGCCCTAGGGTGTATGGCCCCCCCCTATTTTCTAGGGACCAATTTTGGATATGTCAGTGTTAGCATTTTAACATTTGAAATTCAACTTGCAAATTTCAGCTATCGAGATTTAGTTTTCAAGAAATTAGATAAATGCCTATAATACCTAGTTATTGCATCATTTCAAACCTAACAAGAAAAACTATTGGCTGTCTTTTGATCAAGATCACTATTCAACAAGTCAAGAGTAGTATTTTAGTGATTTATTGCAAGAATTCAAGATTCTAGCATCACGTCAAAGTGTATGTGAATTCATACTGTCATATTATCATTTTTTTGTGAAGGCTAACACTTTTGTAAGTCTCCAAATAAATTCAAGCAATCAAGCAAGAAAGATCCAAGACCTTGAGGTGATGTGTATGACTTTTGTAGCACTTTGTGATTTCATTATTCCTTCCTATCCATTATCATTTTATCATTGACATTTCCATTGTGGAAATTGAAACACTTACATGGGGTTTGAATAAGAAAAGACCCTAAATGGCACAACCCTTTCCCTCTCTTTGAATGTGTAGGTTTTAGGTTTGAAGAGGATTGAAGGGAGCTTGAAGATAAGTTGTTTATTATTGCAACTGAAGACCTATATCCTATCAACTCACAAAAACTCATCTATAGAATTATCCAATAGTGTTCCAACATTTTTGTGCAACCAAAAATCAGAAGCTCAGATCTATCATCAAAGGACCTCAAAAATAGAGAAGAAGATGCATACTAATGCAAGAGAATCTAGGGTGTAAGAGAAATCTTGCATCAACAAAAGAAAATTGTTGTTTCTTTTCAATAAGGTCTAAATTGGTTATAATTTGATAATTATGAAGATTTACAAAATTTTGGGTTTTAGACTTTGAGCTTGTGACTTACTCTTTGTTGCAAAGGGTCAGTCACCAGGCTTTGGTGTTGAGGCTTACGCCTTAGCTTAAATGTTAAGTGAAGTAAAGGGTATGGAGAAACTCTAAACCCTGATACTTGAAAGGGGTGAAGTTGGCTAAGGAGATGTTTCAAGATTCTCAATCTAGAGATGAGGCTTATGCCTTACTCATAAGAAGGTAAGCAATACGATGGATGAGAAAACTCTGACATCCGATAAGTTCAATACAAAGTTGGTGTTTTCGCACTTCAGAGTTTCATAGGTTTGAATGATGGTTTGTGGTAGTTGCAAATGGTGGTAAAAGGTAAAGGGGAAGGCCGATGGTTAAACCTCGACATGTTAATAGAATTTACAATTCATTGTTCGGTCTTGCTATTTAAGCATGGAATTTCATGTAAACGATAAGAGGGATTATTGATCCCTAACCCCTGACAAGTTTTTCCATTCTGTACAAAGCATATTTTGACTTGGTTTGGCCATTGTAGGAATGTGGTGTTGTAACACGTGGTAGAGAGTGATTGGCTGGGTGGATTCACATCATTTTTTGGAATCATAAAGTGATTAGAACGTGAAAATTTAAAGATGGTTTTGGATTGAATATGTAGATTGATGGCTTGCAAGGAATGATGGCACGAAAAAAAAAGATAATGACTCTAGTTATGTTTTTTGTTGTTGATTGGATGTAGACGACTATACTAAGGAAACAAATTGAATAAATAATAAACCCTAGGTTATAGTTGGCTAAGAATAGAAAATATAATGAACATGGACGAGATTGTAGTGATCAAGGAAAGGAAGATTTCTTGCTGGTGAAACTAGAGACGAAAAAAGATATAATCCATCAGAAATGGAAAGTAGGGGCAGCTTGGTGGTAAGGAATGAGAGCCTAGAGAAGTGATTATTTTAGATTTGGAGATTTTTCAGATTCATGTGATCAAAAATCCCATGTGGGTAAATTGTAATGTAATTTGTCATTTTCATTGTAGTGATAATAAAATATCTTTTCTTCTTTCTTGATTTTTTTATATTGCAATTCTCTATTGTTATTATGGGTTTGATATTGTAAGGGGATTACCCTTCATCAAGTGGTATCAGGATGAGAGATCTTGAGTGTGCAGATAGATCACCGAATGTGAGGTAGTTTGTACCAAGATTTGTGGTTTTGGGTCTATGAGAAAAGATTCCTCCAAGAAGAAACTATGGTGGGAGAAATGTTGGTGTAATAGATGAATTTTTAGAGCCCTTCATAGACAATTTCAAGCACTACAAGAGGAGCTACATCAAGGAGTTGATGTTAGAAGGTGAGATGAAAGTGAGGATGAAACTGAAGAAGAATAGTTCAAGGAAGAAGAAGTAGCATGATATGGAAGGGTTGGATTAAGACAATCATTGTCTCAATGCTCTGGGTCTCACCTTGATGAACCCCTTGGTGTCACTCTCCACCTTCTCAACCTATAGGTCCTAATACCTATTAGGAACCCCTGGTTCTTCTGGTGAACCCTACTATCATTTCCAAATGCCTTAACCAAGCCAATCTTGGTGCTCTTCCTCACATCCACTCACTAGCCCTTATTCTTCCTAAAGACTAGTTGACCCTCTAAATGCTTCCTAACTTGATGCAGGGGTGTGAAAAGCTTCCATGTCTTCAAAAACATCTTACAAAGGTTCCTGATCAACCTCCATTCACCAGTTCTCCATCGCTCTCACAAAAACCCTTTTCTAGGGTTTATGTTGGGCTACTAGCCTTGAGCCCCTTTTAGGCCTCCTAACTCGAGAAAACAGGTTAATAATCCTCTCCTTCAATAGATTATGCCAAACTCCCTTCTAACACCCTGGCTCATTTTCCAAGCTCTTGAAGATTTTTATGGTTTTGGACCTTCACTATCTGTACACAGGTGTAACCCTAATCTTGCAAGAATTAGGGCTTTTATTGATCATTTCTTGGACTATTTTCTTCTTCCAGCCTCAAATGCACTAATGAAGAATTTGTCTTCTTTCCCAAACCTTCTCAAGGCTTCCTGCATTCATCACACACCTTAGTTTGTTAAGGAGTTGACACCCTACCACGTTAGGACTTGTCTTTGACTGTCTTTTCCAAGCCGGGCACTAACAGTCTTGCCTAGGAAAAGACTTTGAGCATGCTTTCAGAACTCCTAATGTCTTCTACCACTAAAATATGTATATAAATGGAGCCTGGCCACATTCCCAACAAGTCCATACTTCCTAGTACAGAGGGAATGCAGCCTAAAACTCCATTTTTACACAGTTTTCCAGTCAAGACATCAGATAAAAGAAAACAAAAAATTTACAAGAGTAGTTGAAAATGATTGACTAACTATCTATTGTGCCAACACAATACTTCTAGAGAACTCACTACATGCTAATCAAACCCACAAAATGCCTCTTTCAATTCATTTAACAACTGTTACAGAAACAAGAACAGAAAAAAAAAAAAAATTTCACACCAAAATCATTGTCTTTTTATTATTCTCATAAAACTTCAAATGTTCCAAATTCTTCCAACCTCTCAAATAGGTCGAGAGCTCCCTTTTAAAGGTTCTCCAAGTGGTTACTCTTCCCTTGGTCGGACATAACCACCACATTAGGCAAAAATTGCTCAAATGCAACATTTTTGGACTTTATTTTTAACTCCTAGAGAAACTAATTGAGAAACTCACCCATGAATCATGAACCACTAAACAACCTTCACTCAAACATGCTCTAACTCTACCAACTCAAAACCAAATGGTCAACATGACCTTAAAGCATTAAAACACAAAAACCTTCCTAAACCTTCAAATTTTGCCAGGTGTTTCATCATGCTTCCTAGGTGCTCTTGCACCATTCCCCCCCTCTCTGCCCAAACAACTAAGGAGAGGAAGGAGAGACCAATGATAGGTCAATACCAAACTTCTTGAACCAATCTTCATTTATCCAAGTGGCTTCTGATTCTGGCTTGTTCTTCCACTTGATAAGGTGCTCCATGTATACCTTATGTCTTGTAGCTTTCTACACTCTTGACTACAAGATATTCTCTGCCTGAAGCTTGTCTTGATGAGGAAAGGTTTCACTGCTGATGTCCTTGAAGACTTCCTTATTTTTTTGATCCACATCATTGACTGTTCCCTTATACTTGATCAAATCAGCAACATTGAATACTGGAGAGATGCCCAAATCTGATGGTAATTCCACCTTGTATGCATTCTTCCCATACTTGGCCAATATCCTACATGGACCCACTCTCTTCATTTGCAACTTGGTTGACATTCCCTTCTGCAACCTTGACTTGTTAAGGTAGACCATAACATAGTCCCCTACTTGAAATTGCACATCTTTCCTTGACATATCTACCTTCTCTTTCAGTTTTTTGGTAGCCTCTGTGACTGTCTTTTTGACCTGCTCCTGAATCTCCTTCATGGTCTGACTGAAGTCTTCTGCATGTCCACTCCTATTCTCCATAGATCCAAGGTCTCTGAGTTCACAAATGCCTCTTGGGTGCATCCCATACACAACTTCAAAAGGACTTTTCCCTGTAGTTCTATTGACACTGTCATTATAAGCATACTCAGCTTGGGAGATAACCATATCCCATGTATGTCCATATTCCTTGGTTAGACACCTTAAAATATTACCCAACACTTTGTTAACCACCTCTGTTTGACCATCGGTCTGAGGATGGTAAGCTAATCCAAATGATATATTTGTACCCAATTTGCTGCATAGAGTCTTCCAAAAATGACTCATGAACTTCACATCTCTATCAGAAACAATGCTTAGAGGCAAGCCATGGATCCTTACAACCTCCTTGAAGAAAAGGTGTGCTATGTAGCTTGCATCATGAGTAGTTTTGCAAGGAATAAAGTGACTCATCTTACTAAATTTGTCTACCACAACATAAACACTGTCAAAACCAGTTTTGGTCTTAGGAAGACCTACCACAAAATCCATGCTCACACACTCCCATGGTCTGTTAGGAATGGGCAAGGGTTGATATAAACCGGCATTGCTAGCTCCTCCCTTAGCTTTCATGCATACAACACACTGTTCCACGTACCTTCTAACATTTCTTGCTAACTTAGGCTAGTAATAAAACCTTTGTACTAACTCCAAAGTCTTATTTATGCCAAAATTCCCACTAAGACTGCCATTATGCTTTTCTTGAATCAGATTTTCCCTCATTGACCCTCTTGGAACACATAACTGATTACCCTTAAATTACAGTCCATTTTGCAATGTATACTCAGAAAATTGGCTATGAAAATGATTCTCAAAATCAGAACATACCTTGTAAGCTTCTGAGAAGTCTTCATCTTCACCATAGAGGTCCTTGAAACTCTCTAATCCAATGCTCTTTAGCTGTATCTCCTGGACTGTCAACAACCTTCTGCTTAATACATCTGCAACCTTGTTCATTTTCCCTTTCTTGTGCTTGATGGTAAAAGTAAAAGCTTGGATGTATTCCATCCATTTTAAATGCCTATTACTTAACTTCTCTTGGGTGTTGATATAACTAAGTGCCTGGTTATCAGTAAAAACCACAAACTCCTTGGGTAACAAATAATGCCTCCACTTCCTAAGGGACTGCACTAAAGCATATAATTCTAGATCATAGGTAGAATACTTCTGCTTGGCTTCATTGAGCTTTTCACTAAAGAAGGCCACATGCCTACCTTCTTGACTAAGTACTCCTCCTACTGCTACTCCACTTGCATCACACTCAACAGTGAACAACTTGTCAAAACTAGGCAATAATAGAATAGGTTGAGTTGCCACTTCTTGTTTCAGTTTCTCAAACCCTTTATCAACCTCTTGAGTCCACTTAAACTTTGTTTTCATACCACCTTTGATAGTATCTAGGACTGGTGCACATATACCACTAAAATTCCTTATGAATTTTTGATAGAATTGAGCCAAACCATGAAAACTTCTTATCTCTGTTGCTGTGGTTGGTGTAGGTCAGTTTAGGATGGCTTCCACCTTGCTTGGATCCATCTTCAATGATCCTTTTGACACTACAAAACCCAAGTATATAAGCTCTTGCTTAAAGAACTCACACTTCTCTAGATTGATTGCCAATTTCTCTTCTTGCAACCTTCTAAGCACTTGCTCCACATGTTTCAAATGGTCTTCTGTTGTCATGTTGTCTATGAGGATGTCATCAAGGTACACTACCGCAAATATACCTATAAAGTCCTTGAGTACTTCATTCATGAGTCTCATGAATGTGCTAGGGGCATTTGAGAGGCCAAATGACATCACTTTCCACTCATATAACCCATCATTTGTCTTAAAAGATGTCTTCCACTCATCACCATCCTTAATTCTAATCTGATGGTATCCACTCTTGAGATCCAAATTTTGTGAAGAACTGAGCACCTCCAATACAATCCATCAAGTCTTCAATTCTAGGAATAGGAAACCTATACCTAATGGTGATCCTATTTATTTCCCTAGAATCAGTTCAAAGTCTCCACTTACCTCCTTTCTTGGTTGCTAAAACCACTGGCACTGCACATGGGCTGATGCTCTTTTGGATCAAGCCTTGATCCAATAATTCTTGCACTTGCCTAGCTACCTCTAGGTTCTGCTCATGTGTAAGTTTATATGTTGCTTTGTTAGGCAATGAGGCTCCAAAGTCAATTTGATGACTTATTGCTCTCTTTGGTGGCAAAGTTGCAGGTGTACCATCACTGACTATACTCTTGTACCTATCAAGCAACTTTTGGACTGCTTCTGGTAGGACTATCTTTTCAGCCTTATCTTCCTCTTTAGGTTGCAACACAACCACATATCCTTCATTCCCTTGGTGTAGGTCTTTAAGGAACTCCTTACCACTGCTCAACATGATGTTAGGTGTCTTGGACTGTCCTTCATCTTCTTCTAACAGTGACTGCAGCTTGAAGGTCCTTCCATCCTTTTTAAATGAGATGGTGTTCTCTTTCCCATCATAAATGGAACTTCTGTCATATTGCCATGGTCTGCCCAATAGTAGATGGCATGCATCCATGGGTAATACATCAAAAACTAGCTTATCTTTATATCCTCCAATTGAAAATTCCACCGTTACTTGCTCATTAACCAAAACACTCTGCCCTTTGTTCAGCCATGTGACCTTGTAGGGGTTATTGTGTGGTACCTTCTCCAATTTCAACTTAGTTACTACCTCCTCTGAGATTATATTGTCTGTTGAACCTGAATCTACAATGACTTTGCACACTTTTCCAAGTATCTTGCATCTTACTCTAAAAAGAGCTCTTCTCTGTTTTGGTTCCTCTTTGACTGGTTGTCTGATCAAAACTCTGTTAAACATCAGATTCTCTCCAATTTCAGATTCTATATGATTGATATCAGTTGCCTTAGGACTCATGGTGTCCTCTTGTGCATAGGCCACTCTCTTTTCATTGCTTGATGAGGAAGCTTTCTCCGGGCATCTATAAGCAGGCTGACCTATTTGATTGCAATGGTAACACTTCATGTTTGCAAAATAAGAATTACTCCTGCTTGCTCCTTTTCCTCTGTTTGAACCTCCTTGAGGTCCTCTTCCTCTATTAAATCCACCTCTAGAAGATGTTTCACCTCCATGCTCTGTGAGTTTAGACTCACCTTGATTTCTTTGGTCACTGCCTCTTCCTTGGTAGCCACCACGCTGTCCTCTTTGATCTCTTTGATCCCTGCCTTTGCCTCTGCCCCTAGAAGACTGATCTTGCTTCCTCTTGTTCCTTTCCTCAATCTTGATAGCCAACTGATAACATTGGTGTACTGTCTTGGGACTTAGAAGAGCCATCTCTTCTTGGATATTCCACTTCAAACCATTTAGGTACCGAGCCACCTTGAGACTCTCATCCTCTGTCACATTAGACCTCATACAAAGCTTTTGGAACTCCTTTGTGTAAGTGTTTACATCTTGGTCTTTCAGCCTTAGACTTTGCCTCTTCTTGTGTAATTGGATCTCATAGTCATCTAGCATGTAGGCTTCCTTTACCTTAGCAACCATTCCTTTCCAAGTTGATATGGGTTGTTTTCCTTCTTTTTCCCTTTCTATCTGAATAAACTTCCACCATGTCAAGGTTGATCCTCTCAATCTTGACTTAGCCACCTTCACCTTCTGTGCTTCAGTGACTCTATCACATTCAAAATGATTCTCCATGCCTTCTATCCAATCCATGACTAGGTCTGCTTCCATCTTTCCACTAAAAAGTGGTATACCTTCAAGTGCTTTTCCACTCAAAGCTTTCAATTCCTTCAAGAAAGGCTCCTCCTTCAAAATAGGGTCAGGGTCAGGGGTCTTATCTTCCTCTGCAGCCTCTTCTTATTTTGGAATTCTTCCCTCAAACTGTGCACTCCTCACTGCTGCCTCAAGTTGGGCTATTCTTTCCCTCAACTGTTTATTGTCTTCTTCTTGCTCTTCAACCATCTTGGCCAGTTCTGCATTTGTCACCATGGTGGAAGAATCACTTGACTCAACCTCAGACATACAAGTTTCTTTCCCAAATCTTTAACTTGCTCTGATACCAATCCGATAGGCAGGGTTGGATTAAGACAATCGTTGTCTCAATGCTCCGGGTCTCACCTTGATGAACCCCTTGGTGTCACTCTCCACCTTCTCAACCTATAGGTCCTAATACCTATCAGGCACCCCTGGTTCTTCTAGCCAACCCTACTATCATTTCCAAATGCCTTAACCAAGCCAATCTTGGAGCTCTTCCTCACATCCACTCACTAGCCCTTATTCTTCCTAAAGACTAGTTGACCCTCTAAATGCTTCCTAACTTGATGCAGGGGTGTGAAAAGCTTCCATGGCTTCAAAAACATCTTAAAAAGGTTCCTGATCAACCTCCATTCACCAGTTCTCCATCGCTCTCACAAAAACCCTTTTCTAGGGTTTAGGAAGGGCTACTAGCCTTGAGCCCCTTTTAGGCCTCCTAACCCGAGAAAATAGGTTAATACTCCTCTCCTTCAATAGATTATGCCAAACTACCTTCTGACACCCTGGCTCATTTTCCAAGTTCTTGAAGATTTTTAGGGTTTTGGACCTTCACTATCCGTACACAGGTGTAACCCTAATCTTGCAAGAATTAGGGCTTTTATTGATCATTTCTTGGACTGTTTGCTTCTTCCAGCCTCAAATGCACTAATGAAGAATTTGTCTTCTTTCCCAAACCTTCTCAAGGCTTCTTGCATTCATCACACACCTTAGTTTGTTAAGGAGTTGACACCCCTGCCACGTTAGGACTTGTCTTTGACTGTCTTTTCCAAGCCGGGCACTAACAGTCTCGCCTAGGAAAAGACTTTGAGCATGCTTTCAGAACTCCTAATGTCTTCTACCACTAAAATATGTATAGAAATGGAGCCTGGCCACATTCCCAACAAGTCCATACTTCCTAGTACGAAGGGAATGCAGCCTAAAACTCCATTTTTACATAGTTTTCTAGTCAAGACAACAGATAAAAGAAAACACAAAATTTACAAGAGTAGTTGAAAATGATTGACTAACTATCTATTGTTCCAACACAATAATTCTATAGAACTCACTACATGCTAATCAAACCCACAAAATGCCTCTTTCAATTCATTTAACAGCTGTTACAAAAACAAGAACAGAAAAAAATAGAATTTTCACACCAAAATCACTGTCTTTTTATTATTCTCATAAAACTTCAAATGTTCCAAATTCTTCCAACCTCTCAAACAGGTCGAGAGCTCCCTTTTAAAGGTTCACCAAGTGGTTACTCTTCCCTTGGTTGGACATAACCACCACATTAGGCAAAAATTGCTCAAATGCAACATTTTTGGACTTTATTTTCAACTCCTAGAGAAACTAATTGAGAAACTCACCCATGAATCATGAACCACTAAACAACCTTCACTAAAACATGCTCTAACTCTACCAACTCAAAACCAAATGGTCAACATGACCTTAAAGCATTAAAACACAAAAACCTTCCTAAACCTTCAAATTTTGCTAGGTGTTTCATCATGCTTCCTAGGTGCTCCTGCACCATAGCAGCTAGAGATCCTAACAAGGACAAAATTTTCAGGACCATTTTCAAGATTAGAAAGAGGCCAAAGATCGATGTTTCTACATTTTTTGGAAGTCTTAACCAAAAAGAGTTGATCGATTGGATCAATGATATGGAGGAGTACTTTGATTATGAAGAGGTGGAAGATCCTAAGAGGGTCAAATTTGCAAAATTTAAGCTGAAAGGTCATGCCATTATATGGTGGAAAGAGGTCCAATTAGAAAGAAACCACAACTCAGAAAAGAGAAAAAAACAAAAGGGAACCGAATGGTGGAAAAGCTAAAGAGACAGTTCATCCCTATAGACTATGAGAAAGATTTGTTGAAAAGGAGTCAAGGGTTAAAACAAGTAGGAAAATCCATGAAGGAATACACTAAATAGTTCTACCAAGTCCTAATCAAAGAAGGTCATTTTGAGGCTAACAAGGAGAAAGTTTCCCAATTTACATAAATGGGTTGAAGCTGAGTATTCAAGAAGAGTTGAGTTTGGTGAGAATGTTTACCAATGAATATGTATACCAGTTTTCCTTAAAGGTAGAGGAAAAGTTAAATAGAAGATTCGAAAGCAAACAAATAGGCCATGGTGGAAAGGCTGGTGGTTGGTCATATGGTGGTCGAAGTAAAGATAAAACAAGGAATGAAGGATATAGTAGCAATCAAAACCATAAGGGAGGTAACACCTATTCCCTCAAGATCAAAATAATGTAGGCCAAGGAGGAAGAGGAAGAGGAATAGGGCCAAGAAGAGGAGGCTTCCATGGAACCTATTTTCAATGTGGAGAAGAAGGACATAGAGCCTATGAGTTTCCTCAACATCAAGGAAGGAAAAATAGAAGATCTGAAGGAAATGCATGAGTTGTGCATGTATCTATGAAGATGCTAAGTCTTCACATTCTAAAGACGCTGAAAGAGGAGAGGCCCTTGTTATCAGAAGAGCCTTGATGAATGAGGAGAAGGAACTAGATCAAAGAAAGAATATGTTCTGCACTCGATGTAAGTGTGAAGGTAAAGTTTGTAATGTTTTCATTGATGGAAGAAACATTGACAACCTTATTTCAGATGAAATGGTTAGTAAGTTGTTGTTGGAGAGAAGAAGGCATTTGAACCCCTACTAGATTGCTTGGTTGCAGAAGGACCATAAATATTTGATCAGTGAACAATGTCTGGTAAAGTTAAAAATTGGAAATTATCATGATGAGGTACTATTTGATATTATTCCTATGGATGTTTATCATATGTTGTTAGGGAGACCATGGAAGTTTGATTGAAATGCAGTACATGATGGAAATGCTAATGCCTAGTCTTTTAAAAAGGGAGGAGTTTTTCATAAGTTTAAACACCTAAAAGAGATAGAGGAAAAGGTATGCAGTAATACCATAATCTGTTTAGTTGATGGAAGGAAATTTTTAGAAGGTATGAAACATGAACATATGTGTTATGCTTCGATTCTTAGTATGATGGATGCACGAACTTTGACATTTGACAGGTTTAATGCAAGGTTGGTGTTTTCTCACTTCGAAGTTTCAAAGGTTTGAATGATGGTTTGTAGTAGTTGCAAAGGGTGGTAAAAGGTAAAGGGGAAGGCTGATGGCCAAACCCTGAAAGGTTAATAGACTTTAGACTTCATTGTTTGGTTTTGTTTTTTAAGCATTGCTAGGAATTGCAAGTAAACGATAAGAGGGATTAGTGATCCCTAACCCTCGAAAAGTCCCACCACTCCATAGGAAGCATATTTTGACTTGGTTTGGCCAATGCGAGAATGCGGTGTTGTGACATGTGGTAGAGAGCGATTGGTTGGGCAGATTCACATCATTGTTGTGAATCATAAAGTGATCAAAAGGTGATGATTTAAAGATGATTTTGGTGTGAATATGTAGATCGATGGCTTGCAAGGAATGATGGAACAAAAAAAGAGATAACAACTCCAATTATGTTTTGTTGTTGATTGGATGTAGATGACGGTACTAAGGCAACACATTGAATGAATAATAAACCCTAGGTTATAGCTGGCTAAGAATAGAAAATATAATGAACCTAGATGAGATTGCAGTGATCAAGGAAAGGAATATTTCTTGCTCATGAAGCCAAAGATGGAAAAAGATATAATCCGTTAGAAAGGGAAAGTAGGGGTGGCTTGGGGGTAAGGCATGAGATTCTAGAGAAGATTTTGTTTTAGATTTTGACATTTTGTAGATTCATGAAATCAGAAAGCCCATGTGGGTAAACTATAATGTTGTAATGTTATTTTCATTCTAGTGATAATAAAAGACCTTTGCTTCTTTCTTTCTTTTTATTTTTCAATTCTCTATCGTTATTGTGGGTTTGAGATTGTAAGGGGAGTGCCCTTCATCACATGTATAAGGACCTATACACCCTAGGGAAACTTTTTCATCTTACACTAATTGAAACTAACTGTTCGGGATAGGTACAAAGTCCTCTACACTCCCAGATCTTCTTGCAAGTTACTATTTTAGTATTTTTACTGTCAGATTATTGCATTTTTCATACTAGGTCAAATAGTCTAATTAGGTTAATCATAGTAAATCAATTCCAATCCATTCTAAGACTCAATAGGATGGAGATTCGAGTTTGATTGGCTCACAGGTTCAGGGTTGAAAGTCAATCTAATCACCTTGTTGATCTCCATCTTAATGAAACATAAGAAATACACACTTCAAACAAAAAATTTGGAATCCTAGGTTTATACATTACACCTAGGGTTCCATATTTTCTTTATTTCATTTTTTGCATTGTTGGTGTGCACTTTAATCTAGGTGAAGATAAATTGATGCAAATAGTGATGAAAATAATCATGTAGAACAACCAACATAGGTATGCATTAAGGTTTTTGTATCTTTTGGTGCAATATTTTTAATGACTAGGCATGAAGAGTCTTTCAACATTTCTATTTTCACCTAATCTCCAAATCTTCTATGATTACCCTTATATGCAATTTTTTTTTGCGTACCTTAGTTCAAGAGGCATTTATATTTTCTTTTAATTTAGCAAAAAAATATTTTCTAAATATTTTTGTTAAATTCACTCTAAACAACATTATTTATTTGGATTTTGCTATAATTTCCTCTTTTAGATTCATATATGCATTGGAATTTTAGAATTTATCACTAATAGGTATATGTGCTAAATCATGATTCACTATTCTCAAATTTTAGATATTTCACTTGATTGCAAAATTTATATCTATAATATAGAGATAAAATAATAGTTTTACAAGAGTCTATGTGTAATATTTAAAAATAGGTGGCAAATCAAATTGAAATGTGTGCTACAACTTAGTAATTTTTATTGAATATGATGGGTTACATGTAAACTATGTAATCATTCTTCCAAATTGTATTCCAAATCTATTTACTGTATTAACAACCTTAACAAAAATTACAAATACATTAAACCCCTTATTATATATAATACTATTTCAATATCATATATAATAATATAATAACATATTAATCTCCAAAATATTTTTCAAAATAAAAATTAAATACTTAATATTATAATTGATATTACTAAACCAGTATATATATATTATATAATATACACTGAAATTTAAATTATATGATATAATCAAACTTAATATATATATAAATCTTAAAAATGAATTACTATATTTAAATATTTAGAGCCCTAAACTCATTTCTTATAAGATATTCATTGATAATATACAAATATAATAACAATACTAACCCTAATTTCAATCTTATATTATGGAAAGAAAAAGACATTTTACTAAAAGAAAAACTAAGGAAAAACACGCACATCAAGAGTCTTCTCCCATTCTCTAAGCACATCAGAAGGCTTTGCAGAAATATTTTCTTTCATCGCATGTTGAAATTGTTTATTTGGCATGAACCAATGTCTCTAACAAGTGTTCAGATGTTCAATATGTTGATGGAAGCTCTTTTCATTCCCCATTTTAGAATGCAAGAAAATCTATGGATGCACGAATAAAGGTGTCTGGTGAAAAAGATATTCATCACCGCTTCAACCTGCAACATGTTGGACCAATAAGTGCACCAATGGTGATGGCTTGTACTCCTGACACATGAGCACTGGACACCCAGTATATGGATATTGAAAATAATGACCATAAAAGATCAAATGAAACTCATAAATTGCATGCATCATCCAATATTGGATTGAAATCTACAATTTCAGTACAAGAAACTGATGCTAGTAACCATGTAGGATAAATGAATGTTGTAAAGAATGAACATATTTTTGAGTAATTAGTTTATAATAAATTAAAAAAAATTACAAGCACAAACTACTATTCTTTTATTTGTTCTACACGAAGAAAACAAATAAACATAGAAACATATAAAATACAAATCTTACCTCAAAAGATAACTTCAACAACGAGGCACTTCCTCGTTTCTTATCAACATTTCATAACCTTATCAACATTTCATAACCTTTAATTCATAAGATGATTTTGGTATTGAATTTTAAAATAAGACTTATCAACATTTCATAACCTTTAATTCAATGCATCCAAAAAAACTTATTATCCACTAAAATCATATTTTGACTTGATTTTGGATTAATAACTTAAGGTTTGCTAAGGTCTTGAACAAGTTCAATGAGAAATGGATGGTTAATCTTAGGGTATTAGAAATTTAATTATGTTTGGATTTGTGTGGATTAAACTAGAGGATGGTTGATCTAGCATTAGGGTGAATGTATTTAGTAGGATTGGGATGTAGGTTTGATTTTATTGGATTATATTCTTTGGATTACAACGATGTCATGTCTTAATGTTGGACTAGTTAATTATGTCATTTTAATTAACTATAATTGTAATAATTTGTTTTGTATTTTTAAATTATGTTATCAAAATTTGTGATTTGAAGATAATTGTGTTGATATAGTTTTATTTTAATCATGATGTGGAAAGAGAATGCTAGTTAGACATCGATTAAAATAAATAGATGTGAATTTCTTATCTTCAAGATGATTGATACTGAATGTTTATATTATATTATGGATGTTCTAGTTAATGGACTAAATACCTTGTTGGTTAAATGAAGTAGATGTAGGAAACTATTTTCCCCTCTCAAACAAGGAGTGACAAGATCACTAGAAAGGAAAGAAAATCAGGGAGAATGACAAGTACATCATGACTCTAAGAACCCACATGCACAGTTTTACTTCTATTCACATGAGTTGGTTTAATATTTTTCTTGTGTCATAAGTGTGGTGGTACCTTATGTTGTAGCCTCATCATTGATATGTTATTTTTTAGTTCTCTATCTCATTTAGTTGATATGTTTACCTTTTGAAGTTGGACATTGACTCCTTGTCTTGCATTCTTTCATGTTGATGTCATTGGTGTTAAAATTTTGGCATTGCCAAGAAAGTGATTGGTTATTACCTTTATATATATAATGTTAAATAAAATATATATACATAAATGTATATATAAAATAAATTGTGAATATACACATATAAATGTATCTTTATATATAAATATATGTATATATAATCATATAATATGTGTGTGTGTGTGTATGTGTGAATATATACATTTAGATTATTATTTTGTTTTCAATAGAACTTAAATTTTAAGTTCATATAGCAATTTTAAACTCCACATAGTGGAGATAGATGCATTAAATGCATTAATGAAATTAGTACTATGAATTTATGTTGGAGTTAAAACTCTAGCCTAAGTTTGGGCACGATGGAAATTGAGGAGTGGGAATTGAAGGAAGACATAGGAATCTAGATTGAAAAATAAAATGAAAAGGAATAGGGAGATGGAAAAAAAAGGAGAAAATAACTCTAAATGTGGGGAGGTTTATCGAAGGAATATTGGTATGTTGTTGTTTTTAAACATATGGTTTTTTATTATTTTTGGTATAAACATGCAAAAACAAGGATTCATGAATAAGATCATCGCTTTTAAAATCAAGAATATTGTGAATATATTTGTTCATTTCATAGTAATGTATGTCATTTTATATTGGGAATTATTTGCGTTTAAACTAATTTATTATAAATAATGAAAATTTAAGACCACATTAGGTATATGAAACTAATATTGAAGTTCTATGAGCATTGACTTATGGTATGTATGAAAATTCTATGATTGGCATATTTTTGGTAAGATTAAACAATTTCTAAGGTTTTGGTGTATGATATATAGGCATGTTATCACCACGTATTGTATCATTTTGTCTATATATATTAAAATTTAGATAAGGAATTATTCTTTCCCTTTCAGTTGTTTAGGACCTTTGACCTTATTCTAACTTGCAAACATTTGGGGATATTTGTTTAGTGTTATTGATTTTTTCAAATATATAAACCTATCAATGTTATCCACTCTATTAATGCTTAAAAAAGAGTATGCATGGTTTTGTTCCATTATGGATCAATTATATGTGTTATGATTTCCAAGATCATAAAGAAAAAACCAAAAACTTACTTCTACAAAATATTTGCACACAAATAAGCCTAATTGATATTATCAAAAAATTGATACAATAGATAATTTGAATGTACATAGAAACCTTGCACATATAGGCAAGATGGTGAAGGTAGGGAAGTCAAACACAATGATTGACTACCCCTCCAATTATGGGCACTTCTAAACTCACATGAAAAGTGTTATAGTGAGTTGAAAGTGTGCATACAAGAGGTGTCTCACAAAGTGAGGACACATGTCTCAACCACATGAGGTGAGATAAAACTCTAGAAGTCCCTAATTGGAGACTTGAGCAATTTGAATAGGACTCTCCTAGGTAGGATAATGGCTAACCAGATTGATAAAGTCACTATTTCCACCAACACCTCCCTTAAGTGTAACTTAGGGAGTAATTTATGCAAGATAATGATGGTTCT
The DNA here is from genome assembly GCA_007258455.2 of Sequoia sempervirens. Lineage (NCBI taxonomy): Eukaryota > Viridiplantae > Streptophyta > Pinopsida > Cupressales > Cupressaceae > Sequoia > Sequoia sempervirens. The sequence continues at coordinate 39,498,814 of VDFB02047230.1, read as the reverse complement.
CAACTACAATCCATTTTAGGTACCCATGTACAATACAATCTCTTATAAAGTGGAGTAAAGGAGAAAACCCAATGGGAACAAAAATCCTCTCCAAAAATAGATGATACAATGAAGAAAGACTATGTATCCCCCCATAAGATGGTGATAAATTATTTGAATGTTTCTTAAATGCTCCATGTGAAGTATAGTGTAGAATTGGTACCAAAGAAGTGATGTGAATTCTTGTTAAATAATATTTGGATGCTCAATGTGAAGCACCTCTAGAATCTCATGTAGTAGAAAGTGACGTAGGATGAATTGATCATCCTTCTTTTCAATCAATCCCATGTTCTTTGAGTTGAAATCTTAGTGATTTAAATTCTATGAAATAATGCTCTAAATTACTATAGTCTCTTGGGCTTATACTTATGAGGTATTTTTTCAAGCTTGTGGCTTCATAGTTCTTCAATCTTTCCAAAATATTCATTGGGAGTTTTCAAGACCTCAATATGAATAGAATATTTGGAGATAGATAAATGCATAGAGACTTGAAGGCTTGATCACATTTATTATATCACTTTTTATCATTTTATAGTAAGCTTAGAATCACAAAATAAATATAAGAGAAATATAAAGTGCTCAAGGCACAATGACAATGATAACCCACCTTGGTTAATTTTGACCCCCCCTAAATTAGCACTTTATATGTTTTAGTGCACATAAAAAAATCAATGAAACAAATAATGAAACTTTATAATTGAGTGCAATATCATTTCCAATGAAATGGGAAAGTGATATTCACTTTCACAAAAGCAATACTCGATTTGAGTAGCTAATCAAAAGATAATAATCTTATTTTCATGATTTTTACTTAGAAACATAAAGCTTTCCTTTTAAAAGAGGAGACAAAATATGTGTTAAATAGTACAATTTTTAAATTATCTCAACACTAAAGTCTTTAGAATGGAAATATATTTTCGTTGACTATTCATAAAGCAAGCCTTGATGGTTACTATGAGCTACTAAGGGTTAGCAATTGGTTACCATTAGCCACCAAGCATAAAATTAAATGCTAACATTAATTATTGACTATTAAAAGGTAACTTGAGAGATTATTGGTATAAAATAAATAACTATTTTGATTAAAGGGAAAAACAAGTTTTGAAGGCACTCAAAACCCTTTACAACTGAAGATACAAAATGTTGCTAAGAAAAATATTCAAAAGACCACCAACAATAACACAATAGCCTAAAAACACAAACAAGTGGGTGCTTAACTAAAAGTAAGACAAAAGACCACCATCAGCACCCAACAGCTACACAACAACAAAACAACCTAAAAGAAACTAACCCCCAACAGGACACAAAAAGCAAGAAAAAAAAGACCATACACTAGTTTAAGCCACCCAAAGTGTTGGTGACCTCAATCTGCTAGTTCTTGTGCCTGTCAACCATTTCCAATAGCTCTTTCTTCTCAGCATCAAAAATTTTCTTGCAATCAACCGACCCTCTGCCAACAAGACCTTTGTCGTCATCCTTAGCAACTTTTTTTCCCTTGCCCTTGGCCACATGCTTTTTCTCCATAAGCTCAGAGAAGTAAACCTGATCCTCCCTGAGCTCACTAATTTTCCTAAAAAGGACTTCCAGGGAGTCCACACTATTCTTGACTGGGATATGGCACACCTGTATTAGCTTCTTGATGTTCGTGTTTATGCCTAAAAACTTGGCTTCCAGAGCCACTAATATTTCATCACACAGAGACTTAAAATCATGATAAGAGCCTTCAAGGTCCACCATTTTATCCATAAGAATTTCTAGCACAGAACCCTTTGGAACATTCTTCATATTCTCCTTTAAGCCTCTAAATTTAATATTGATTTTATTGAACTCCTAAAGAGTCCATTTAGCCAATTTAAAGGTACCAATGACCCCAACCCTAGCCATATCTAGTAAATCAAACATGGAAGTAGCATCATTGTCTAGGTAAGAAAAGTCCTTAGAAAAAGGATTTTCCTTCAAAGGCTCCTATTTGGCTTTACTCTTCTCCACATTCTCCTCATCCAGACCCCTAATTTCCTCGTCCTGTTCCTCCCTGGGTAGGTCCTGCATGGGAGAATCCTCAATGGCCATCGTCTTTTCACTAGCATCCTTTTCCTCACCACCCACAATAGGGTCATTGGTCGAAACCTCAAAAGCCTTGTTCTTATAAAATAAATAATTGTTACAATGAATGTTAATAGTCATATTTAGAAACTAGTAGTAACAATAAAATATTTAACAATTAATGGTAAGAAAAAGAATTGAACCCTGTTATAACCACCAATTATGCAAGATAGACCTCAACCACTATTATTCCCAAGTCAAAAGGAAACATGGGGAGAAAGGAGGTTGTGTGGGAGATGTGTGCAACCACATGAAAGGTATGAAACATTGAGAAGAATTAACTATGTGAGGAGGAGAATAGGTCACGTCAAATTGTTGATAAAGTTTGCAACCCAAGAATCAAGGTCATGTGGATCTCTTGAAAAGATAAATGGAGGCCATATTTTTTTCTTAGGTGCCAATTTAGATCTCTTTTTTGAAGATAAACTACTCCATAACCATATTTTGGGAATTCATTGAAATCACTCATAGGAAAAGACACAAAGAAATAACCCACATAAAACTCCAATGCATCTCCTTCCCTCGACACTTTATTAATACTAGAAGCTGGAAGATGAGTGCAAATTCACCATGAATCTCCCATCATTGGTATCCAAAATATAGTTGTCTACATTGTTAGGAAAAAGGTCGATGTGAAACCTGTGTTCCTCTAGCACTTGGTACGTTGTGGTGGGATTATATGAATTTTGGGAGAACATTAGAAGCGCCATGAAAATGATGCCAAGAATGAAAACTTTGACCTATTCATTTAGAGAGGTCATGTGAGGCATGTGGGAGGTGTGGTTGGTGCCCAAGATCATGGGAATGGTGCAAGTTGAATTGTGAGACCATAGTGAAGTGATTTGGAAGGCCTTCAGACTATAAAATGTGGCATGCCAAATAACATGTTGTCTATAATATGTGGGTAGTTCTCAAAAACAAAAAACACACCACAAATAATATCAAATTCAAACTACAAAGAGTAGACAAAATGAAACACTTGCAAAATAAATTTGGATTATGAGCTCATGCTACTACTTTATATTGTAGCTCATCTGTCACATATTGTAGCTCATCTATCATAATAGTGATTACAAACATGGATGAGGATGGAATGCCAAAGCTAGGCCCATGCATGTAGAGACAAGAGGATGGACTCTCATAGCCTCCACTTACAAATAAAGACTCTTTCCCAACATATATATTTTTCCCACAAATAAGAAAAGAGATTGACCTCAATGAAATCATACAAGTGCATGTAGATCACATTAATTACAAATAGAATTTGAAATTATTCCCAAACAAAGATCAATTTCACATGCAAATCAAATTTCATGGAACTCTATACTAGTCTAGATGCACTATTTTAGGAATATTTTTTATTACATGACTTTGATAGCATGTTATGATTTCCAAGATCATAAAGAAAAAACCAAATAATTCCACAAAATACATGCACACAAATAGGCTTAATTGATATTATCAAATAATTGATACAAGAGATAATTTGAATGTAAATAGAAACCATGCATATGTAGGAAATGTGGTGAAGGTAGGCAAGTTAAACACAATGACTAACTACCCCTCCAATGATGGAACACATGTTAACTTACATGAAAAGTGTTCTAGTGAGTGGAAAATGTGCATGCAAGAGGTGTCTCACAAAGTGAATGGAGACTTAAGCAATGTGAATAGGACTCTCCTAGGTAGGCTAATAGCTAACTAGTTTGATAAATTCACTATTTAAACCAATAGTATGGTGATTTGACCTTATATAGATTTGCGAGTATTATGAATATTTGTTAGTATATTTTAATTAAATATAATTATATGGCTATTGTGAATACCTATTAGTATTTTTTGACCTTATACATGGTTGTGAGTATTGTAAGTATATGTTAGTTGATTTTGACCTTATAGAGGTCTTCTTGTATAATAAATACCTTTTAGTATCACTTGACCTTATACAACCATGCAAGCAAAATAAATTCCTATTATGATCAGTATAAATATTCATTAAGTGTTGTTTAAGCTATTTCAAGGTCTGCATTTTTTTATTTTGATATGGGTCGGTGTTCAGAGCAAGGAATGAGGTTTAAATGTTACCTAGATTTTTTGTATTCACTAGGATGATAAGTCAAGGATTATTACACTTATTCTAAGGATAGAAAATATTATCTTGTGTGTCATATGTATATATATGTATATATCATATATATGCATGTGTGTATATATCCTTATATAATTCTCATTCATATACATGTTATTATATTGTTAAGAATGTGTATATATAGTTATATATGAAGTTGAGAGAACATCCATATATACAACTATAAATATAAATATTATATATAAGTTATATTATTATATATTATATATACTTATTTAAGAATAAATATATAAAAGGATTATACATGTATTCAAAGATATTTTGAATACTATTTGAAGGAAAATACTGAAATCATATCAAACCTATATCTTTTGTTTATGAAAAGAACTAATGAAAATATTATTTTCTTGCAAATTACCTAGGACTGTATTTAGCAAATGAATTGAGAATTTTATTCTTATTGGCCTTCTCTAGGTCTACTAGTTGCATATACATTTGTATTATATCATGAATATGATATTTTATAGATTTATTTAAACTAGTGTATGTAATTCTTAGTTTAAATTAGACATATATGTTTATTAATAGGTAGAATTACAAATGTATATAATAATTATTAAATTTTAAAAATATGATTACATGTTGGAAATGTATAGTAGTGCATAATATAAGAATTTTTACTAAATCCTTCTTATCTTTAAAACCTACCACAAATAATTAGGTGATTTTTAGTTAGTATAAATTATTAAATCATCTAATCAAGCCTATGATAGGAGGGTGTTTTCTAAGACAATTTTTATTTCTTTCTATGAATACTTGAATGCAAAATAATAATTCTTATTAACTAATTTGAGATAGAGGTGAGTGGACATATAAAACACATATCCATTGTAGAATGTGTATTTATTTACCAAAATATTTGACCAAAGTAATGCAAAATTCATTTCTTGCATTGTTGGTTCATAGTGTCTATTTGCTTACAAAACTATCAAATTATGTCATACTTAGCTAGAGGGAATCGTGAATTGTGATAGATTATTTGTAACTACGCACAACACTATTTCTCAAATGGCATGATGACCTTGATGATTCCATTTAGCTATTATCCTTGTGTAGGGTAGGGCCACTTCTTGATGGAAGGTGTGCAAGGGACTGTTGGTCTTTGGTTAGAGGAAAAGAACTTGAGTGATGCTCTCCCTCTTATAGTTGAAGAATTCCAAAGACTTAGTTACTCAAAGATATTATCTAAATTTTAGATGAAATCTATAGTATTGATGGTTTGCAAAATTTGTATATTATGATATCACCATGATACTTTTAATATGTATAATGAAATATTGAACAATACTTTGTAAGAAGTAATATTTAATAAATAATTTTATGTTCAATTGATGTAAATTAATTGCATAATATGTTTGAATTTTTATATGTATTTCTTCAAATAAATTATGAAGTATTTAGTTATGTTTAGAAAAAATAGTTCTTTTCAAAATTTTAATATGTTTAGAGAGAATGAATTGATGTTTGTCGCATGTGTTATTAGAGCACAATTTAAACTCTAGAGCCTATAATCCTACTACACAAAAAATTTTAGTATAGATAGCCTTGTGTTGTTCTTTGAACATAGAAATGGGTGGGTCAAAGATAAATAAAAAATAGGGAAGTCAAATAAAAATAAACAATAAAAAATCAAAACTATTAAGCAAACAACTTTGAGTTATAATGAAGATTCTTGACTCTCTAACTCTAAAACCTTTGTTGTTGCTCTAGAATGAATTAAGCTAGAGAGAAAAGTGATTGAAACTATCACCCTCCAACATGGTAGAACATAGTAAACCATTGATGATTCATGACATGCCCTTCGAATGTGGACATAATTTACCAATCTTAAGCAATAAGGTGAAATAGGAGTACTTATGAGTATTTTTATTTTATTAGATTCTAATGGAGAGAAATAACCTAAAAAGGTTCCATTATTTGATTGTGATCTATAATCCTAAAATACCTTAATTAAATAAGAATGAATAAGTCCACTTAATGAATAAAATTATTTTTCCCCTACTTGCCTCAGATCATTAATCTTTTGAAATGAAAATTTAATATGTTTTTGGTTTTTATGTAAAATTAAAGTGATGTTTATAATTTAAGTATTTCACATTTAAACCCTTAACATATCAAAACTTAGAACTAATAAAATCACAATGACTTACTATATGCAATTATAGTGTGAATGAGAATAAATATTGGAGGTAGTTAAGATGTATTAGATCAACCTTTAGAAGATCGTGTGGCTAAATTGGATAAAATCCTCACTATTTTGAATGAAACCAAAGAAAGGTTTGGGCCCTAGAACAAGAAGTAATAAGAGGGGTAGATAATTAAGAAGAGAGTAAGGAGAAAAACCAAGAAGAGTGTGATAAATCAAAATAAGAGCATAGTGCTCATGAAGGGCTTGTTGAAACCAAGAAGAATCTAGAGAACCAAGAAGAACTAGTAAGGACTCAATTAACTAAAAAACTCTCTAGAGATATGAAGAAAAACGTTATGGAGTTGTGATAGGAGATGGATCTAAAGCATGGCTCATTGACATGGGGAAGTACTTTGAGATCAAGAATTATTCTGATGAATAAGGAAATTTGGGGAGCCTACTAATTTCCTAAAGAAGCATCCACTTGGTGGATGAAAAAGAAGATGGAGCTAGGATTGAGCTCCTTGAGTCTAACATGGGAATAATTCATGGTTATATTCGAGCAAATATTGTTACCCCAATTATAGTTCAATTAGAAGTTAAATAGTTCTCAAAATTTATGACAAGGAGACATATCAATGACTAAATACTAGGATAAATTCACCAAACTATTGAAGTATATTCCTCAATGTTAGCGTCATAAAAAAAATTGTATAATTAAATTCATCATGGGATTGAATGCTTAGATAGTAGGATAAGTGTGTTTTCATGGTCCAACTATCATGGACCAAGTGTAGCATCATAAATTGTCACCCTTGACAATTTCACACTATGTTTTGATCCCCCTTAAATAATTGGACCTAATTGAACACCTAATTTCCTAAATTATGCATTCCACAACCCATTTTATCATTTTTTGATAATTTTCAAGTACAAAAAAATGCATTCTTTTAATAATTTTCCCCTGACTCCTTAATTCCCACAAAATAGGTCTAGGAAATTGATTCTTAGGGTGCCTATGTCACCCTATCTTGGCTCCAAATTCAAATATGTCAATGTTGATTTTTTATTATTTAAATTTCAAATGTCGAATGTTGGCTTTTAGGATTTAATTTTTGGGAAATTATAAAATTGCATATAAATACATAGTTATTGCATAATTTGAAAATTAACAAGGAATATCTAGCATTAACAAGTAATTAAATTGGATAAATTATTGTCAATAGCATTATCAAGTAATTCAAGAGTAGAATTTCAGAGATTTATTGCAGCAATTCAAGATACAAGCATCATGTCAAAGTGTATGTGAGTTTTTTCATGTTTAGGCTATTATATTGTTTGTAAAGACTAACCCTTGTAGGTCTCTAAGAAACCCAAGCAAGAAACATTCAAGCCTTGAGGAAATTTTTATGACTTCATCCCTTCAAGGAAGCCATTGAATGGTGGTGATTTGAAAGAACTTTGTTTATTCATCTTTCATTTTTATCATTTATCCTTTTATCATTGAAATTTCCATTATGGAAGTGGAAACACTAACATAGGGTTTGACTAAGGCAAGCCCCTAAATGGCACAACCCTTCTTCTCTCTTTGAATGTGTAGGCTTCACATCTATGAGAGTGGAATAAGTTTGAAGTTCAATTTCCATTATTGAAATCAAATCATATACTTTGAAAACTCACAAAAAATCAATTATAAAATTATTTGATAGTGTGACAAGCAAAGAATAGAAGTCCTGATCTAGCACCAAAGGACTATGAAATTAGATCTAAATTATCTCTACAATGGCAATGGCACCTAGGGTTCCTATGTCCAACATTTTAAGCTCCAAATTTATATCATAGGTGCACATTGTCTTGCTCAATCAATTTTTGTAGTCTGTTTCTATTTGTGACTTCCCAAATCTGTTGTTTTTGCATCAAAATAGTCATTTGCATTATTAGGTCAATCGAGTCATTGCATGTCATCCTTAAGTTCATTTCATATTTGGTCAAGGGAAAATTGACTCACCTTTTAGGTTGTAATTCAATCATAGATATTTTCCAAATCCAATCAAACCCCCTTTTATTTAATGAAACAAGGAAAAGGTGTCTAACCCTGATGAAGGAAGATCTCCCCTAAAGGGATTGTCTTTTCTACCATTCCATTTTGGTGACCCCTTTTTCTACATTTGATTTTGGTGAACCCAACATGTTAACATTATATACCTTCAAAAATTTGAACCAATTCATCTTAGATCTATGTTTTGCATTACATCATTTTTCATTATTCAACTAGGCATTCATTTTTGCATCATAAAAAGCATTAAAATTCAAAAAAATTACATATCATATTGCATCATAGGTTACAATAGGGTTTATTTCATTCATTATAGCTCAGATCTACATCTCAATTGCATTCACAAATATGTATTAGGTCATTTAAAATCTGAAAACAAATTTGAAAGTGTCATTGCATGCATTTAAGTATCTTGCATATAGCTAAACAAGTGAAAAATTATATTGTTTTGTTTCAAAAAGCATATCAACGTCATAAATTTTAGGATTTTACATATTAGAATTGGTTATTTGTTGCATTTTAGATCTGGAAATTGCATTCAAAATTATCATTTATTGTTCAAGCATTTTCAACATTATTGCACACTAGCATTTTAGGTTACATTATAGTAAATTGAGCAAATTTTAGAAAAAAATTCATTAGTAGACTTATTTACACACAAATACATAAACCTTAAACAATATTACAGATGGTCAAACTCTGAATTTTACAAAACCCTATCCAAGACATAGGTGCATTGGGCACCCTAGTCCTACCTTTTTTGGCTTAGATTTTTGTCAGACATTTGTCTTTGTGTTCTCTATCTATTTCTACTTTTTTATTTTTACTTTTGAGTGTCTTACTATGATTTTTTGACAAGTTGGTGTTCATAGTGGGCACACTTAGTGTTTTGAAACTTGCATGAGCTTCACAACCTGGTTTCCTATTGTCAATACTTTGGTGATATGTATTTATAGACTTATGGAATCCCACGTTGTTATTAAATCTATTTTGAATCTTGATTCTTCCATATCTTTCATACAAGGTATTTCCAATACCATGCCTAGTTTGGACACGATCCCTAATCCTAACATACCCATGACAACTTCATAAACAAGTACCTTTATGGATGTTGATACTATTGTTTCCCATGTTCCTAAAGACAAATTGAAACAATTGGACAAAGATTTATAAGGATTGCAAGACTATTTGAGCATTGAATCTTTGTTTGGCCTAATAGTGCCCATAGTGGATGACCATAGGAAATTAATTGGTGATGCCCAAGGATTAGAGGTTTTGCATAGTCTATCCCACATAGTTAATTCCAACATCCCTACAATGGCTAGTTGCACTCAAACTTTTGGATAAACCCAAAGCCAAGGAGGAAGCCAAGTCTGTTGAATGAGACAACTAAGAGGGGGGTGAATTAGTTGCAACAAAATTAACCTTTTAAATCATTCTCTGGAACTTAGATCAATCACAATTCTTAACTCTTCCAAAATGATTAAACATTAAGTGCAAGTGAAAAATCTCAAAACCATCACAAAAGAAAAAAACACCAGATTTACATGGAAAACCTAATGAGGGAAAACCATGGTGAGGATTAACTCACACTATAGAGAATATCAAAACTGATAACAAAGGATCTCTACCTGAGCAATAGGGATCACTACCAAAACAAGGACTCACTATCCAATAGGGCTAACAACTCGGAGGGCTCATTGCCACAGAGATACAAAGAAGATAGAAGAGATGTGTTACAAATATAATACAATCTCAATGCAATAGAGATCTCCACCACAATTTTCTCAACCACTTGCAGACATGCATGAATGATAGAGTACACCTTCAACTCACTGCATCCAAAAACTCAACATTTAGACTTCACATTGATCTACCACACTCACATCACACTCACCAACTAATTTTCATCTATTCTTCATCTATCTACTCTATTTCTTTGCAATTATTTCTCTTTGTACATATTTCACCACTAACTTATCCTGTATTTATATTGTCTTGAACTTTGAAACATATCCAAAGTCGGTCATCCATAAATTAATTCAAATTAGGTCAGTACCAAAACATCCTAGGGTGGAATTAGAATTAGGGTGACCCAAACACACTTGATGAGTACCCAAATAGTTCCCAACAAACTTCATCAACTTCGAAGGTAGCATTTAACACAAGGTCGGCCAAAATAGTGTAAAACACATAGAACAATTAAGCATGAACCTTCTAGATACCGAAATTAACTTCAATACAATCATAACAACTTAAATTTAGAACCATAAGTCATAAGACTTTACCAAAGAGAAACCTAGACAAACAACATTCCTCATGGATCTTAGAAAAATACACACAAAACCACAGTTCACAACTAGTGAACACAACTTGCACTATACAATGAATTAGGAACCAAAAATTTGGATATAGCAGATTCCAACAACCATGATCAGCATATCTGAACCACACACATAGAAGCAAAACCTGGACCAAAACCTAGAGCAACCACCAAACACCTGCAAATACAATTTTCTCAATATCCTCAACATATACAACCATTAACCTACATCCATGACACTAATGACAACAACAACCAATTGATAACCAATTGACTAGTTGACATCTGTGGGAGTAAATGGTGACTCCCTAACACCCCCAGGAATAGTTGCTAGAGCAAAAAAAATTCCACAAGAGAGAGAATGGCAAGAAAGCTTTCTTCAACAATGCAAGATTGAATATTGGTTGAATATGCTTGAATATAAATTTACATGAGATTCCCTACTTATATAGGAAAGGTAGAGAGATAGGATTATACAAGATCATGACAAGTGTCTTAATCCTATGACATGAGACAACTAACAAACTAACTACCTAGGAATCAAGCATTACTAGCTAGATAAGATAAGTTCTAGAAAATTGAACTAAGACTTCTTGAAAGAATGTTTTATCCTAAGTAAAATTAACATGTGAATATGTCCCCTAATTACCTAGTGAATGAATAAGCTAGGCACAAGACATATATTCACACCAACACCCCCCCTTAAGTTCAACTTAGGGAGAAGATTATTATGCAAACTGCACAAAGACTATGAATATGAAGATTTGTCCCAGCTACTAGGCCATGTTAGGTACCCATTTATAAATGAAAATGCAATTAATCTCTCACAAGAGGAGAAAAGGAGAAAACCTTGTGGGAAAAAACTCCTCTCCAAAAAAGAGAAAACAAAACAAAACAAAGAAAACATGATGTATGGATTACTCAATGAGATCCCCCAAGGACTATATCCATCATGTATATACAAACAATGAACCCCCCATAAGAGGGTAATAGAGAGATAAGATATCCACCCAATAATGAAGAAGCTCCAATGCCAATGAAGAATGTCTGAAAATAAAAGATGATCCAATTTCTACAAGCAACACATTTTTCCTTAGGAAGAAACAAATCCATAAGAAGATGAAGAAGTCATTCCATGTCTAACTGAAAGGAGGAAGAATGGATTCTCAACATGAATGCCTCTAAAAATTGATGAGGAGCCTCAAATCTTGAACAAGCCACAACATAATCATGGTCAAAATTAACCAAGAAACATGATAAATCAAATGAAGAAGGAGACCTGTGAATGTCAATCTCCAAAGACAAAGTAGATGGTATAACAGTTGTGTTGAAATTATCATCAAATAGGAGATAAATCCCCTCAAGTGTGTCCTCCAAATCTATAGTATGAGACTCCATGAACAAGTTAGAGATACCTATCAAATACTCATCCCATAAAGCAAGATCTAAAAAACTATGATCATCCTATGGAATAGAAGTATTGATGGCTAAAGAAGTAGGTGGAGAAAGCTTAGTACTCATCTCTAGAATATTGAGGTGTAGATGACCAAAATTCTCCTCACAAACATGGTTCACACTCAATGGAGTGTGTGATGCAGTCAAAGGAACATTATCATCTTCTAAAGAAAAATGTGAAAAGGAATACACACAAGATAAATGATCAACCATCCTGATAGCAACAATATTCCTAGTCTCCAAGTCCCTTATGTACACCATATCTAGAGTGAACTCAATTGTTTTACCTTGACCCCCATGAGTAATTTGATAAATAGAAAGGATAATTGTTGAAAAGGAAGGAACACAAAGCACATCATTAAATGTCCCTTCCCCCATGTCAGTAGAACCCTTCCCACTTACCTTCATATAGGTATTGTTACCCATCAATATATGAGGTGAATTACAAGGAACAAAAGAAGAGAACATATCCATAGAAGATGCCATATGATGAGATGCCCCTGAATCAAGAAGCCATCTATTAGATTTAGGACTTGTAGAGGCCAAGAGTGCTTGACCTTTCTTTTTTTGTAACCTAGATGTAGATCCTGTGTTTTTTGAATGAGATGATGATGATGGAGGGGCCATTGATTGAGATGTTGAAGAAGAAGTAGAAGACATTGATGAGGGTAGTTGAATTTTATTCTTTTGAAGAAGGTTTGTGAGTTCATCAATCTTCTTATTATAACATCTATGCTCATCATTTCCTATCCTTTTACAATATGCACATTTGAACTTCTTCTTTTTAGATGATTCCTCTTTTGAAGAGGGTGTAGACTCGAGAGTGATATGTGAAGGAGAGCCTTTACCTTGCTCATTAGACTTGATTTCCTTATTTTTCTTCTTACTTTTTCCACTTGAAGCCTTTGTATCCTTTGCAAGAAGGGTATGAGATGTAGAAGACTTCAATTTTCCCATGTGTACCAACTTTGCTTGTTCCCTTATGAGCTGAGCTACAAATTCATCAAGAGAAGGAATTTTGTGTGCATTTCCAAGGGAATCCATTGTAGCATAGAATGTAGAAACAAACATTGAATAATCAAGAACAAGCTTAGCAAGAATTGAAAGTATCAACTATTCATCCTCTTTTGTGACCCCACAATTAGATAACTGTAATCTTGGAGAATTGAGATTACAGAGGAAGTCTTGGATATTGTAAAAATATGATGGATTAAGACTCATTAGTTCATTATCCAACTTAAATTTCCTCATCCTATCTGCCTTACCAAAGAGACTCTCTAAAGTAGTCCAAACTTGATTAAGATATGTGCTAGATGCAACATGATATCTAAGATTTAAAGAAATAGACAAAAGAAGAGTACCAAGAGCTTCATCCATTATATCAAGCCATTTCCTTCTTTTTGCAGCCCCATTAGGTTTTGGATCTTGTCCATATGTGATTCTTTGCAACTTCAATTTTAACAATAACAACTCCATTTGTGATTTCCACTCATGATAGTTATATGATGTTAGAAGTAGAACTTGTGAAAAATACATGATATAATCAAATATTACAATAGAGGAACAAAATATTTCCCTTCACAGTACAAGAAATTAACCCCTTTGTCCCAAAAAAATTTACACTTTTTTTTAAATTTACAACAATGTGTTCCAAACTACCAAATTGGCTTCAAATTGAAATTATGAAAATCTGGAAACAAATTTGCAAAAAGTGTATGATAGAACTGAAGTGCTCTTGAATACCTTCCTGATGTCATAATTTTTGGGGAAAACGGAGTCTAGAGAAAAAAAATATGAGCTCAGAGGTGAAAACAGAAGATCTAGATTCAACCTAGAAAAAATGGCACAAAATTGCAATTTTTTTGTAAAATACCTACACCACTAGAAAATTGAAACTTCCAGCATTCCGACGATATTTCGTTTGAAATTTTTTTCCTTTGTTAGCCAAAGTTATGCAAAAATGAAAAAAAGCCTTATAAAAAGGCACTTGGGGGGCAAAACAAGGTCTGTAAAGACTAAATAGGCAGAAAAATTACACTCAAGGACTAAAAAAAAAGGCTTTTAGTCATACATGTGACCACGGGCATAGTTGAGGAAAAAATTAAAAATATTATAAAACATCGTAAGCCATTTACACTTTACAATAAAAATTTGTTGCCTTTACAAATACATGGTCGACCTTCAAACATAAAACTTTAAACAAAGCCTATATTATGTATAAAGGAAATATTTTAAAGGAATGTTGATTGAAAATAAATAATTAACTAAACCATATAGTACTTGTGGATGTTATTGTGATTTGGTAAAGACACCAAGATGGTACCAAGTGCTATCAATTGTACTTAAGAATCAATATATTAAAGACCTGCATGTTGAACGATGCTGACAATACTCCCTTTGATAGTCGGCAGGTGAGTGGATAGCCAACAGGACACTAATAAAGGTTGATGATGAGACCTATAAATGAAGCTTGTGACTGGTACAAGGGATGTGACTGGGGATCAAATCTACAAAGAGCCATTGGTAGAAAATGAAGCCAAGCAAAAATTCCACTTACAGACTCAGCCAAATGTACCCTGATAGGATGCCAATGCAAAGGATGAGAAAATGTCAAAATATTCTTCCAAAAAAAAATTGCAACAATGACCTTGTCATACCCTACACATCTAACTAGTGGCTAACAAGAATATGTAGAGGTTCCTTAGAATATGTCACCCAAACAATATAATATTTGGAAAAAATAAAAATGCTCGACTATATCAAAATTATTTTCCCAAAATATATAAAAAAATTTGCCCCAAAATTTTTGAGAATAAATTGTAGAAATTTTCTTTTTACAAAAAAATAGAAAAATCGGACTGCCTGGGTGGGCTATACGACCTACCTAGGAAAAAAAAATTGCCTCAAAAACAACTTTACTCAAAAAGGATGAATTTGTAGTCAAAATTTTTCTACACGACCTTCTGATCTCAACCATGAGGTCCTTGAAACCCCAAGCTACACCCAGTAATAAACTTCAAGCTAACATCGAACCCTCAAATTTGGGAAGGAATCTGCAATATTTGGAGCTCTAATACCATGTGAGATTAAATGGTGACTCCCCGACACCCCCAAGAACAGTTGCTAGACCAAAACAACCTCCACAAGAGAGATAATGGAAAGAAAGCTTGCTTCAATAATGCAAGATTGAATAATGGTTGAATATTTTTTAATAGAAATGTACATGAGACGTCTTTCTTATAAAGGAAAGGTAGATCTAGATAGGATTAGACAAGATCATGACAAGTTTCTTAATCCTACTACATGAGACAACTAGCAAACTAACTACCTAGGAATCAAGCATTACTAGCTAGATAAGATAAGTTCTAGACAATCCAACTAAGGCTTATAGAAAGAATCTTTTATCCTAAGTAAACTTAACATGTGAATATGTCCCCTAATTACTTAGTGAATGAATTACCTAGGTACAAGACATATATTCACACCAACAACATCAATGAAAACACCTTCATTCTTTTCACTCTTGCAACAATCTCCCCTTTGTCATTGATGGTAACACATGATGTGAAAAACCATCAAAGATAACATATGAGCACTGAACATACTTATAATTTTTCTCTATTCCTCTCCTTTAGAATAAAATCCCTTTTTTCACATTCTTTATCCCCCCCTCTGACATCAATGGCAAAGGAAAAAAGATATTTTATATTTATTTCCCCTTTGACATAGAAAATAGAGTACTCATACAATGACAACACATGATACAACCTGCTCCCCCTGAGAGGTAGCCACCAAAAAAATCTGTCTAGAAGAAATATAGATCAATAGATTCAATGGGTTGATGCATCTCCATATGCATCTAGTTCAAGAAAGAAGGTGAAATGACCCCTAACTTCTCCCGGAGATACTCAAAATTATCTTTAGGAAGAGCCTTCATAAATATATCAGTAATATGATCCTTTGTAGGGACATACTCAAGCTTTAATTCACTTTCCACAACCTTCTCTCTTAAGAAATGATACCTAATAGATATATGCTTTATCCTTTAGTGCATCACTAAATTCTTTGAAATGTTAATTGCACTTGTGTTATCACAAAAGATAGAAATAGGATCATCATACACCACTGTGATATCTTTGAATTTATATTTCATCCATAGAGCTTGTATACAACAAGATGCAACAACAATATACTTAGCTTCAGCAGTAGACAAAGAAACTAAATCTTTCTTTTTACTCAACCATGCCACTAATTTACAACAAAGAAATAATGCATCACCACTTGTACTTTTCCTGTCATGTACACATCTAGCCCAATCTACATCTGTATAAACACTTAGTGTAAAGTTAGTAGCCTTAGGATACCATAACTCAAAATCTAGAGTGCCATTCAAATATCTAAATATTCTTTTAACAGTAACATGTGTTTCCTTAGGATCTTCTTGAAATCTATCCACAAGACAAACAACATGCATAATATCTGATCTGGTAGTAGTCAAATACAATAGTCCACCAATCATAGATCTATACTTTCTCTAATCAACCTTAGGTGAATCATCATCTTTACCTAACTTGCAACCAATCACCATAGGATTGCATACCAATTTGGAACCATCCATCTCAAACTTCTTCAACATCTCTTTCACATACTTAGAATTTGAAATAATTATTCCTTTCTCTATTTGATTAATTTGCAGCCCAAGAAATAAATTCATCTCTCCAAACATTGACATTTCAAATTCTTTATGTATCTCTTCTGCAAACATCTTTCACATAGTTTCATTCTCTCCAAAAATAATGTCATCAACATATACAACCACAATCAATATTTTTTCATTTTCAATTTTAAAATACATATTACTATCTATCATACCTTTGTTGAAACCTTGTTGAATAAAATACTTGTCTAACCATACATACCAAGCTCTAGGAGCTTTCTTCAATCCATATAAAACTTTCTTTCAATCTTCACACCATATCCAGTTGATCAGAAAATTGAAATCCTTTAGGTTGTTCCATGTAGGCTTCTTCTTCTAGCTCACCATTCAAAAAATTTGACTTGACATCCATCTAATAGACCTTGAAATCTTTATGCAAAAAAAATGCTAAGAACATCCTTATAGCTTCCATTCTTTCCACCGGAGAAAAAGTATCTTGAAAATATATGCCATCTACTTGTGAGTAACCTTTACACACAAGCCTTGCTTTATTTCTAATCACTTCTCCATTCTCATTAAACTTATTTTTGAATACCCATTTTGATCCAATAATGTTTTTGTCTGCTAGTCTTGGGACCAATTCCCAAGTTTTATTCTTCTCAATCTGCATAAGTTCTTTCATAGCTTCCATCCAATGTCATCTTTACAAGCTTCACTTACAGTCTTCGGTTCACAGAAAGTAAACACAAATTTACTTCACTAGCAGCAACTCTACTTCTTGTCAATACTCCTTTTGTTTTGTTTCCAATGATCTATCTTTCTAAATGATTCTTCTGCACATATCTAGGTGTCTTAGGGGAGATCACCTAATCTTCTTCTTTTCTTTCATTTCCTTCATTTTGCATCTCTTGCTCATCCTTTTCTTGTTCTTCCATAATTTATTCAATTCTTACAGAATCAAGTTCATCTGATGCATATCCATCAATATCAATTGAATTTTTTATTATCTAATCAACCTTGAAATTTGAAATTTATACAATTCTTCTCAATCTTTTATTGAAACATCTATAGGCTTTTATTTCAGTAGAATATCCAAGAAAAATGCCTTCACTTCTTGCATCAAATTTTCCTAAATTTTCGTTATCCCTTCTGATATAACATTTGCTTCTAAATACCTTGAAATATTTGATAGTAGGAATTCTTCCATACCATATCCTATAGGGATTCTTTTTATTGTTTGATCTTGCTTGAACTCAATTGAATACATAAAAAATAGTGTGAATAGCTTCTTTCCAGTAAACTTCTGGTAAACCAGCCTCAATAATCATTGATCTAGCAGCCTCTTGAATTGTTCTATTCTTTCTTTCAACAACTCCATTCTGCTAAGGAGTTCTCAGAGAAGATAAATATATTTTTATTCCATGTACTTCATAGAACATATTAAACTCATGGGAATTGAATTCTCCACCTCTGTCAGACCTTAAGCATTTTATCCTCAAATTTACTTCATTTTCAACCATAGCTTTGAATGTCTTGAATCTATCTAATTTACAGACTTCTCTCTAAGAAATGTAACCCATGTATATCTAGAATAATCATCAATCGAAAGCATAAAATACTTTCACCTTGTAGACTTCTTGATCTTGTAGGACCACAAAGATCCATATGAATTAAATCCAGTAGTCCAATAGTATATTGTTCCTTTGATCTAAAATGGCTTCTTGTTTTCTTTCCAAACATACAATTCCCACAAATAGCATTAACAGGCTTTGTAATCCTTGGTAAATCTCTCACAGCCTGAACTGCACTAATCCTTTCCAAGTTATCAAAATTCATCACATATTCTCCAATGCCATAACCAATTGTCATTCATCTGAGTCATAAAGCATTGTCCATCAGCACCCTTAAGTTGATAGATATTTCCTTCAAATTTCTTTTCTCCAACAATCACTATTATGGATCCTTTCCTGATCACACATCTTTCATCCTCAAATACAATTTTATGTCCTTTACTACACATCTATCCAAAACTCAAAATATTATGCCTTAAACCCTTAACATAGTAAACATCATCAATATTATGCTTTCCATCGAAACTTATTGAACCTATAACACAAATTTTAGGACCAGTATCATCTCCAAACATAACTAATCTGCCATCATAATTTTCAAGTTTAACAAACTTACTCTTATCTCCAATCATGTGATGTGAACAACCACTATCAACAACCCAATAGTTCTTTTCATGTTTAGCATGTAGGGCGAAGATTACAGTACCTTCATTTTTCTCCTTCTTCAGAGGACATTCCTTCACTTTTTTTCCAGAATTAGCAGAAGTAGGTTCATATTTAATAGCCAAGAACAATAATTCATTGTCATCAAGGTCTTCATAATTAAATTCCTCATCAAATATACTAGCATCCTCATTCACATAATATTCTCTATTGATCTTACGTTTCCTTTCTTTCTCACATCTTTGCTTATTCCTCTTAGCTCTTTTTGAACACCTTGCACCATAATGACCTATTCCTCCACAATTAAATCATTTAAAGGGTAGCTTACCTTCATACTTGTTGAATCCTTTTCTCATCGTTCTCACAAAGTTAGCTTCTACTTCATCAATATTTTCTTCATCCATATCTTCATATTTTGTAGCCTTAAAAGTAGTCTGATTTGAATCCATTTCTCAAATTTGGCTTCCTCATCTCATAAGTTATCAAAGATTGCAACAACTGATATTTAGTGTAAGTATTATATTCTATAGTTTTTCAATAACACATACCTTTTCACTGTAAGCATCAAGGAGAGTTCTAAGAATCTTCTTTGCAATCCTAGATTTTTCTATGGTAGCACCAAGTCCTTGCATTCCAGCTACTACCTCATCCAATCTTTGTACATAATCTTTAACATTCTCATATTCTAACATATGTAGGAGTTCAAAATGTGCCTCCAAATTCTGAAATTTTGCCTCTTTAACCCTTTCATCACCTTCACGTGCCTTTTCTAGAGCATCCCAAACTTTGTTAGCAATCTTTAGATTTTGAACTTTAATCAACTCATAATGTATAAGAATACTCTTCAAAATGTACTTTGTCTTAGTGTTCACTTCATGTGCCTTGATCTCATTAGTTGTACTTGGACCATTACTCCAGATCATATCCACAACACTCCAGATAATCTTTCATCAATATTTTCTAGATAGCATAATTAGTTCCATCGAACCTCAGATAATCATGAGTAACTTTTCCAGCCATCCAAGACCTTCCTTAAGTAGTTAAGCTCTTCTCCATGGAACCAAGATCTGATACCAATTATTGAACAAGGCAACTGAGAGGGGCGTGAATCATTTGTAATAAAATAACCTTTTAAATCATTCATCAAAACTTAGATCAATCACAATTCTCAACTCTGCAAAAATGATTAAACGTTAAGTGCAAGTGTAGAAACTAAAAACCATCACAAAAGACAACAACACCATATTTATGTGGAAAACCCAATGAGGGAAAAACCATGGTGAGGATTAACTCACACTATAGAGAATATCAAAACTAATTACAAAGGCTCATTGCCTTAGAAATAAGGATCACTTCCAAAACAAGGACTCACTGTCTGGATCAAGGATCATTGTCCAACAAGGCTAACAACTGGAGGGCTCACTACCATAGAGATACAAAGAAGATAGAAGAGATACATTACAGAGAGAAGATAATCTCAATGCAATAGAGATTTCCACCACAATTTTCTCAACTTGCAAAAATGCATGAATGATAAAGTACACCTTCAACTCACTGCATCTAGAAACTTGACATTTAGACTTCACACTGATCTACTACACTCGCATCACACTTACCAACTGATTCACATATGTTCTGCATCTATCTTCTCTATTTATTTGCACTTATCTCTCTTTGTACATATTCCACCACTAACTCATCCTATATTTATATCATTTTCAACTTTGAAACATATCCAAAGTTGGTCATCCATAAATGAATTCAAATTAGGTCACGCCAAAACATCCTAGGGTGGAATTAGAATGAGGGTGACCCAAACACACACTTGATGAGGACCCAAATAGGTCCCAAAACACTTCATCAACTTTGAATGTAGTGTTTAACACAAGGTCAGACAAACTAGTGTAAAACACATAGAACAATTAAGCACAAACCTTACAGATACCAAAATTAGATTCAATACAATCATAACAACTTAAATCTAAAACTGAAAGTCATAAGACTTTACCAAAGAGAAATCCAGACCAACAAAATTCCTCCTAGACCTTAGATAGATACACACAAAACCATAGTTCACAATTGGTGAAAATAACTTGAACTATACAATGAATTAGGAACCAAAAATCTAGATATAGCAGCTTCCAACAACCATGATCAACATATCTAAACCACACACACATAAAATCAAAACCCAAACCAAAACCCGAAGCAACCACTGAACACCTACAAATACAATTTTCTCAATATCCTCAACAATAGAACCAATAACTTGCATCCATGACACTAATGACAACAATAGCCAGTTGATAACCAATTAACTAGTTGACATCAATGAAAACACCTTCATTCTTTTCACTCTTGCAACAAATTCTCCCTCCCCATAACTATTGTCTCTATTCCTACATAAACACTACCAACTATAGCTTCAACGATACAACAAACCAATGGCATAATTCAAACCTTAGGGCTTCCCACTGGAAATCCTTATAGCTTCATGACATTACATATAACACCTCAATATTTTTCACCTCTCATCAACTTGCAACATAGTAGTCCACCAAGCACTTACACAATTCCACCATCTTCACCATATTCTCAAAACATGTCAAGTAATGATTTAGTAATAAATCAAATATTGTAAAACATAACCTCACTTCAACAAAAAATTTCAACATTGAACCAAATCAAAATCTAAAACCATCACAATATATCAAAAGTGTTGAACAAGGCAACTGACAGGGGGGTGAATCATTTGTAGCAAATTTTAACCTTTAATAATCACTTGCAAACATGCTTGAATGATAGAGTACACCTTCAGCTCACTACTTCCACAAAATCACAATTAGATTTTGCACCAATTTTCTCAAACTCACATCACCTACACATTGTTTCACATCTATATCACACCCATCCCACTTGCATTCATTCCTCCTATTTCACATATATCTCAACTTGTATTTATATCGTTTTCAACTTTGAACCTCATCAAAATCAGCCACACACCACTTGCATATACAAGTTTAAATTAGGTTGGTGCCAAAACATTCTACAGTGGAATTAGAATGAGGGTGACCCAAACACACACTTCAACATGCTTCTATAATGTTCATAAGTAGTGTTAAACACAAGGTCGGCCAATACCCATGAAAAACACATAAACAATTAAGCACACATAGCCTTAACATGTCCAATATTTTTGGATAACAAAATTAACTTGAACACGACCTCATAAACTTATTTCTAGAACTGCACATCCTAAAACCACAAAACAGAGAAATTTGGATCAACTACATTCCTCCTAGACCTTATCTAGATACACAGAAAATCACAGTTCACAACTAGTGAACATAACTCGCATTGTACAATGATCCAAAAACCCAAAATATGGATATAGAAACTTCCAGCAACCAGGAACAATACCTCATATTCTTACTAGCATAGTAGCAAAACCTAGAGCAAAACCTAAAGAAAATAATGAACACCTGCAACCTTTCCTTTTTACAATTTTCTTAATATCTTCAACATATACATTCAATAACCATCATTCATGACAATAGCAACCAATTGGAAACCCGTTAATTAGTTGAAATCAATGACAACACCTTCATATTTTCAACAATCTCCCCCTTTATCATTGATGACAACACATGATGTGAAAAACTGTCAAAGACAACACAACAACTCTAAACACATTTTCCATGATTTTACTTTCTCCCCCTTAGTAGATAATTTTTTTCACATGATACTTTCTCCCCCTTTGACATCAATGGAAAATGAAAAATATTTTTTACATTGATTTCCCCTTTGACATTAAGAGAAAAATACTCTTTCAATGAAAACACATGAGACTACCTACTCCCCCTGAGAGGTAGACACGAAACATCAATCCAAAAGAAAGATAGATCCATAGACCCACCAGACTGATGCATCTCCATATGCATTTAGTTCAAGAAAGGAGGATCAATAACCCCTAACTTATGTCAAAGATACTCAAAAGTATATTTAGGAAGAGCCTTAGTAAATATGTCAGCAACCTAATCCTTTGTAAGTACATATTCAAGCTTTACTTCATTTTCCACAACCTTTTCTCTCAACAAGTGATACCTTATTGATATATGCTTTTTCCTTTAGTGGATCATTGGATTCTTTGAAATGTTAATTGCACTTGTATTATCACAAAAGATAGAATTGGGATCATCATACATTGCTCTGATATCTTTCAATGTTTATCTCATTCACAAAACTTTTGTACAACAAGGTGTTGCATCAATATACTTAGCCTTTGCAGTGGATAAGGAAACCAAATCTTTCTTTTTACTCAACCATGACACCATTCTACAACCAAGAAAGAATGCACCACCACTTGTACTTTTTTGTCATCAACACAACCTCCCTAATCTACATTTGTATAAGAACTTAGTGTAAAATCAATATCTTTAGGATACCACAAGCCATAGTTCAAAGTTCCATTCAAATATATGAGTATCCTCTTAATAGTAACAACATGTGTTTCTCTAGGATCTTCTTGAAATCTATCCCCAAGATAAATCACATGCATGATATCCAGTCTAGTAGCAATTAAATACAATAATCCTCCAATCATAGATTTGTATTTTCTCGAATCATCCTTAGGTGAATCATCATCTTTACTCAATTTCTAGTCAATCACCATAGGAGTGCATACCATTTTGGAACCATCCATCCCAAACTTTTTCAAAATTTCTCTTACATACTTTGACTATGAAATAAAATCCCTTTTTTTTAATTGATTTGTAGCCCAAGAAATAAATTCATCTCACCAAACATAGATATCTCAAATTATTTTTGCATCTCTTCAACAAACATATTGCACATTGTTTCACTTCCTCCAAGATAATACCACCAACATATACAACCACTATCAAGATATTGTTATTTTCAATTTTGAAGTACAAATTACTAGTTGTCATACCTTCTATTTGAAACCTTGATAAATCAAATATATGTCTAACCTTGCATAACAAGCTCTAGGAGCTTGCTTCAATCCATATAAGTCCTTCTTTAATCTGAAAACCATATCCAGTTGATCTGATAATTGAAATCCTTCTGATTGTTCCATGTAGACCTCTTCTTCTAACTCACCATTTAGAAGTGTAGACTTAACATCCATCTGATAAACTTTGAAATCTTTATGAGCATCAAATTATAAAAATATTTTGATAGCTTCCATCCTTGCCATTGGAGAAAAGGTTTCTTGAAAATATATACCTTCTACTTGTGAGTAACCCTTACACACAAGCCTTACATTATTTCTCACCACTTCTCCATTCTCATTCAATTTGTTTTTGAATACCCATTTTGATCCAATTATGTTTTTATATGCCAATCTAGGGACCAATTCCCAAGTTTGATTATTCTCAATCTTCATAATTTATTCTTCCATATATTTCATCCAATGCTCATCATTACATGCTCACTCATTGTCTTCGGTTCAATTTCAGAAAGTAAACATAGATTTATTTCACCAGCAATACCAACTCTGCTTCTTGTCAATACTCCTTTCCTCTTGTCTCCAATGATTTGAATTTCTAAATGATTTTTCTGCACATATTTAAGGGTCTTTTTGGACACCATCAGAGCTTCTTCTTCTTCTTCATTCTACTTCTCTTGTTCTTCCACAAATTCTTCTACTCTTATGCAATCAGGTTCGTCAGATACATATCCATCGACTTCAATTGAATTCTTCAATGCCTCATCAACCTTGAAATTTGTGCTCTCTACAATATTTCTTAGTATTTTGTTGAAACATTAGTAAGCTTTACTTCTAGTAGAGTATCCAAGGAAGATACCTTCATCGTATCTAGTATCAAACTTCCTTAGATTTTCTTCATCTCGTTTGATATAACATTTGCTTCCAAATACCTTGAAATACTTAACAGTGGAAATTCTTCCACGTCATAGCTCATAGGGCGTCTTAGTACTGTTAGCTTTTGCTTGAACTTGATTGAAAACATAAACATTAGTGTGAATAGCTTCTCTCCAGTAAACTTCTGGTAGACCTGCCTCTGTAATCATTGATCTAGCAGCTTCTTCTATTCTTTATTTCAACAACTCCATTTTGTTGAGGAGTTCTAGGAGTAGATAACTGTATTTTTATTCCATGAAATTCACAAAACATGTTAAACTCATTGGAGGTGAATTCGCCACCTTTTTCAGACCGCAATTTTATTCTCAAATTTACTTCATTCTCTACCATAGCCTTAAATTCCTTGAATCTATATAATGCATTACATTTCTCTCTAAGAAAAGTAACCCATGTATATCTAGAGTAATCATCAATCAAAATCATAAAGTACCTTTCACCTTGTATACTTTTCACCATTGTAGGACCACAAAGATCTATGTGAATTAAATCTAGCAATCTAAAAGTAGATTGTTCCTCCGACCTAAAGTAGTTTCTAGCTTGCTTTCCAAACTGGCAATTCTTACAAATAGCATTAACAGGCTTTGTAATCCTTGGTAAATATCTCATGGCTTGCACTGTGTTGATTCTTTCCATATTATCAAAATTAATATGACACATTGAACCATAGATTTGTGTGTAGGTGTTATGACTCTCTTGTTCAATTATGGTTTTCACCTAAAGGAGATAGATAGACCCCAAAATCTAGGTGATTCACTCAAATTAATGTAAGTACAATGAAAATATGCCTAAATTAAATGGCCTAAATGCAACAAACTGATCAAATGGATTGATTATTTATGCAAAACCTAATAAATATGAAGTGTTCGAAAACACAGTGTTGTATACAAACATGAACTACAAACATAAACAAATGAAAATAGAACTTAAAGAGACTGAATGGAGTGCACCTGGAGGTAGAATGTTGATGCTGGAAGGTTCTGGACTACTTCAGAAATTAATGTTGATGACCACTAGGACTCATTCGCCACAGATGGTGAATTAGTCCTGCTTCTGATAAATTCTGCTGAAATAGGTTTCAGGATGTCAGAAACTGAAAACCTTCATAAAACACTTTCTCCAGCCTGGAAATGGGACCGATTCACCATAGATGGTGAATTAGTCCACCTATAGAAATCTACAAATTCTAAAGTCAACTTTGTGGGTCCAAATTTGTACTTGTCTGCTTATCGGGTTGACAGAGTCAAATCTGCAGAAAAATGGGTTAAATGATGTCTCCAAGCTTGAATTAGTTATTTGTTGACTTGAATGGATTTGATGAATTTTTTACCACTTTTCAACACCTATCTCTTTGATAAATATACCTACAAGACCTACAAACACACATGCAAAGAGGGGGAAAATGGTTGAGGGTTAGAATATAGGGGTTTGCCTTGGTCAAACCCCGATTTGGTAATCAAACCCTTGATAATGAAATAGAATAAGAAAGGAATGATAAAAAAATAACATGCAAGTGTCATGAACTCACCAAACCCTTGTGGTTGAAGTCTGAAGATATGTCAATGGTTGCTTCAAGATGCTTGATAATTGCTTGATTGAATGATGCTATGATGCTCAAATGGATGCTTAGATAGATTGAATGTAGGGATGAATGCTTGAATGAATTAGCAGTAAAATGGATAGAAAAGCACTTATTTATACACACTTATGCCCTAATTTCCTAAAAATACAACATCATAGGTTGACCTTAGGTCTTAATGAATAAAAAACCAAAAGAAAATTGAAATTATTTTGAATTTTGTGCCAAGAGGGAATCATTCACCACCCCTAGCGAATGGGTCCCACTCAAGGCATGCAAGTGGGTGTTGGGAATTAAGTTGCATTTAATGATATTTGTTGGGTTTATATTCAAAAATACAATTAATTAAAGCCTATAAGTACATAAAGGGGCCAAATAAAACATAAGAAAGGTGTAATTAGTGGTGACGAGTCTATAAAAGTGTGAAAGTTTACTACAAGACTTTACAACACTTTAAAATAAGACTTGGTAAGGGATAAAATAGGGAATATTTAGATTAATTATAATAAGAAGAGTCTAGAAAAGTGTAGAAATGTGTTACATCACTTCACAACACCTTTACAATACATCATAAAGTCTTAATAATTTAAATATTCAAGACCTAATGTGAATGTATAAGTTACATTACAACATTAAATCTAAGAAAAATAGGCCAAGCATCACAGGAAAAAAACCCAAATGACTGTGAAAATGTCTAAAGATCTATTTTTCTATGGTACATTTAGCCCTCACTTTAGTGAGAGGATGAACTTGGTTCAAATGCACACTAAAGTAGCCATGCATATCGAGACATATCCAAATGTACTTATGCTAGCAAGATGAGACAACAATGATCAAGAGGGATGATCAAGCGCCCAAGATGAAGATCCCATGGAAAAATAAACATAAGAACAAAGGAACACACATATGAAAGAGAAAAATAAAAGGAAGAGAAAAAGGAAAATTTGGATCAAGCTTCGATCGTTTGTCCAACTAGTTGTGGATCAGATCTAGGTTGTTTGTCTAAAAATAAAAATGCATACTCACTCTAGGGCAATGGAACTCATGGATGTCTACTAGGTGAAAAGGCCCAAAAGGTGAGAAACATACACTCGGTTGGTATGTACTCATGAACACATAGGTGGCTATGGGGAGAGTTGTGCCTCAGAATGGGCTTCCCACTCAACCATACCAAAGTTATACTTCCTAATAACTTTAATAAGGTTCCACAAAGGGAAAATTTTAGTTTGAGCTTCATGAGACAAGCAAAGCTTTGTATGCTTATAACTCATGAACAAACAGGATGGCACCACATGAATACAAGCTATGTTATGCAAGGTGGCCATATGAATGCAAAATATAAAATGTGAAAATGTAAAATGCAAAAGATGTTCAAAGGATTCATGTTTAGTTCATGCAAGTTCTATCACTTAGGGAACATTGTGTCTAATGACTCCAAGAGAGGACCAATCAAAGAATAGAATATTTGTGACTTAGGGGATGCAATGTGTCGCATCAGGCCACTAAGAGGAATGTAATATGCTAAGAGAGATCATGCTTATGAAGGAAATCACACCTAATGTCATCCACAAAGTGAAAAATGCATCATATGAAGTAACAAGGTTGCATTAAGAACCAGGAAAAGGAAAAATGAATAATGAATAATGCAAATGTATGCTCCCACTTTAAAGGAATTTCTACACACCATTCTATGAGAAATTACTTTAAAGTAGCAAAGGAAAAAGGAAAAAGGAAATGATACATGGGAGCCCACTTAAAAAGCCCCTATGCCAGGTCATATGTTTTCAAGTAAGGATGCATCATGCAAGAGAAACAAAAAAAGAAAAGGAGAGAGGGTTTCCCCCAAGAAGGAAAACACCAAACACATAAGGGATCTATGGATTTGGGGTTAGTATGTTCATTGCTTAAATGTTTTGTAAAGAGCTTAGAACTGGAAGAATGACACAAAGAGAGAGAAAACAAAAGAAAAAGAACCATTTGGGTCAGCATGGAAGAGACATAGGGTGTCTCAATGCTTTGCATCTTCCCCAAAAGGAAAGCACACAACAAAAGACAAAAGAGAAAATCAAAAGGTGAAAGAGAAAAAGAAATCCTTTTGGGTCAACATGGAGACATTTTGGTCTCAATGCCTTGCGTCATCCCCAAAAGGAAAAGGGACCTTTTGGGTGAATATGGAAGAGATGTAGGGTGTCTCAACACATTGCATCATCCCCAAAAGGAAAACACAAAACAAAAGTGAAAAGAGAAAGAGATGTATGACATATAGAAGAATGAAGGCATAGATAGGGGAAATGCACAAAGAGAGAGAAAATCAAACATACATTACAGGGGATCACAATACACACATGCAATTACACCAAAGAAAAGAAAAAGAGAAAGGAAAATTTAGAAAGGCGAGTAATGAAAATGTAAGTCACACATCAAAAAATTCATCCACCTCCCAATTTCAATTAGTATAAGCAGGAGGGTTAACAACATGGCTAAGGGACAAGGACAAATGCACTACTACAACAAGGTTGACAATTGCTTGCCCCCACTGAGTGCAAGGCAAGAGTGAACCGAGATAGGTGATGGGAAAGGACATGCAATAGTGAGAATGGAAGATTCTATGAATATTGCATGTGAAGGAATGGGAAGGTTGGACGATAGGAATATGGGATAGCAATCAGTATCAGTGAAGTGATACTTGCTTCGTATGTCCTTCAATGTCCGACATTCATCACTGTGATGTCCAAGAACATGATGGTATTTACAATATGTGACATTAGAATATTTAGAATGGATGACCAACCTATTTGAAGGTGGTAATTGTATAAGACTTCTTTTTAAAATCATTTTCTGTTTCCTTTCATATTCAAGTGGTGGATGGAGAGGAAACTTTAATTTTTTCAGCTTGTAAGGTCGTTTGCATTTACTAGATTCACCCTTTTAATGAATGGGAGGGGGAGGAGGACCCATGGGGATCCTTATAGCCATAGTATTGTTATTATTCAAAGGTTTCTCATGAGGAAGAAGAGTGTTAAAATCAAGGGGAGCTTGATAGCCTAACCCTTGTGTGTTTTCGTCAGTTGTTACTTGTTCAAAAAGCTAATGTATTGCATGTTCAATTGTTGTGTCATATCCTTTCCTTTTCAAAATAGTAAGACCTTTTCCATAGGTTTCTTCAAGGTTGATAGGAGTAATAGTGATTTTTTTATCATAGAATGGTTGAGGAATTATGTGTGTAGAAGGATGAGGTCCACTGAAGGACGAAATCTTAGGTCCTTCATTGGTTTCAGGATGTAAGTATCCAAACATATCAGGAGGGGATACTGTAGGAAGGTCTTATGACTTCATGGATGGATAAAGGCTGCATTGGCTTCAAGGTTGTCAAGGAGTTCATTTAAGAACTTATTCATGCTAGTATCATCTTCTCCAATGATGTCAACATCACGAGGAGGACAATCATGAGGAGTTGAAGGAGCATGATGAAGCTCAAGGTCATTAGGATCACAACCAAAGGTATAGTTTGACATGTCAACTAAGGATTTTGAAGACATCCAAAACTTATTAAAGTAAAATTCCATGATGCAAATGAATGAAAGTAAACAAATGCAAGAAATTGAATAGAATAGTGAATCTGAAAAACAGTGATAGAATGCAGTTACATAAAATAGAGATGAAAAAAATGTTATGAAAATAAGAGAAATTTATGTGCAAAAAGTGCAACTAGACTGATACACCCAGGGTGGTGAATGAGTCCAGGGGTGAATTTTTTTATAATTTTTCAAAAAAGTTAAAATGATTTTTATGCTTTTATGATGCAAAACTAGGATGTAGATGCAAAATTTTAGTATTTTTAATGTTTTGAAGTGAAAAAATGAAATCTATATAAGATATTCACTAATGCAATTTTGAAAACCCTAAGATGCAAAACAATGAAAAATATAATGCAATAATTCTTAGGATGTAAATGCAAATGTAAATCAAAAAGATAATGTTTAGAATGTAGGTTCACCAAAATGAACCATAGATTTTTGTGTAGGTGTTGTGACTCTCTTGCTCAATTAGGGGTTTTCACCTAAAGGAGAGAGATAGACCCCAAAATCTAGGTGGTTCACTCAAATTAATGCAAGTATAATGAAAATATGCCTAAATTCAATGACCTAAATGCAACAAACTGATAAAATGGATTGATTATTTATGCAAAACCTAAGAAATATGAAGTGTTTGAAAACACAGTGTTGTATGCAAACATGAACTAGAAACATAAACAAATGAAAATAGAACCTAAAGAGACTGAATGGAGTGCACCTAGAAGTAGAATACTGATGTTGGAAGGTTTTGGACTGCTTCAAAAATTATTATTGATGACCACTGGGACTCATTTGCCACAGATGGTGAATTAGTCTTGCTTTTGGATAAAAAGACTTGGTAAGGGATAAAAAAGGGAATATTTAGATGAATTATAATAAGAAGAGTCTAGAAATGTGTAGAAATGTGTTACAACACTTCACAACACCTTTACAATACATCATAAAGTCTTAATAATTTAAATATTCAAGACCTAATGTGAATGCATAAGTTACATTACAACATTAAATCTAAGCAAAATAGGCCAAGCATCACAGGAAAAAGAACCAAATGACAGTGAAAATGTCCAAAGATCCATTTTCTATGGTACACACATCTTTTGGTTCCATACCCAACTATCATTAATTTGAGTCATAAAGCAGTGTCCATCAACACCCATAAGTTAATAAATATTTCCTTCAGACTTCTTACTAGTAGCAATCATTTTTTTTAGATAAAAGGCATAAAGTCTACAAATATTATATTGATTTTAAAGGGGTATTACAAAGTATATCTACCTTTTTGAAGGTTGAAAGTTTGACAGATAGAACAAAAGTGGAACTTATTTCCTGCCAATAAACATATATGGCAGGGGTGAGCTAGATCCATGCTTTACATTTTGAATTCTTCTTTACCAACAACATTTCCAAAGAGGAGATTTCCCACCCAGTCCAATTTACATATACATTATATTTGCATTTGGAATTGGTTTTACAAAAAAACTTGTAGCCCCCCTAGATCAATTGATTTACATATTGCATTTGGAATTGGTTTTACAAAAAACTTGTAGCCTCCACCTAGCTCAATTGATATACCTTTCTTTGCATTAGGGGTGGGTTTCTATCAACAAACATATTACCTAATATATATAGCAACTATCAATAAGCATATTATCTGATCTTGACATGGAAATTTGTGGGAGCAGAGATGTTGATTGGGAAAAAAACAAAATTTGTGTGCACAAACTCTTAATTATTCTTCCATTTGCTTGACGCCAATGGAATTTTCACCCTGTCGTTCCTCAACCTCCCTTGCTGCTACCTCTTATGTGTCAACTTGAACTCTAGAAGCATTCAAGTCTTGAATTGTCGGAGGAGACCCATTCACCTAAGAAGAATTTCCTTGAAATCCTTGAATTGGAGGGTGGTGTGAGTGCACTCTGAGGAAGGCTATTGCATAATATTTTTCTTTTATGTTTACATCCATACTTGTGTAGAGATATTTTTCATTTTGGTGCATAGCACAGAGAAGAATGCAGTCACATTTGTGCTTGAATGCTTGCTTGATGGCCATGTAAATTTATACAAACCCTTGATGCTACTTTAGGTACTTCCTTGGGAATAATCCACCAACAAACCATTTTCCTTTATAGAGGTCATACTCTTGGACCCCCTTTGGTGCAGGAGCACCTTAAGGTCTTTTGGAAGATCTTAGTGATTTTTGGCTTGTAGGTGGTTCTAGCCAATCACCAAGGGAATAAGGACTGTGTTATAAAGTCCCAAGTGTGTTTTTGATGTGTGTGTTATGGAAAACTTAGGTTGGTTTAGAGCTTTGAGGTTTGGAAAAGTCTTAGTGTAGAGATTGGGAAAAACTAGACAATGTTGTCTTAGGAATTTGGCCTAAAAGTTGAAAAATAGCATTAATGTTGTTCTAAGTCTGACCCAAGGGTCCTAGCACGTGGGAGAAAGGTATATAAGGTTATCCAAACCCTAATACCTGGGTTGGAAGTTCATTTTCATGAATTGAGACTTGGAGAGCATATTGTGTGATTGGAATTCAAAAACTTTTGAGTGAATATTTGTGTTTGAGCCTTCATCCAATCAATGATGGATTGAAAGGTCTTGTCTAATGGTTTGAGGCTTTCCTCTGTGTCATTTATTTACTGTGTGAGGCATTATATTAGCCATTTAGTTCAATTGTTTTTCTATTTTGCAAGTTTTTGAAGTTTTGGCCTTATAGCCTGTTCAGGCCAGTTTTTGGTAATCATGATCCCCACTTGAATTCCCATGGAAAGGCTACCATGGCCACTTGTAATCAAGTAGGGGAATTTTTGTACAATTTAAATAGTGTGTGTGGTGTCTTAGTTTGCAGGGGAAGAGTTGAATTCAACAAGCACTAGGCGAGTGCAAGTGCATTCTGGCTAGTGGCTTGGAGAGGACAGTAGTAAAGAAAGCTGATAAACGGATTGGTTTGTGCCAATAAAGAGTAGGAGAGTGTGGTCACATGTAGTCCAGACATTTTTGTGCAAGGAGGAGTGTTGAGGAGGTCGTTGAAGCCCTCAAAGTTAGAAAAAGGAGCCAAAACCCTCGAAACCCTTGAAAATAGGGGGTATGAGGACAGTCCTATGTACGAACACTTGCAGAACCTTACACCTGGTAAATCTTGAAGCCTATGGTACCAATAGAAGGAATATCTAAAAATATTTGGGGGTTGTCAAGGTCGTTTTTGAGAGAAGCCAAGAAACCGGGTTCTAGGAGGCCTAAAAGGGGCAAAAAGGCTACAAGGCCTAGAAACTAGAAATTCTTGAAAGTGAAGGGAAAAGGTGAAAGTATCCAATGAAATGGATCAGTGAGGAGAAAAAACACTTAAAGAAAAACAAGACTACCTTACCCTAGCCCTGGAGTGGTTAGGACGCACTTGGGTCAGTGTGGAGCTCATGGAAGCCTAGTGGCGAATTGAGAGTGTTGGAGAAGATTTTGAAATTGGTGGAGAGACCTACAAGGCATTAGGGGTTTAGGAGAAATACCTGAGTAGGGTAGAGTGGAATACCCTAAGAAGACCAAAGAATAGGTCTTGGGAAGAGCAAGAGTGCTCTTGAGGTATAGGGCTCCCCATCAAATTGGTATTAGAGCCAATAAAGGCTTGGGAATTGAAACTAGTAAATGTCAGAGGGAAGTAAATCCATAGGAGAGAATACCATGGTGACCAATGTAGAGCTAGCTAGAGACTTGAAAAAGCAGAAAGAGAAGAATAGGCTTCTTGAAGAGGCTATGGAAGAGATGAAGCAAAAATTGGAAGAAGTTACTGAAATGGAAAGCAAGATGAAAGTGCAGTTGTCAGAGGACAAAGGCAAGGGTAAATACCAAGTGGAGGAGGACATAGAACCAGAACCTGACCCTCCATTAGCAGAGGAACCCTTCCTCAAAGCATTGAAGGCATTGAGTGGCAAGGCACTTGAAGGTGTCCCAATGTTCACAGGGAGAATGGATGTAGAGTTGGTTATGGAATGGATAGAGGGAATGGAGAATCACTTTGAATGTGATTGAATTACAGAAGCACAAAAGGTGAAGATAGCCAAATCAAGGTTAAGAGGACAAGCATTAACCTTGTGGAAGTTTCTACAAGAAGAAAGAGAGAAGGAAGGAAAGAAACCCATAGGAAGTTGGAAGACAATGGTGGCTAAAGTGAAGGAGAACTATCTACCTGAGGACTATGATATTCAATTGCACAAGAAGAGGAAAAATCTCAGACAAAGAGACCTGGATGTAGCTGCATATACAGAGGAGTTCCAAAAACTAAGCCTTAGATCTAGAGTGCAAGAAGTTGAAAGCATCAAGGTGGCTAGGTACCTAAACGGTATTAGATGGAGCATCCAAGAGGAGTTGAGTCTTTTCACACTTACTACCCTCCATAGCTGCTATCAAATGGTTATTAAGGTGGAAGAGAAACTGAAAAAGAAAAAAGATTCCAATACTAGGGGTAAAGGAAGAGGTAGAGACCCTAGAGGTGGACATAGAGGAGGTTTTGGTGGAAGAAGCCAAGAGAACAAAGGGAAAGGTGATTCCAAAGGTGGAGAGCAGTCCCATGAGAAAAATAGTAGAGGGGGTTACAGAGGTAGAAGCTCAAACAATGGAGGAAGAAGCAAATCAGGAGGCTTTGGGAGAAGCTCTCATTTTGCTTCCATGAAATGCTACAATTGTGGACAGTTGGGTCATCTAGCTTATAGGTGTCCTGACAAGCCAACATCTTCACAAAGTGAGAGGAAGATCAACTATGTTCAAGAAGAGGACTGCTCCAAACAATCAGAGGTGAGTCTAGATTCAGAGAAAGGTGAGAATCTCATGTTAAGGAGAATTTTGATCAAAGCACCTACCGAGGAAGAACACAAACAAAGGAGAGCTCTTTTTAGAGTCAAGTGCAAGATACTAGGAAAGGTTTGCGAGGTCGTCATTGATTTAGGGTCTACTGATAATGTCATCTCAAAGGAGGTAGTACAAAAGTTGAAACTCACCAAGATACCCCATGTGTGCCCTTACAAGGTTACTTGGTTGAACAAGGGGCAGAATGTACTAGTCAATGAACAAGTGCGGGTTGAGTTTACTATAGGAAAGTATCATGATAGGATACTATGTGATGTGTTACCAATGGATGCATGCCATCTGCTGCTTGGAATACCATGGCAATATGACATGGAGGCAATGCATCATGGCAAGGAGAATAAGTATTCATTCAAGAAGGATGGAGTGACTTACAAAATACAGTCTTTGTTAGAAGAAAATATAGTGGAAAAGGAAAAAACCAGTGTCCTTTTGTTGAATGGAAAGGAATTTCTAAAAGACATCAAGGAGGAAGAAGGAGTTGTCTATGCAATCATGTTGAAGCCAAAGGAAGAGGAGTTACCTAATCAGCTACCTATGACATCAGAAGTGAAGCGACTATTGGATCAGTTCAAGGACATTATTTGTGAAGGTACACCAGCTACACTACCATCTAAGAGAGCAATCAGTCATCAAATAGACTTTATACCAGGAGCAACACTACCTAACAAGGCTACATAAAAGATGACACTGGAGTAGAACAAAGAGATAGCAAGGCGAGTTCAAGAACTTTTGGACCAAGGGCAGATCAGAAAGAACATAAGTCCATGTGTTGTTCCAGTTGTGTTGGCACCTAAGAAGGGAGATAAGTGGAGGATGTGTGCTGATTTTAGGGCCATAAATAGGATAACCATTAGATATAGGTTTCCTATTCCTAGGATAGAAGATCTAATGGACTGTTTAGGGGGTGCTAAGTTCTATTCCAAAATTGATTTGAAAAGTGGCTATTATCAAATTAGGATGAAAGAAGGAGATGAATGGAAGTCAGCATTCAAAACCACCGAAGGGTTATATGAATGGTTAGTGATGCCATTTGGGCTTACAAATGCACCTAGCACTTTTATGAGGGTGATGAATGAGGTCTTGAAGAACTACATAGGAGTCTTTGTGGTTGTCTACCTAGATGATATCCTCATCTTTAGCAAAACAAAAGAAGAACATATGAAGCACCTAGAACTTGTGTTGAAGAAACTTCAAGAGGAGAAGCTCACCATCAATCTTGAGAACAGTGAGTTCATGAAGCAAGAGTTAGTCTATCTAGGATTTGTGGTATCTCAAGGGAACTTGAAGATGGATAAAAGCAAGGTTTAAGCCATTCTTAGTTGGCCTACTCCCAAGATAGGGACAGAAGTTAGGAGTTTCCATGGATTGGCACAATTCTATAGGAAGTTTGTGAGAAGGTTTAGTGAAATTTGTGCACCGGTTCTTGACACCATTAAAGGAGGACTGAAAACAAAGTTTGTGTGGACCAAAGAAGCCAATGAAGGGTTTGAAATATTGAAGAGGGAGATAGCTACCCAACCTATCCTAGTTTTACCAAGTTTTGACAAGCCATTCATAGTGGAATGTGATGCAAGTAACATAGTAGTTGGGGTTGTTCTAAGCCAAGAAGGCAAGCCAGTGGCATTCTTTATAGAAAGGTTGAATGAAGAAAAGTCTAGGTACTCATCCTATGAATTAGAGCTATATTATTTGGTGCAGGCTCTTAAGAAGTGGAGACACTATCTATTACCAAAGGAATTTGTTGTATACACTGACAATCAGGCCTTAAGCTACATAAATACTCAAGAGAAGCTCAGTTTGAGGCATATCAAGTGGATGGAGTTTTTGCAGTCATACACTTTTACCATCAAGAATAAGAAGGAGGTTAACAACAAGGTTGTTGATGCTCTTAGTAGGAGGTTGCTTACTATCCAAGAGATATAGTTACAAAGCACAGGGGTTGAAGGATTCAAAGATCTATATGAAGGAGATTCTGATTTCTCATAAATATACAAGGTATGTACTAATTTTCAAAACCATTTTCACAGTGAATATGTTGATTACACCTTGCAAAATGGTTTATTGTTTAGGGGAAAGCAATTGTGTGTTCCTAGAGGTTCTATGATGGAGAATCTAATCCAAGAAAAGAATAATGGTAGTTTGAGTGGTCACTTTGGTTTGAACAAGACACTAGACTTAGTGGAGAGGTTCTATTGGTGGTCTAAGATGCAAAGAGATGTAAGAAGATATGTTGAACAATATGGAGTATGTCAAAAGGCCAAGGGAACATCAAGCAATGCAGGTCTTTACCAGCCATTACCCATTCCAAATAGACCATGGGAATGCATAAGCATGAACTTCATAGTAGGTCTACCTAGGACACCAACTGGTTTGGACAGTGTGTTTGTTGTAGTGGATAGATTCAGCAAGATGATCCATTTCATACCATGAAAGACAACACATGATGCAAGTCAGATTGCACACCTATTCTTCAAGGAAGTAGTGAGGATACATGGGTTTTCAAGGAGCATAGTTGCAGATAGAGATGTGAAGTTTATGGGGCATTTTTGGAAAACTCTTTGGAAGAGGCTAAGAACCAACTTGTCTCATAGCTCAGCATATCATCCACAAACGGATGGACAGACAGAGGTGATTAATAGGGTACTTGGGAACTTGTTGAGATGCTTAACTAAGGAGTATGGACAAGGATGGGAGCAAGTGATTCCACAAGCAGAATTTGCTTACAATGATAGGACAAATAGGACTACGGGTAAGAGTCCATTTGAGATAGTCTATGGTTTACATCCAAGGGGTGTACTTGAGCTTAGAGATCTAAAAGGATATGAAGGGATCAGTGGACATGCTGATGATTTTGCTCAGTCAATGAGAGAGGTTCATGAGCAGGTCAAGAAGACATTGATAGAGGCTAATCAAAAGTTGAAGGCTAAGAGAGATGAAGGGAGAAGAGAATTACAATTTGAGATAGGTGATTTGGTGATGGTATACTTGAACAAGGAAAGGTTACAGAAAGGCATACCAAGCAAGTTGTAGATGAAAAGGATAGGGCCATGTAAATTTTTGGCTAAGTATGGGTCAAATGCATACAAGGTGGAGTTACCCAAGGAGATGTCTATTTCTCCTATTTTCAATGTGAAGGACTTGGTGAAGTATAAAGGACCAGAAATGGATGAAGAACAGTACAATGCTGAGATAAACAAGGATGTGGAAGCACTCAAGGTACCTGATCAGATTAGACCACAAGTGGATAAGATTTTAGACTCAAGGGAGAAGAAGACTAGGCACAAGACATACAACGAGCACCTAGTGAAGTGAAAACATCAACCAAATTTAGAGGCTACTTGGGTAGCAGAAGGTGACTTTAAGAAGCATGCAATTAGTGAGGAGCTCTTGACACCATAGGTTCCTTAACTTATTTGTCGTAGGGGGAGAATGGTGCAGGAGCACCTTAAGGTCTTTTGGAAGATCTTAGTGATTTTTGGCTTGTAGGTGGTTCTAGCCAACCACCAAGGGAATAAGGACTATGTTATAAAGTCCCAAGTGTTTTTTTGATGTGTTTGTTATGGAAAACTTAGGTTGGTTTAGAGATTTGAGGTTTGGAAAAGTCTTAGTGTAGAGATTGGGAAAAACTAGACAATGTTGTCTTAGGAATTTGGCCTAAAAGTTAAAAAATAGCATTAATGTTGTTCTAAGTCTGACCCAAGGGTCCTAGCACATGGGAGAAAGGTATATAAGGTCATCCAAACCCTAATACCTAGGTTGGAAGTTCATTTTCATGAATTGAGACTTGGAGAGCATATTGTGTGATTGGAATTCAACAACTTTTGAGTGAATATTTGTGTTTGAGCCTTCATCCAATCAATGATGGATTGAAAGGTCTTGTCTGATGGTTTGAGGCTTTCCTTTGTGTCATTTATTTACTGTGTGAGGCATTAGATTAGCCATTTAGTTCAGTTGTTTTTCTATTTTGCAAGTTTTTGGAGTTTTGGCCTTATAGTCGATTATCGGGCCAGTTTTTGGTAATCATGATCCCCACTTGAATTCCCATGGAAAGGCTACCATGGACACTTGGAATCAAGTAGGGGACTATTTTTACAGTGTAAATAGTGTGTGTAGTGTCTTTTTTTGCAGGGGAAGAGTTGAATTCAACAAGCACTAGGCGAGTGCAAGTGCATTCTGGCTAGTGGCTTGGAGAGGACATCAGTAAAGAAAGTTGATAAATGGATTTTTTTGTGAAAATAAAGAGTAGGAGAGTGTGGTCACATGTAGTCCAAACATTTTTGTGCAAGGAGGAGTGTTGAGGAGGTCGTTGAAGCCCTCAAAGCTAGAAAAAGGAGCCAAAACCCTAGAAACCCTTAAAAATAGGGGGTATGAGGACAGTCCTATGTACGAACACTTGCAGAACCTTACACCTGGTAAATCTTGAAGCCTAGGGTACCACTAGAAGTAATATCTAAAAATATTTGGGGGTTGTTAAGGCCGTTTTTGAGAGAAGCCAAGAAACCGGGTTCTAGGAGGCCTAAAAGGGGCAAAAAGGCTACAAGACCTAGAAACTAGAAATTCTTGAAAGCGAAGGGAAAAAGGTGAAAGTATCCAATGAAATGGATCAGTGAGGAGAAAAAACACTTAAAGAACAACAAGACCACCTTACCCTAGCCCTGGAGTGGTTAGGACGCACTTGGGTCAGTGTGGAGCTCATGGAAGCCTAGTGGCGAATTGAGAGTGTTGGAGAAGATTTTGAAATTGGTGGAGAGACCTACAAGGCGTTAGGGGTTTAGG
Organism: Sequoia sempervirens; assembly: GCA_007258455.2. Taxonomy (NCBI): domain Eukaryota; kingdom Viridiplantae; phylum Streptophyta; class Pinopsida; order Cupressales; family Cupressaceae; genus Sequoia; species Sequoia sempervirens. The sequence continues at coordinate 39,458,981 of VDFB02047230.1, read as the reverse complement.
AGAAATCCCTGAGTAGGGTAGAGTGGAATACCCTAAGAAGACCAAAGAATAGGTCTTGGGAAGAGCAAGAGTTCTCTTGAGGTATAGGGCTCCCCATCACCCTTTAAAAGTGCATTTTCCATCAAGAAAATCTCCACATTCTTTTTTGAAATTTCTTCCAAGTCACTAAGTGATTGAATTAAATCATACAAATTTGAGAAAAAAATAGATTACTTGTGAAGGCATCAGGGCTTTATGTGCTGGTGGGCTGGTTATTTCTATTCCCTGAACCATGTGAATGCAGTCCTCCACTCTTAAATAGTCCAAATAAAAAAAATATCCAAATATTCATGTGATAGGAATCCTTCGAATGGCCTTTCCCATGCCTGAACTCTCATGGGTACTCAAAGGTTCCAGGGCTTGTACTCCATCTTTCCTTTTGACACTACTCCTGGTTTGGCCAGAGTTGATAGAGAATTTTGGAAATGTGAAATGAAATTCCATGGGAGGCATTTTAATCTTGAGCTAGCAAGGATGGTGAATAGTTGTGCACTAGGTGTCAAGAGATAGGAACCCTTGTCACATCCTTGTGTACCATTAATTATGCCAATGTTATGCAATTTCCCAAGATCATGTGAAAATCATGGCCAAGTGTGTGGGATATATTTCTTCTGGGCTCACTTTTATTATAATTTGTCTTTGGCACCTGCAAAATACATGTTAGGAGAAAAACATGATGATTCATTACTTAAAAGGCTGCATTTGGATGGGTTTGTGAGTGCTAGAACACTCTGCTAAGGGTGATCAAATGTTGACTCAGCATGGAAGAACAAATTACTAGGAAATCCCCCTATAGTTTGCATGATTTATTGGCATGTGAGATTACTTATGCCAACCATCACCTTGGTGCCACCTCCTTTCATGATGATGTATTTGAGATCTTCCATTGCATTTGAGTGTGATCTTCCTTACTATGTGCTGCAAGTGAAATAATTAAGTGGTAGCCCCTCCTTTCATATACAAGATGTTTGTCTGCTAGGATAAGTTCTCTCAATTTTTCATTATTAGTGAATTCTTCTTTGTCGAAAGTGACCATTTTCTCACTTTGTTCATAGAACATATTAGCCAAGAGGTAGACTAATTTATTGCCTTCCCTATAGGTGTGCATAATATGAATGTTTTCAAAATCTATCAAGTAAGACTCATGCTTGTTGAAGGATGTAATGCAACTTCTAATTCTCAATTTTCCTTTCTTTAGCTATATTTATGATTAATAGGGAATCGCCTTCTACTTGGAGTTTTGGAATTTTTTGGTCAATTACCATTTTAATCCCCAAGATTAGGCCTTGTGCCTCTACTATATTGTTTGTTCCCTAAGGTAGTTTGATTTATTGAGCTCCTATCAAATCACCCTTCCAATCCCTGATGATTATTCCTAATCCTAATTTTCCTAGATTTCGTTTAGAGGCTCCATCAAAATTTAACTTACTGAAATCTCGTGGTGGAGTTGTCCATCAAATTATTTTTTTGTCAATGTTTTTCTTTTGTGGTTAGTGGAGAATACCTTTTAATTTTAATGATAATGACTTCCACTCTTTAAGTAGAGTTGCATCCCAATCTATAAACATGGATGATATTGTCCTGGATTTGAGGACGTATGCATTTACAACTTCTACAATTGAATTTTCCATGGACTTTATGACCTGATCAACCCTTGTTATTTGTTTTATGAATATCCTTTTGTTTCTCTCCCACCAGATACCCCAAATGAAAATTTCTGGTGTAACTCTCCAAATGCAGGCAAACAATGAATTCTTATGTAGTATTGGCCAACTAGTAAACATAGCCCAAGGAGAGTCTTGTAAAGGGGAGTGTCAGCTCAACTTGTTCTAGATGAAAAGCCAACATTGATGGGAAAATATACAATTTATAAACAAGTGTTCAACATCTTCCAAATCTTCCTAGCATAGCACACATTGAAAGGGGACAAATATTCCCTGTTTGGATAGTTTTTCACTAGTTAATTTTTTTTTTTTTTTGTACAAGCCAAGAAAAACAACCAACTTTTGGAAGGTTCATTGCATTCCAATAGAAGGAGAAGGCTCTCTGTGATGGTATGTTTTTCCCATTGTATGAGGCCACTTTATAACCCTGAATTACTTGGTATTCTCCTATTTTTGAGGGGGGCCATATCAATTTATCTAGGCTGTGTGATTTGTATATTATTCTTTCCTATAATAGGTTCACTAGTGCAGATTTTTGATCAAAAGGTATTAGTAGCATGGAGAATTCTTTCCTGTGACTTTTTCTATGGTTTCTTCTACATCCCCAAAGTAGTCCTTCACTTTGCTTCCCCAAGAGCTATGTAGCACTTATTGTGTTGTTTACAAACTTGGTGATTCCTTCAAGGGGGGGAAGCCATTCCATGATTCTTCCTAGAATAGAGCTTCTTCACCCCTATTTATTTCCCATGTTAAATATGGGGTAATCACTTTTCTACATTCTATTAAGAAGTTCCGCATTATGGATCCCATTAGGGGATTAGAGATGGTGAATATCCTACTGGTTGAACTAGTGTCCAAGTATTTTCCCTACATTATTCTACACCATTTTGAATGAGGTTTGGAGTACATGTTTCATACTAGATTTTCCCCTAAGGATTGATTCCTAGCAGACATATTGTGGATCCTTTCCCCACCTTTATACTTGTTTGTGTAGATGTTTTCTAGTGCTACCAATGGTATTTTCTTCTTTTTGTCCATGTTTCCTTTCCATATGAAACCTCTAATTTATTTTTCTCTTTCTGATATCACTAACTTGGGGGATTTCAGTACTTCCATGTAATAGTTAGGGATTATTTATAGCACCGATTTGATCATTAAAATTTTCCCCGAGAGAGATAACCATTGGCATTTCCATGAATAAATTTTGGTTTGAATGTTGTGAATGACTTTTTCTCATATGATACATTTTTTGTTCCCATAAAGAAGGGTGTCCCCAGATAGGAGCAAGGTAATTCTTCTTGTTGAAATCTAAGGTGCTTCACAATGTGCCTTTTAAATTTTGACTTTATGTTGAAGATATAAATCTTTGATTTTCATTGCATTAATATTTTCACTGGATGCTAAAGAATATTTGTCTAATATGGTCTTGAATTGTTTGGCTTCTTGTAGGGAGGCTTTCCCAAACAAGAGGGTATCATCTGCAAATAGGGAGTGGGAAACTGTAATGTTAGTTGATGGTAGAGATATACCTTTCAGAGTGCCTTGAGATTTTTCTTTATGAATATATAGACTTAGAGCTTCCATTAAATTGATAAATAAGAAGGGTGATAAGGGGTCACCCTACCTAATTCCCTAGGTAGAATTGAAGAAACCCACAAGTGATCCATTAATAATAATTGAGAAATTTGTTGTTGACAAACAAGAAAGCACCCATTTACACCATTTGTGCCCAAATCCAAATTCTTTTAATACTTGGATCAGGAAATCCCAATACACTCTATCATAGGCCTTTTTCATGTCCAATTTTATTATGAATGTAGGTAGATTATGTGAGTTTATGGAGTGTAGGACTTTTTGGGTGACCAAGGATCCTTCTATTGTTTCCCTTCCTGGGACAAATCCCCCTTGTTCCTCTGAGATGATCTTAGGGATCATTTGTTGGAGTCTAAGATACATATATTTGTTAAAGATTTTGTATATGGTATTACATAATGAAATTGGCCTAAAATCTATAAAAAAATTGGGCACTTGCACTTTAGATATGATTGCAATGTGTGTAAGTTTGAATTGTTTTAGCATGGTACCCATCTTTCAGGAATCCTAAACTAGGGCATGAAGGAGATCAATTCCTATAAATTCCCAAAAAAAATGATAAAAAAGAGCCATGAAACCATTTGGTCTCGGGTCCTTATCTGGTGGTAAGGGAAAAACTACTTTTTTAATCTTTTCAAGTGTGAAGGGCTCCATTAATTTCTCATTTTCTTCTTGTTGTACTAATTTTGGAATAGCCTCTAGTATCTCCTCCTTTTCTGTATTTGATGCTTGTGGGGTTTGTGTAGTTAGTAGATTTGCAAATAATTTGACACCTTCAGATTGTATATCACTCTCTTTTGTGAAAAATTCATTCATGACACTATTCTAGATTGTGAAGATTGTGTTTGTGGCTTTGTTTATCTGTGTAGATATTTGGAAAAACTTTTTTTTTCCCATCTTTTAACCAAACTTCCCTAGATTTTTGTCACCAATAATTTTCTTCTCTTGCAAGGAGTTCTACCCATTCTAACTGTAGCTTCTGCTGCTGCTCATAAGTTGGTGCATCTAGACCATGCAAAATGATGTATTCATTCACTCTGGATAATGGCTTGTATACTTCCTCTTTCTAGACAAAGATATTTTTAAACACATTGATATTCTAAGACTTGTTTTTTTTCTTTACATACTGAAGAGTTTTGCATAGTTGATATATCATGGAGCCTCTTATAAAAGGGGAATTTTTTCACCATTGTTCTAATAATATCTGGAATTGTGGGTGTCTTAGCCACATGCTCTCAAATTTGAAGGATGGTTTCTATGAATAATTCACTTTTTGTGTTAATATGTTGATTGAGATAGCATAGTGGTCTAACCCTATTAGTGGAAGAATCTCAGATAGTAAAGAAAAATCTCCAAGTTCCCAATTTGGAGAAGCTAGAAATCTATCCAATATCTTTGTGATCTGAAGAAAGTTCTTCCTTCTATTGGTCTAGGTGAATTTCCCATTAACTGGTACAATGTCTTGAAGTGCATTGTCCTGAATGAAGGCTGAGAAATCTTCCATGACTCTATGTCGGGGTAGTATTCCATGACTCTATGATTTCTTGTGGAGAAATCATGGCATTAAAGTCACCTACTATCAATGCATTATCCACACCTATGTGATCTAGGACTTGTTTTAAGGTGTCCCACAACATCTTCTTGGCTATTTTTGGTGAAGGACCATACACATTTACCAACCAAAATTTTAACTCAAAGTGACTTACTTTCATTAACTGCCAACTTTTGTCATTAGAGATGCATTCAATTTGTATGGTCTTAGGGTCCCATAGTGTGAATAAACCACCCGAGGCTCCTTGAGCTATTGTGTGAAATGAGGACCATTTCTTCCACTTTCTTATTGTTCCCTCAAACATGTTATTAGAAAGCTTTGTTTCCTGTAAGATGATTAGGTTTTCCCCACAAGATTCTAATTGATGCTTGATCTGGGATCTTTTGTTAGAGGCATTGATGCCTCTAACATTCCATGAAACAATTTTTATTGTGCTTGAGGAGAACAACATGCTCTCGTTGGTCTTGGTCTCTTAGAGAGGATTACTTTTGCAATAACATCAAGAGTTGTTTGGAGCGCTACTTCAATTTCTTCCTATATTTTCTCAGCATGGTATTTTTTATCCCTTTTTCCATGGGTTTTCTTCTTTTCTAGATGAGATTTGGGGGTCTAAGAAATGGATAAAGTTTTGGAATAGTCAAAGTCATATTCCTCTGCCTTCTCCTCTTCTGCTATTTTATCAATGATCTTAGATCCTACTAATGTCAAGATGTTGTCTACCAACTCTTCTAGCTTCCCTGCTTGGAATAGGTTGGAAATGTTTCGAATGTCAAGATTCCCCTCTTTTGGTATCCCTAAACAGTTTCGTTGCAAAGTTGGCATCTGAAATTCCTCATTTGACTGGGGTGTGGAGGATATAAATTTATGTATTTCCTCTGCCTCTTTTGTTTTCTCATCTGCTATCCCTTTCATATCCTTGTCAAAAATGAGGAAATTTACAATCTTTTCAAATTGAGCCAAGCATAAAGATATTTTTTTGGGTGTGTAAAGTGGAGATTGTATCAGGTGTCTTTCTCTATTCTAAGTAAGGATTGTCATATTGTTGAATGGTGACAGATTTAGTTTGAATTAAGGGGCGATCTTGGCTGGGCGAGAGAGGATAACAGTTCCCTTTGTGAATGACTTCAGTGGATATCTTCTCTTTTTTTAGGAATGGAGGTACATATTTACATTGATTGGTTTTCCTTTCTTTTATTTATTAAATCTGAGGGGGCCTTATTGTTTATGTCCTTTGGTATTTTTTCTTGTTTATGTACATCCTCCTTGCAATCCTTTTTGAATGACCTATTATGTGACATTTGGAGCAGCTATTTTCCTATGTTTCAATGATTATATTCTACCTCCATACCCCATATTTGGAATTAATGAAAAATTCTTGTGGGAGCTCAATATCCATGTTTAGTAAGATACAAACCCTGACAAGAAAGCTAGGGTTTGTAAAGAAACTTTTATCATGTTTCAAGAAGATCCCCATTTGATTTTGTAAGAGAGGGGGACCAACCACATTCAAGGCCCCAGGTCACAGTGAGCCAAGAGTGGAAGGCTTCCCTAACTTAACTCACTCTAAAGGGATGTTCTGAAATGAGGGTCGAGAATGATGAGGACTATAAGGTCCTTCAATCATTTTTGGGGCTAGGCGAGCTAGTTTCCAGGTTCAACACTGTGTCTTAGGTATCTCTCTACCTAAGGATGAAAGCGTAGTGATGGGATGATAGTGTGGTGCATTGGCATCTGTATGACAACATGGAGCAAGCTAGGAAAGTACCTTATAGACTTGCAAAATTGTAGGGAAGGTGTCCTTCAAGATCTCTCATATGATGAAAACCCAAGAAAGTGCCCTATAGGCCTACAAACCTATAGGGGAGTGGCCCCCAAGATCTCTCACATGGAGGAAGCTCAAAAGAAGCACCCTACAGACCCATAGACCTATAGGGAGGTATCCCCCAAGATCTCTCACATGGACGAAACCCAAGGAAAGGGGACTCCACAAAGTTAGAATGTGGCTTCACATGTGCACCCATAAAGCAACATGTTTACCTATAGATAGAACATGTTAGAAAGCGGCCACATAGGAAAGCAAGAAAATAGTCTCACAGACTACCAACAAGTTGGAAAAATTTCAAAGGGGTCCCTCAGCAACCCGGTGTGAAGAAGGGGTCCACTCAAAGGACACGTTGTTCAAAAGTACGAAAGAGATGTTTCTTTCTCGAATTGATTCATCATCAAGGAATCCTTTTGAAAGATGTTCACATCAATAAGGAATTAGAAAGGAAGAAGATGCCCCCAAATGAGGGAAGGTTGAAGCTACTCTCGCCTTAGAGGAAGGTTCTCAAGTTCTTTCTTTATGAACCCGTGATGAAGGAAACACATTCCATTAGGATTTTAAGTTGAGAATGTGATTCTTGCAAAGAAGTTTGTGAAGATTCTTAAGAAAAGATTCCTTGGCCACGAATGATTTTTCTAAAAATTGAAGTGTTATAGAAGTGGCGTTGTCACACATGAGAGGGACAACTCAAGCAAAGAAGAGAGGAAGATAAAGGAAAAGAAAAAAATAAAGCATCACAAACAAAGGGCACAAGGGTAGTCTGATATTTCGGGGTCTAAACTACTCATAAATATATAAGTATAATAATAGTATATAAAATGAATTGTTATCAACCCCCTACTATATTAGACCATGTGAAGAATTCATGGGAAGAAAAAATAAAAATAAAAAATTTGGTCAACATGGAAGGGAAGCCTAAATGCCCCAAATGCTTTGCATCATCCCTAATTTTATCAAAAATCAATCACAAACATGGAAGAATGATGAAACAAATAGAAGAAGGTTTATGACACAAAAACCATGCATGTATGCAAGCACCAACAAGGGTGACAAGGGTCATCCAAGAACACATAGTATGATCATGGGGAACACATCACAACACACACACATCTATTCTAAAGATAGAGAAGAGGCCTCCTCCTAACATTGATTGACCAAGAGCTCATCGATTCCCACTCTAAATCATCATAGGGGGAAGGAGGACAAGCCTACAGTGATGGAATATTAAGAGGAGGAGCATCCAACCTTCCCACAACAAGGGCTAAGGAAGAGGGCCTCGCAAGGTCCTCTCCACCTAAGATCTTATGGAGCTAAGGTCAACGATTTCACAAAGATCACTGACAAGGCAAGAACCTCGTCTAGAGAGTTAAACATGCACTTTATGAGAGTTCCATTTTTTATCCCAATAGATGGAGATGGTTGCACTCGAGATTCATTTCTAGGCTCACCAAGTGATTTGGGAGTGGTGACCAACTTAGAAGAAGTTTAAACTGGTTTCGTCACTAGGACAGAACAAGTCAATGCAGCACCACCTTTTAGAGAAGGTGGGATCCTCTTACATCCTCCGCTACTAGAAGGAGCACTCTCTACCTTATGCTTCATTGGGGGATGCAAAATCCCCACAGACAAAGCAAGAGGTGCAGAGGAAGAGGAGGATGAAAAAATAATAGTAGATACCACTGAAGTGTTCATCATATCTATGGGTTTTGGGAAAGGCGAGACATCTAGAAGGGGCATCAACAAAGGTGGCTCCACTGAAGGAGAGATGAGCATCTATACCTTTTTAAGGTCAGGCACATTCCTACTCAAAACGGAAGCCAGAAGTGATTCAGAGCTAGTTTGAATGGAAGTAGAGGGGAGGATAGAGGAGGATGCTGCAAGAGGCCCTGATATAGGGTTGGTCGTCTCCTATTCCTTCCTCTATAAGGAAGTCTTCCAAGCCATGAGAGCCTTTCGCCGACACTTGCACTCGCGTGTAAGGTAGTTTTTGTGACTCTTCGAACTAGAGGCCGAAGGCTGCAAAGGAACATAAGGCTTCTGCTTGGCCATGGAAGTGTCCACTACAACCATTTTCGATGGAGGAACAAACTCTTGAACAAGAGAAGGAGGAGTAGGTTGAGAAGTAGTGGGGGGAATTGAATCAATTGCCTCAGTAGTGGGCCTCTTCCCATTCACTGTTTTGGGAGTAGGAGTGATAGGAGCCCGCAAAGGTTGAGACATAGAGGATTCCCCAAGAAGGAATTTTCCTCTACCATACAAATAGTACCAAGGTCCAATATCCTAATCTTGGGTCTACACCAAGGGGGGATCATCGGACTTAATGGGTAAAATCCAGGCTTGCTCATCCAATACTCCTCCCAAGAAAGGGGAGCAGATGAGTTATCCTAAGAGGAGGCAAGCTTCTCCTTCCCTTTTTAGGAAGAGGAGGAAGCTAGCTTTTGTGCTACAAGAAGAGCCAATTTTGGTTGTCCCTTGTCCCTAGTCTTATACTTCACATAGTTTTTGTAAAGTAGGTACATTCTTGGAGGAAGTAGACCAACTGGGGTGAGCCAAAAATGTTCTAATGAATATCCCCCATGGGACACCAAAGGCTAGTATCCAATGTCATGTACTACATGCACGAAACCTTCATGGGAGAACTTTAGACATTTATGAATGACAGAGGTGATTCCATTCATGGAAGCTAGCCAAGGTATGCCTAGCTTCATCCCAAACAAATCCAATTGTGGGATGACATTGAAAACTGTGTCAACAACCCTAGGTCCAATTAGGATGGAAAAATTTATCGAGCCATATGGCTTTAGACAAAGACCATCATGTGTACGGATGATGGATTTGGTTTCTTCATAGTCTTTTCTATGTAGTGAGTTAAGCCACAATGTCTCTTCTATAATAACATTCACTCAATTTGTCGGGTCTAATAAGACTCATGCCACAATGTTTCCATTGAGGCAAGTGGGAATATAGAGGGGAGAGGGCTTGTTATTTAAGGGAAAGTCCTATGAAGTGAATGTCAGATCTGGTGAACCGGTTGTAGGCTATGCAGTAGGGGTAACCATGACCATGTTAACATAGGCCTCGAGCTGAGTGATAGAATCGGTGGGATCGACAATTATGTTAGTAGAGTGTGATGGAAATAGGTTCATGTATATTTGTATTTCACTATTTACTTTCGCCACTGATTTATTTGTATTTTTTTTGCTTCCATTGAGATGAATAGTACCATCCTCGTTGTGGTCTTGTATCTCATGATGTAGCCACATACAACATTTGGTATCATGTTCATAACTCAATGGTACTAACAATAGGTACTTGCATCATACCAACTAGGGTAAGGTTCCTTAAGAAGTTTAGGGTTTGGCAAGGTTACGATCATATCCTTCACTAATTCTTTTAGAAGATGGAAGAGTAATATTTCGCTAACTTTGTGAACTTTTAGTTGTGTTTGAGGTCGTTATCATCCACAACAGCTACTACATTCGCAATAGCCTTACCTTTCCCAGAGATCGATACAATGGACTTGTCTTCAAAATGAGAGCATGAGGAGGGTCCATCGAACTGAACTAGCATCTATTGATACTCTCGTAGGGTTGCATACAAATGCATGAAAGAAGGGTATTTCATAATGGAAAACTTCTCCTACCAAGGCCTTTGCAAGTTCCCTATGAATACCTTCTACACTTTAGAATCGAGCAGTGGATATGAGATTTGTGAGAAGAGTGCATGATACCGCATGATGAAGTCAGTAATCTTTTCATTATCACCTTGTTTGCGTCGGACGAGATCCGAAAAGGTCATCTTCGGCCCGATGTTAGCTTGGAATTTTCATAAGAATTGGTTTACAAGTTGGTCAAATGAAAAAATGGAATTATCAGGCAAGGAACAGTACCATTCGAGTGTTTTATCCTTGAGAGATCAAGCGAATAGTTTTTCCATCAATGCATTGTTATGGAATAAATCTATAAACAGGGTGTTAAAGGTGGACACATGCATTTTTGGGTCCCCTTTTCCACTGTATTTTTTGAATTTAGGAATCTCCATTCCTTGAGGTAAGGGAGTGTTCAAAATTGCGACCGACAATGGGCTATGCCGAAAGAAGGGTTGGAAGATAGGTTGGGCAGAGGATTGGGAGATACTTTCCAACTGGCTCTAAATCTTACCCATATTCTAAAGAAGAGTGTTCAGAATAGGGTCATTAGAAGATATAGGGCCAGAGGAACCTCCTCTAGAACTGCCACCGAAGCCACCACTAGAACCACTAGTGTGGCCACCACCAGAACCACTACCAAGGCCACTGCCACTAGTAGGGCCTCTGCCAAAGCCACCTCCACTTTCCAAAGTCACCACCATGACCTCCACCAAAACCACTTCCACCAGCACCACCCCCACTACAGAAGCCACCGCCACTACCAAATCCCTCACCACTCATCCCGCCAAAACCTCCACCACTAGAGGTGATAGGAGGGGTGAAGCTAAAACCCAAGGGGATCTTGTTCACTTTGATAGTTTTAGATCCCTCAAAGGTAGAGGGGATGTTGATCGAGGGTATAGTATCGGTCATGTATATAAATGTAGGAGGCATTGAAATTCCTAACTGTCTCTCATGGTCTTCAAAAGTGGCTCCCCATACAATGTTAGGATTATTTGGAGTAGCACATGCATCAGTCAAACTAGAGAGACTAGCCAAGAGTTCTATGCCTATTGAGTCTTTTCCCACCATATACCATAGTTCGCTGATAACCCAAGTGGCCCTAGCCAACTTTGGGTCTTTTTCTAAGTGATGTTCCAAGTCACCCAACCCTTTGCTAAGGGCGGAGACATATTCTAAAGGAATGTGAACAGCCTCATGCTTGTCAACTAACAATGGTGTGGGAGATGTAGGAGGAGTGGGGATGTGGTCGGTCTTGTCAGAGAATCTTACCTCACCCCTTATCAACTGCTCCTATGTGGCGAGACCAATGGAAAGTCTAGCAAAAAGGCATGTAGAGAAACTAGTAGTGAACTTCATCCTCTCCATCAAAAGGTATCGTATACTTTTCCTAACAATATACCCATAGGTTGTGGACTAGGTTGTGATGCTCATAAACCTTCACAACACTCAGGGGAACAATGGTCACAAGGTATAATGGAAAAGCCTCAACACCAATAGATGAGCAGACGTTGGTTCATTTCAAGTTCACCAAAAATGTAAGAGAGGGGGACCAACCATGTTCAAGGCCCTAGGTCACGGAGATTCAAGAGCGAAAGGCTGCCCTAACTTACCTCAATCTAAAGGGATGTTTTGAAATGAGGGATGAGAATGATGAGGACTATAATGTCCTTCAATCACTCTACAAACGTGAAATTAGTTTTTGGACTAGGAAAACTTGTTTTCGGTTTCAACATTGTGCCTCAGATAGCTCTCTTCCCAAGGATGAAATCATGATTCTAGGAAAATAGCATAATGCGCTGGCATCCATACAACCAGAGGGCTGAAAGTATAGTGGGAACTGCCAAAAAATGAGTTGACAGCCTAGCTAATGGTTTTTAAGGGAACAAAATAAAAATATGAAGTAAGAGAAGTACAAGCGGATATGATAAAGTAGATATATTAAAGTTAGTGTGACAAAAATGATCTCACAAAAGAGCCTGTTCGCTAGCTAGCTCCAAATGCATGTCCACCTACACACAAGAAGGAGAAAATTTTTTGGGGGGTTGTATAGGGGCCTACCTCAGTCAGACCCCCATTTTGGTGTTTCCACTTGCACAAACAACTAAGATAACAATAATGGAGAAAAGTATGATAAAGGAAAAATGAAAGTAAAGAACACAATGAACACTACAAAACAATGATGTGCTACTCAACCAAATCATAGAGGAGAGGATTGAAAATTCTTACCACCTCCACCAATAGCACACTAGCTAATGGACGAGAAAAAGAGAGGACTCAAGCCCCTACTTTAATGGTGTTGTTCCACACTTGCTCTACGAATTTGATGGTGTGTTGTTGTTGTTGCTATGGAGTGCCAAAGTGTTTCTTGAAGGATGAGAATGCAAGAGGTGAATGCTAGAATTCTTAGGGAGTGCCAAAAGAAGATGGATTGAATGAAGGAAGAGTGTTTTTGAAGGTGGGATGAGAAAAATGGCCATATTCGGGTCAATTGGTTGAAGAGAGGCATTACAAACTAACCCCAATGGGAATTGTAACGCCTCTGCCAGCTTCAGATGTAGGAATCCATCAAGGATGCAATCATGTTGTGTGGAAATTTGCGCATTGCATGTGAATCCCTAATAATTATTCTTCTACCGATGCAAAAGACATATGCCAAGTAGAATGAAGGTAGCAGGCTGATGTGGAATTTCACCTTCAGATTTGGTTTTCTAAGGTGAGGAAGTGTAAAAGGGGAATTTTTGCAAGGAGTTCAAATTCACTCCTATACATATTTGCCAATATCTCAACGATTTCAAGTTCCATATATTCTAGAGGTAGCGAAGTAATTTGAATCCAGAAGGGGACATATCTTGTGGGGGCTTGTAGTGGGTTAATGTTTGGGACCCAAGATTACATATGTAAACCCACCCCTTGTAGAAACCATGATTTGACTTAAAAATATTATCTCTATGTATTTTTTCAGAGAAGAGAACTACAAAGAAACCAAAACCCTAATATATGTAGAAAACTTGTTTAGCACCCCCCCATTACTCATATACCCATTCTTTTAAAAAATTTAGGTCAAGGGTATAGTTCCAAAACTTACAAATTAGTGTTGTTTATTGGAGGTCCTAGACTTGAAGGTCTAGATAATCTTTTGAGAGCGTGATAGAGAAGGCTCCCCTCTTCTTGCTATAGAATTTTTTTAGTGAGGGTTGGCTCCTTTTGTTCAACTTCTTGCATTTTGTTGGTACCCTCCTTTTCCAAACATTTTCACAATTTGGTTTATTACCTTGCTTCCATTACAATGGTATACTCCCCCTTGTCATATTTGTATTTTTAAGAGAGCTACATAATAGGGGATTTGGATTGAAGGGCACCCTATCTACATAGTACAAGTAGTCTGATAGTGAAAATTTGACATGGATTGAGTTTGAGTGGGTTAGAGGGGTTTTTAAACTAGACACAATATCTCTCCACAAAGATTTTGTGGAAGAGTGTTGAAGTCTTTTCACTTTTTGGTCTTCCTCTAGCTCACAGGTGTCAAAGGCCTCTTTCTTTGAGTGTTGTAGCCACTTCCCTTTTCCTTTGGCTCATAGATGTCAAAAACTTCTTGTTCTTCTCAGGTAATTTTTTTCTAAGGGTGAAACAACGTTCTATGTCCCAATAAACATTCAGGCTTGATGTTCTTTTAGTGTTCTTGAGGTTGTGGGCCTCACAAATGTTGGAGACCTCAAGAATACTAATAACGGAGACCTTTTTTCAAGACATGATCATGACAGTCTAGGGTCAACCTTGGTGGGACATCCTTTGGAAAATGGTAGAAGGGTCTATGATGGACTCTAATTGTACCAATATTCTACCTAGTTGTCTTGAGTGGGCCTCAATAATGCTCCTAGGTGTCTTAGAAACTTTGATTCTAGCCATTTTCTTTAGAATTTTTCCTTCTATTCCTTGTGGGAAGCCTTTTCGGTCATGTTTCTATATGGAGAAAAGAGCTATGCTTTTCAGGACATAATCTAGCAGTGCCTTGTCTATTTGTAAATTGCAAGCCTCTATAGTGACCCTAAGGGTTCCTAAGATTCCCTCCATAATCGCCATTTTTTGAAATCTGACCATTGCTCTGAGCAGCCATCCCCCCAAAAAATTCCAAAATTAAAAATTAAAAAAAAAAATGACAGAAAGTTGTGGATACGAGGTATAGGAATTTACCAACAATAATCATTGTTTTGAATCCTTTCTTGATTTCACATCTCTCATTCTCAAATAAAATATTATGTCCTTTACTACACATTCTTATCACTAATCATGTGATGTGAATAGTCACTGTTGACAACCTAGTAGTTATTTTCTTGTTTAGCATAAAGTGAAAAGATCATAGTATCTTCATCTTTCTTTAGAGGACTTTCCTTCACCTGTCTTTCAATATTAGCAGGAGTAGATTCATCTTTTATAGCCAAGAACAAGCATTCATTATCATCAAAATCTCCATAATTAGATTCTTCATTAGAAATACCAGCATCTTCATTTACATAATATGCTTTCTTAATCATCTTCCCTTTGTTTCCTTTGCTTAATCTATGTTCATTCTTCTTAGCTCTTTTTAGACATCTAGAAGCATAGTGACCAATTCCTCCACAACTAAAGAATTTAAAAGGTAACTTACCTTCATACTTACCAGAGCCCTTTTTCATTCTTCTTACAAAGTTATCTTCTATGTCATCAAAGTTCTCTTCTTTTGGATTTTCATCTCTTGTATCCCTAAAACCATTTTTTTTCTTTGATTCATTTCTCAAGCTAGGCTTTCTCATTTCATAAGATGTTAGAGCACCCAACAACTTATCTTTATTATATGTCTTATAATCTATATATTCCTCAATAGCAAATACCTTTTCAATGTATACATCAGGGAGAGTTCTGAGAATCTTCTTCACAATCCTGGATTCATCTAGTGTAGCACCAAGTCCTCACATTCCACCTACCAACTCATCCTCTCTATACATAGGATTTAATGTTCTCATCTTTAGACATCTGCAAGAGCTCAAATTGTGCCTCCACATTTTTCAACCTTTCTTCTTTGACCCTTTCATCTCCTTCATGCATCTTTTCCAATTCATCCCAAACCTCTTTAGTAGTCTTTAGAGTTGTAACTTTAATTAACTTAGAATGTGACAGACTATTCTTTAGAATAATCTTTGCCTTGTTTTTCACTTCATGTGCCTTGATCTCATGAATTGTACTTAGACCATTTGCAACAGGAGTGTAAGCAGTCTTGTAAGCATTCTCAACATCATATCCATATTACTCCAGATATCCTTCCATCTTTATCTTCCAGAGGGCATAGTTAGTCTCATCAAACCTGGGAAACTCAATAGTGATCTTGCTCACCATCCCAGACCTTCCTTAAGTAGTTAAGCTCTTCTCGAAGGAACCAAGCTCTGATACCAATTGTTGATCAAGACAATTAAGAGGGGGGATGAGTCAGTTGTAGCAAATTTTAACCTTTAAGAAACACTTGTAGTCATTCTTGAATGATAGAGTACACCTTCAACTCACTACTTCCAAAAACTCATAATTATATTTTGCACTGATTTGCTCAAACTCACATCACATACACATTGTTTTGCATCTATATCACACACATATTGCTTACATTCATTCCTCTTATTTCACAAACATCTCAACTTGTATTTATACCATCTTCAACTTTGAAACTCATCCAAATTCGACCACACACCAATTGCATTTACAAAATCAAATGAGGTCAGTTCCAAAACATTTTACGGTGGAATTAGAATGAGGGTAACCCAAACACATGCTTCCATAATCTTCATAAGTAGTGTTAAATACAAGGTCATCCAATACCCATGAAAAACACATAAACAATTAAGCACATGCAGCCTTAACATGATCCAATCTTTCTAAAAAAAAAAATCAACTTGAACATGACCTCATAAACTTATTTCTAGAACTGCACATCTTGAAACCACAAAATAGAGAAATCTAGAGTAGCTACATTTCTCCCAGACCTCAACCAGATGCAGAAAAGAATAGTTCACAACTAGTGAACATAACTCACACTGTACAATGATGTGGAAACCCAAAATCTAGATATAGCAACTTCCAGCAACCAAGAAAAATACCTCAAATTCTTACTAGCATAGCAACAAATCTCAGAGAAAAACCCAAAGCAAACACTGAACACCTGCAACCTTTCCTTATTACAATTTTCTCAATATCCTTGACATATAGAGTCAATAACCATCATTCATGACAATAGCAACTAGTTGGAAACCAATTAATCAATTGACATCAATGACAACACCTTCATGTTTGCAACAAAAAGGAGCCCATTTTCACTTGAAATCTTGAATCTACACCCATGCCACAAAATATAAATATTCCTAGATTTGACAAGTACAGTGGTAAACGATATCCTAATAGTCATATATTGACTTATATGACATTGTGTAGTAACTTCATCTTTGAAGATAAGCTCCTAGCTAAACTCTTTCCTAGGTCATTAAAAGGCATGGCCTTAGAATGGTTTTTCTCCAAATAACTCAATACATTCATTCAATGAGCTTGTTGATGCATTCCTTCAACACTTTCAAGTGAACAATGGTCCTAAAATTACATTAATTGGCTTAGTGAGGTGCAAACAAGGAAAACATAAAAAATTAACAATCTTCATAAGTCGATATACGTTAATCTACTCAAAAATAAACTATGCTCTTCCTAATTTTGATGCTCAAAGAGTGTTCATTACAAATTTGCAACCTAGAATTAGGGATAAGATATTTCTAATGAAATATCCATCCTTTACAAACTTGTGTATGGCTCTTCATGACTATCAGAATTGCTTCAGTTAGTATGACGAGGAATATTCATCGACTAATACTCAATGGTCTGAATCCGTATCTCAAAATAACTATCAACCATTTATGAAGAAAAACAAGAACTTTTTCAAGATAAGTACACCTCAGAAAACCAACCACATTGAGCCACAAGTTGCATCCATAAGTTCAACTCCTTATCAGTTTAGAGTGAAAGATAGACAATTTACCTAGTTTCCCAATTCCCTCCAATCAATCATGTTATAAATTTTGAGCAAGAACCTAATCCAATTACCTCTTATTAGACCTATGGTCACATACAAACCATTATCTCCAAATTTCAATCCAAAATTCTTTTGTCAATATCATCGCACACATGGACATGATACAAAATGATGTATACATCTTAAACATCAATTGTAAGACCTCATCGATTCTAATCACATCCAGTTGGTTGATGTTAATGACAAAAGAAAATAAATATATTTCTCTATCAAATCAAAACTTGCAAATTTTCACAAACCCAATGCCAAAGCACACATCCGACTTTGTGCAAGCTTCTGATGAAAAAAAAGGTGATAATAATGAGGACATGAACAATGATGAGGATGATCTAAATAACATGATTACTTTAATATATTTTAAACCTTGTAAGGGCCAAACCACTTTGTTTCCTGGCATTGCTTTCACCCATATTGATGCATCTATACATGCGCCTGATGGTCATCTCTATATCGCTAGTTGTATCAATGACAAACCTACTCAAGGGATACTCATTGATCTGTGTGCATAAAGAATGTGATCACTAAGGAATTATTGTATGTTCATGAGCTTTATCAAGATTCTTATGAACAATCAAAAGCATGGTTAAAAATTTATGATGGTTTTGCTCACCCTATGATAGGTTCGATCACCCTACCTCTTAAGGTTGGACTGAAACAATTAGATGTATCATTATCTATCATCCTAATGTTGGACTACTTCCATATGAAGCTAGGCTATCCATGGCTATGCTCCATGGATTTTTTCATGTTGGTTATCCACAAGTGCATAAATTTCTCATTTGAAAATTAAATATACACAGTGCATCATAGTGGGTTTAATCCTTTGTGTTCCTGTGGAAACTTTTCCTAGATTAATTTTTACCTCAACCTATGGAACTTGTTAAGCCTTGTGAGGACTTATTTTTTAGGTCATTTCAAAAATTTAAGGCAAAACAAATAACAGAGTTATCCCTTAGCAATATTCCTAAGAAATGATAAAGCTATGGTTTTTCCTCCCACCCAAAAAAGTTGTGGATGAACACATGTTTGAAACAAGCATTGTCCAAAGTAAGTAAGGTAAATATGGTGTTGTTCTTGCACCCATATCATGCAAAAGACCAAGAGACAGCAGTTTCCCAACCCCTGATGGTCCCTTCAGTTCGTCCCCTAAGGGAAGAAAAGAGACCGATGGTCGAGAAACCCATCCTTACACCTTCACAAATTGAAAACCAAACAAAAAGAATGTTACACCTTTTTGTGTTTTTACCTATTTACTATTATCTTGTTTAGTTAAAATGCTTTAATATATAATTTTGTTTGGTATATGAATCTTTATTTATAATGTGGTGAATGAATGTGCAATTCAATATGATGTTTTAAATGTTTTGAAGATAAAATATATGATGTATATGAATGTATTTTTATCAGCTAACTACTATTGTAATGTACTAAGCTGGGTGTAGAAACAAATTTGAACCTCTGGAAGAGAGGGGGGGAATATCACTCAGGAGAAGAACTTGGTCTGGTAACCCTTAATGAGTCTAACTAAGCATACACACACTCACATCCTAGTTGGTCTATGTTGAGTCAAGTTAGTTCAAGGAATTGGTAGGTGATCTTTAGTTTTGGTTTGGGATTTTTTTGTATTGATTTATGGTTTTTGTCTTTGATTATTCTTGATAGGGAAAATGTTATTAAGTATTTATGTCAAGTAAAAGTCCTTCCTTGTGTGTTCATAATTATATATTAATCGATGAAGTATATACATAGAATGTATATATGTATATATGTATGTGTCTATGATAACTCATACATGTGAGTAAATACATGCATGAGTATACGTAGGTAGACGTATCTATGCATGTTCATGAACATATTACACATATGCATGAGAATATTGATTGGATGAATGTGACATATATACATACACTTTGTATATATACATCGATCAATGAATATGAGAATACATGTGTTTATGTAAGGATATTAAAATAATGTTATATATATACATAATATATATGTATATATATGTATATAATTACATATATACATATATATTAATATATGTATATATGTGTGTATATATTTATAAATATTTTGATATATGTTTATATATATAATTGGAAAGTAATGTATTTTGAAATCATGAGGATATAATTATATATATATATGTATGTATATATATATATGTATATATATATATATGTGTATATATATGTATATATATGTGTATATATGTGTATATATATGTATATATATGTGTATATATATGTATATATATGTGTATATATAATAGATATAATATATATGTATATTAATAATGTATATAATATATATTGTTTGATATATATTAAAAGCACTTTGAATGAGCATAGTGCATTATCATAGCATTGCCATATATATCACTATGGTCAAAGTTTAAATGTAACACATAAAAAATGAGGAGAATAAGAGACTTATGTGTAGCACATAAGTAAAGGTAAATACTATTTAAGCATTGCAAGTGAAAATAAATGTAGCTACAACATGGTTGACTTAGTCTTAAACCGTGAATGAGAAATGACATTAAAATATGAAAGGTGGCTCTAAAACCTATATAGTGTGGAAACCAATAAAATTCTAAAACATGCGCCATATCTAGGTAAAGCCATATGATAAGCATGAAAATTAGTCAATGCAAAGATGGCAAAAAATTTTAAGGGTAGTCAACTTGAAAATCAAATAGGAAACCTATAGCAATGCTTCATTGTGCCTTGACTCAATAAAAGAGCCATCATATCACAAGAATGAATTCAACTCATCCATTCTATGAAATTGGAAATAAGTGGACTATTATGTGTTGCAATTTGAGAGTTTAATTCAATTGAGTTGATGCATTTGATAAGGAAGGTGACAAATCTATTCAAATATATTATCTTGTTTGTAGCATTAAGATGCTAAAATTTAGTATATATACAGGTGCTCTCTCTACCATTTGTTACAATTTTCATTCTAAGTTATTCATTGTTATTCTGCTTTATTTTCTATGCAAGAGTATTTGAGAGCTTTGAGAGTTAGAGAGTTGCTTTGTAATTGTTAAGAGAATTTGTAAGAAGCTAGAAGTGGAAGATAGGTTGAACTTAGAGGAAGTAGCAAGCCGGCTTGTGAAATTTAGCTAGGAAGGAAGTAATATCTATTGGAGATTTTAATACAGGCAATTTGATTTCTATTCCTTTATTATTTATGTTTGAAAATTTTTTTGTTATGAATGCCTTGTTTGGAAAGGATTGATTTAAATATGTGATAAGTTGCTTTGGATAAGCTTGCATGTTTCTTGGTTGATTCTTTTTTTGGTGAAACCTTTTTACTTGGATTATTCTTATATAACCTATATTGGAATTTATATGCTTGTGTATCTATTTAAACTATACATATTTTTTCAATACTATACGTATGTAGCTTGAAATATGAAATGTGGAATATGTTGATGTCTTGAAGTACTTTAGATAGAAATTTTAGTTGACATGGGTGGTTAGCTTGGTTATTCCTAGGGTTAGAATAATCCATGGAAAAGGGTGTATCCTAGTTAGTCAATTTATTATGTCTTCACTTTCTTCTTTTTGGGATGTATGTTAAGAGTATGAATGGTCAAAACCAAATCATACTAGAAAGGTGGGTGAGTGTGTGACCTCCACTCTAAATTCTAGGTGATGAATACTTTGGCCAAAGTAGTGTGAGTAGCCATTGTTTACACTTCTAGTTCACTATGATTTGAGTTTGCATACTAGGCAGGGATTGTCATACCTATAGGTTATAGCCACTATATGGAAGCTCTAGATATGTAGGACACAACACCATGCTCCAGGAAGGATAGAATTGTGAGGTTACCAAACCAATCTCTTTGCCAAAGGGTAGGAACATCTTACCACTTAGGTAGATATGCGGGGGACCATAGTAAGTTTGTGGTTGGTGGAAAAGTGCTTGAGTGATGCTTCCCCTAATGTAGTTGGTAGCCAATATTTGAGGAAGGACATATGGACCATTCGTATATTTCATTTAGTAAGCTTGTACAAGTTATGTATGTCATGTATCCATCTCTATGGAAATTGTAAATGATAATTATCATCTTGAGATTATGTAATGTGAAATATTTGCATGTATTATTGAAATGATTCTTTGTTATGCAATGGGAAAGTTTGAAATGGTTATGTTTCAAATGTGCATCTTGTTACTCAAATAAAAAGAAAAAATTTATTGCTCATAATGTTAGTAGCATAAACTGCTCACTTGTGGGTAAAACATAGTTAAAAATATTGGTTAGAATAATGGGCATGTTATTGTGGATTTAAAATCCTTAAAGCTCCCTTTGGGTGGTTATTGTTAGTTTTGCATCAGCCATGGCCCATGCTTCATATGTTTCAGTCATGCGTGCCTTTGAAATTTTTCTTCCCTTGCTTCTCCTTCAATCTTCTTCATTGCACCACTGTTTGTAGTGCGTTCCTTTGACGATTCTCTCTCCTTTGTTTTACCTCAGGCTTTGCCAATAAGCCATGTTGCATCATTTCACGGACACCTTTTTGGGCGGGCCTCGTATTCAAAGCTTAATGCATTCACTATGCCACATGTCTTCTCCATGGAAATTTTGATCGCAAGGGAAGGATGGATGAATGTGAGGCCCCGTTGTTGCACCACGTGTCCTAACCAACTCTATGGGTGGGTGACACATGTCATCTAGAGATTTCTACTACTTTCACTTTCATACTGCATTCATCATTGTAGGAGGGCACATTTTGTTTGAGGTGATTGAATGCCACATTTTGGAATCTTTTCTATTGCAATTGTCTTTGAGAATCATTGCGACAGGCAGCATGGCTCATGCCTGGGGAATCTTTTCGGTCATTGGCTTTCAGGCGATGGAGGGATCTCTTTATTCTACTTTGGCTCTTTATGAAAGGGTTCAAAAATACACAAAGGACTTTGTATTGTTTTTAATTATTGTATTAAGACTCACAAACTGTGGCAATTTGTTCGGTCTCTCAATTTCTTAGTTAATTGATAAGACATTATACTGTGTTGTTTGTTGTATTGAGTAGTTTATCTACAAGATTTCTACAATTTCAATATAAATTTGTTATTCAGATCATGTCTTGAACTCTTCTTTTTCAGTAAATGTATATGGAAGTTATATTATCTCATTTGATTGACTTATTTGGAATTTCATCTATGCTTTCTATTATTTTTCAGGCATGCAGATTGTTGAACAGGCCCTCAAATCTCACTTGAAAGGGAAAATTTCTTGTGCCTACTTACATCTTTGTGCATCGCCTTAGATTAGATTCTATGTTATATATCTACTTCCTTTTCCCTTTCCAACCCCCCCAAATACAGGAAGATCTGAATTCTTTAAGACTCGAAGGTTACTCAGTTTAGTGCAATTGGTTCCCCCATTAATTGAGTTTCCCATAAGGTTGTGTGTCTAGCAATTTTATGCATCAACAATTCTTTTCCTAGCACGCCCAGTGGGACTTGTTTGAATGTATCTAAATTTAAAGTGGGTGTATGAGCCATAGACCTATTTTTAGATCCCAAACAACAAATAACCCTAGCCACCACCAGTAGCAGTAAAGCAAGAGCCCATCCAGTGAACATCCCGACCCCTCCTCTGGTCCCATTACCAATGGCTAACATAAATTTTGTAGCATGGGATGTCGGAATCCCTCTCATAGCACTAGTAGCACCAGCCGTATGGGCTCCTATCCCAATGTCTTCTTTAAAATATTTACCAAAATTTATCAGTGAAGGCTCAAAAACACCATCTGATCATCTACAAGATGTAGCGGATGTGTGTTTGGTGCATGGTATAATGGATCAAAATGTAGCACTAAGATTGTTGGTAGCCTCTTTCAAAGGCAAGGCACTAGATTGGTACCACACTTTGGAATCCAATACCATCTATACCTGGGATCAACTCAGAGAACCTTTTTGTGAGTAGTTTTCAAACAATGGAGATCGGTCTTCGCTATTCCAGTAGTTGGTAACCATAAAGCGGGCCCCTCAGGAGGCCATGACCAACTTTAATGCCCAATTTCACACAACTTGGCAAAGGATCCAAACTGTTATTTTCCCACCTACCGATTTGGCATTCATGTTCTATCAAAATTATCTAAATGTCAACATTTCAGTGATGATCTAATCCCTTGGTGGGAACACCTTGTTGGATGCATCTAACATCATTGTTAAGGTGGATAATAATTTGATTGATAGAAAATTTACCACCTCAGCCTGCTATGCCTATATTTGTAGAATTTTTAGTTCCCTCCCAAAAGATAGCTTCTACCAGTGTGTTTTCTCCTCCCCAATCTATGTGTGCATATCTAAGCACACCGTAGAATGTTACTTCTACATCTAACTCTTCAAAAGATGAGATGAGCGATGTCAAGGAGTTGTTGCGGAACATCTCAAATGAAATAACTAGTATCAAGCAACAATAGTCCATTCCTTTGAAGCCAGCTTACCAAAATTACCAAGGCGAAAGATCTTCCTACCAGCAAAACTAGTTCCAAGAAGGTGCACGCACGAATCCACAGATTCAAACAAATAATCAAATAGTTTTAGTACCTACTCTGCTACAAAATTTTCACCCAAGTTCGAATAGAGAGTTGGTAATGGAGAAAAATAATCTCCCTGATGATATCAATCCCTAGTGCTTCCACTGCAACAAAGCACATATGCCCCAAAATTTCCCGTGTGGAAATTTACAACAAAGAGTGCTAGAACAGTGTATTCAAGGTGTTGCTTTAGATTCAGGAGGCTATGTATATTCCTCTCCACAAATAGAAAATGTGGTACTCACCATGCAAATGCAAGGAATGTCCCTAGAGAAATAAACATATATAGCTCTTGATCACGTGCTCTTCTCATGGATGGAAGAAGAGGTAGTGTTTGCAAATGATGCGTCCACATCAAAGTCCCCACAAGTGCAATTAGATTAAAAACCCACTCAAAGAGGAGATCCACGAGTGAACTGGTCACTCAACAACCCAAAAGTGTTCCCAACCAAGCTCCTAGTACCTCTGCAATTGTACAGCAATCTCAACCATGCAAGAATATTTTTATAACAAGGACAAAGGAGTGGAAGTATTTGACTCCGCCACCATTCAATGTGGTGGAATAGTTGAAGAAAGTCTCTACTAATGTATACTTTTGGGATATCTTAGCTATTCTAGAGTAGAATTCATTACTGTAGAAGGCCCTATTGAAAGATGCAAGCACTAAGCCAACAAAGAAACCATCCAAGGGAAAGGCCATTAATTCATTATCTCGGGCCAAAGTCCTCACAAACAATGGAGAAGAAGCCTCTATTGAAAATAAAGGTAATCCTAAACCAAAACCATTTTTCTTAACTCTCATTGTGGGTAATAAATTTTTGCACAATTTTATGATTGACTCTAGTGCTAGCACCACATTCATTCCCAAGCAGATAGATGAAGCCTTAGGACTTAGCTATGAAACTTTAAACAAAGGGATTATGCAGCTTGATGGGAATAAGATTGAAATTGTAGGTGTCATTAAGAACCTCCCCTTGAAAATATTATCCTTCCCTTGAATCACTATTCCACAAGATATTGTGATCATTGATGTTTCCCCCATGTTTGGTTTTTGCTTGTCCCAACAGTTCACTACCAAGATAGGTGGGTACCTTTCTTTAGATTGGTCACATTTAATTCTTAGGACAAAGCATGGAGCCAAGATGAAGATATTGTTTGAACCCTTGCATTTAGAACATGTAGAAGATGAATCCATGATCAACTTTGAGGCTACTCATACCTCTATAACCAAGGATGAGATGTATTGTACTAAGTTGCTTGAGGATGAGAAGGTGATAGGAGACTGGACTGATAAAGAGGGAGTTCTCTTGAGTGAATTTATTGATATTTATCCTTTTGGAAATTATCATTCCATTGGATTGGGAACTTATGTCATCTATGATGAAGATCAAGTGATTCCGAAGATAATGAAAGAACCTGAAGGTGATCATTCCTCAGAGTTATGGATGCTACATTTTGATGGAGCAAGATGCAAAGTTTGTGCAGGAGCCAGGATATGTTTGGCATCCCCATCTAATGAAAAGAAACTTGAATCTTTTATCTTTTAATTTTCCTATTCAAACAATGAAGTTGAATATGAGGGCCTCATACAAGGTCTAAGTCTCACGGAGTGGATGGGCGTTAAACAAATAATGGTGTTCGGAGGCTCTGAACTAAAAGTTAATTAGGTCTGAGGGGTCTTTACAACAAATAATGTCTGCATGAGATCTTATAGACATAGATTCTAGGACTTGATTGAGAGCTTTGAATCCTTCAATATGCAAATGATACCCATGGAGTAGAATGCAGTTGTGGATCACATGGTGATGATAGGATCTCAATTTGACCATGTTTTTGACCTAATTGATAATGTAAACTCCATGTGAGCGATTGTACAACCTACAATCCTAGATAATGACCAAAGCTGGTAAGTGTTTGAAAGTGATGAACACATCACCTCATTCATTCAACATTCAGGAGAGTTTGTTGATCAGCTCCAACCAAAAATTGTAGAAGATTATGAAGGGAAAATTATTTAGTTGAGGTCCAACAAGCTTCCAAAAGGACTAATCACTCTCAAAAATCTATTTGATTGTGACGATGCAAGGAATGACAAGAGGAATTTTTTAGCGGACAAGGGCAACTATGCAAATCTTTAGATTGGAGATAAGAGGAAGCTTAACGTCACAAAAGATATTTTGCAGCATGATAAAGAAAGACTCATACATTTTTATGATAAATACAAAGGAGTAGTGGTCTGGTCCTATGATGACCTCAAGGGATATGATCCTGAAGTCATCTAGCATACGATAGAATGAAGGAAGGGGAAAAACCCATCTACCAGAAGCAGAGGCCAGTAAATCCAAAGATTGAGGAATTAATGGCACAAGAGTTGAAAAAGCTAATCCACTCCTAGTTGTCTTCTCAATCAAGCATACTACCAAGGTGTCCAACCTGGTTTCGATCCAAAAGAAGAATGGGAACATCCACCTCTGTGTTGATTTTCAGGATCTAAATAGGGAATCCCTAAAGAGCCACTACCCCTTTCCTTCCATGGAGTCAATCTTGCAAATGATGGCTAGCTTAAAAAAAAATTCTCTGTTGGACGGCTTCTCTAGTTACAACCAAATCTGGGTCAAAGAAGAGGACTAACACAAAACAACATTCACTAAGTGGGGAATCTTTCATTATGCAAAAATTCCCTTCGACCTCTCAAATGCAGGAGCTACCTTCCAGCGAGCAATGGATATTTCCTTTAGAGAATTGATCAATAAGATCATCTTGATTTACTTAGATGATCTTACGGTATTATCTAAGTCAAAATATGATCATTTTGATCATCTTGAAATGGTTTTTAAAAAATTCCAGGAGTTTAGGACATCCCTAAACCCAAAAAAATGTGTTTTCGGAGTGTTGCAAGGAAAACTATTGGGACATGTAGTGTCTAAAGATGGAATTGCAATCAACTCAGAGTGGGTGAAGGCAATCAAGGAACTTCTACCATTCAACCAAAAGGGAGTTCAGTCCTTCCTAAGAAAGGTAAATTTTGTAAGCAAATTCATTTCTAATTTTGCAAGTTTAGTTAGACCTATCATCCTCATGCTCAAGAAGGATCAATTGTTCAAATGGACTAAGAGGCTAGAGAAGCCTTTGAGAAGGTTAAGGAGGCTATTTCTTCAGCTCTTGTGCTAGTAAACCCAGACCTATCAAAGGACTTCATAATTTATGTGTTTAGTAGAAAATATAGCATTGCTATTGTTTTGACCCAAAAAGATGATGAAGGAAAGGAAGAACATCTGATAGCCTTCAACTCCCAGACGTTAAATGACTATGAGATGAACTATAACTGTTAGGTTCCCAAATTTTAAACCTATTGCTAAGCTTTGAATGAGCTCAATAGATTTAGACTAACATGGGACTCCTTTCAACTTGTGGGTAACTTGTTTGAAAGCAGACCTCCGGATTATGGACCAACTTCCCCTTTTGATGGTGTCACCTAAACTATTCTTTTCTAGGAAAAGAGGAGAAATAAGCATGAAAAGAAAACTAACCCCTATGGTGATGCACCTAATGATATTTCTCAAACCCATACAACTACTTTTACACACATGAATGATCAACAACTTAACAATGGCTTACACAACTCAAAAATTCATGTCTTTGCATTAGTATATCATAACAAGTATAAAAATGTCAAGGACAACATGTAGAAGGAAGAAAAATGCATCTTCACAACTTAGACTCTACCCTGAACTAACTCAACACATGTTATGACCTACAAATTCATATTAACTACATAAAGCAAAAGAAAATAGGACAAAATAAAAGGGAAAACAATTCTTCCATAAGATTTCATCAACCATTTATAAAGCTTTCACAATAAAACAACATAATGAGAAGGTAAAATATATTAACTTATTCATCAAAAAGGTGTTACACTGCTGCATAAGTCTACAAATCTGAGTTACAATGTTTTCCTCTGCCTCGAAAAGGCTCCAAAAAAGCTACAAATCCCATAGGAAGAAAGAAAATAACTCCCCAAAAATGTTCAAAATGAACATACTTAAGCCTAACTGAAACCAACACCCCACACAAGTCCTTCTAGAAACCCTAAGTTGGATGAAGCACAAAATTCAAAATAGAAGCTTCTAAAAACACTCAAAAAGGTCCTCCAAATGTAGAAAACTCAAGCCATGACTTGACCCACCAAAAAAAGCATGACAAAAAGCTTCCAAAATGGTCAAATACATCCTCCCACACTTTCTCACCTCTGCAAGTCATAATTGGTCTCCACACAAGTCATGCAATATGTGTTTTTTTTTAATCACAAGACTCAATAAAGCATTATAGATAATGATCTTGATTAAGTGATTCATAAAACATCACTAAACAAGTCATTTTACAATTCAAAGCATAAAATGAGGGCCCCACCATCTCCTTGTATTATATTTGCATTAAAAGGCATGATAAAAGTGATTTTCAAATCACTTACATGATATCTCAAATATTGGAATCAAATATAACATGTAATGTCATATTTCAAAGCTTTCAAAAGCTTCCAAGGCATTGACCATCTCAACCTACCTTATTCTTCATTTTAACAATACACGCATGTGCAATATCACTGGTTTTCAAAGGCATCATATTGAGCTCCAAAACACTTGGCTAATATGGCCGACCTCCAAATTCCTTGGAAAAATATGCTCTAAGTCACATGATGTTGGGAAAAAACAAAGGCATCACATTTGTTGCATGGAATACTCCATATTGTATTGCTAAGGACCTAGCATAAAGTTGAAACAAGGGTAAACATACCAAGGCATAAAATGCCTAATGCAATAACATATGATTTTTGGCCCCCGTTGCATTTGACACATGTTTCAATCTTTAAAAGAATGGGACAAAACCCCATGGCTGCCAAAGAATAGGATTTTACCCTAACCAACAAAAGATGGGAAAAAAATGAAAAAAATTATTCATTTCTCACCTTGAGCATTTTGGAAAGTTGCATTGCGCCGCCATAGGGTTTATGAGGGCACATAAAATGAAGGTTTCAGTTGGTTTTTTTATGGCATTTTATATGGGAAGTGTATGAAACATAGGAAAATGCATTTATTTGACATAAATCTGCACTTTTTTCAATTTTTTGGAGCTCCTCCAATTGTTTTAGGCCACGGCCTGTAGCATTATCTTATCATTTTGTTCACTCTTCTCCTTTCTATTGTTACTTCTCCATTCAGCCGCCATGAAAAGCTTTAAATGAAGCTTTTTGTGGAGAGGAAAAGCTTTGAATATTGCAAACGATCAGAAAAAAAGCTCTGGGAAAGCCCCACCAAACTTATTCCATTCTGATTTCGAGCAAAAGAAAACCCATGTTTTCGTTTCTATCTTGAGAAAAGGCATGAAATGCTTGTTGTGTTTTCTGCATTTGATAATAGGAACACTTTATTGTTGTTTCTGTTGTTTTTCCTGAAGAAAATAACTCTCTAACCATGGCCATGAACAGAAAATAATGTGTTTTTTATGTAGTGTTGCTTCTTTTGAAAAAAAACATAACATTTCTACAATTCTCCTTTGTATTAGAAAATTTTTAACAACCCAGAAGGGTTTTTGATATGTGGGAGAAGAAAGATGGCCTGTGAGCTCAGCCTCCATTTTTTTAAATTGGGTTTCCTCTGTATTTTCCTTTATTCTCTAAAAATGGTGATGCTTGATTCTTGTTGAAAATATTAAAGCTTTTATTTATCTTTTCAAAAGATAGCAACCCTTCATTTTTCTAGAATTCGGCCTTTAAATATTAGCAACTAATTAAGGTTTTTCATTATGGGGCTCACCTCCATTTTGACCACGATCTTTCATATTCTTCCTTTTGATGAAGATTAGAACATACTGTAGCATTCATCTTACTATAGACCTCTTACCTGTAGCTCATAACTCCACGATTTCTTTTATTTCAAAGTGAATGAAAACCTCACTTTGAGCTCCATTTTGTGTTATAAAACCGTGGAAGGTTATAACAAGAATGAGACTACATGGGAGGGTCACCAGTTGAAACAAAAGCTTCCTTTGTTCATTTGGTAATGTGCTTTCCAAGGATTTTATCATTCTTTACTTTGAACACTATTATTTCTTTACTTAAGCACAAACCTTTACCTACGAGCTTTGTGTAGTCTGTAATTATGACTACCTACTAGTTATCTTTGTCTATGTTCCATAAGACGATGTTGCCCAGGTGAAAAATAAAATAAAATGGTTAGCTAAATGATCAATGTCATTGCACAGCATGTGTATAAGCTCAAAGTTCTTGCATCTTTTCCATTCTTTCATCACACTACTCTTTTCACTAACTTGCACGACCATAGACCTTTCCTTGCAAGGCTTTTATGCACTCATCATTACATAATTTGAGTATCATATCATGAGATAAAAGCATCAAATATTATATGCTTTACCACTTCAAATTCTTGCCTCTATGATGCCATGTTTTATTCTCCATAGTAATGATTTTCACTTAATATCCATAGCTTAAAATCTTTCAATGTTTTTCAGCAGAAAAAGATTCATACAAAAATGTATTTGAAAGATGCAAAATATAGAAAATGTATGATTGTTCCATACCTACACTGTTCTTGACATTCATGAAGTGGTTGTTTTCTTTTAATAGGGTAATTGTCTTATCATATTGTATTCCATTGGTCATGCTCCTCATGCATCAAGATCAACGTGACTGGTATCTCCTTGGATCATCATGGATTGAATCACATTAAAGGAACCTTGTTGGTTCAATATCTCCTCCAAGATTCTTGAAACTTGGTAATGGCTAGCTTGTTTATGAAGCATGATGTGTCTGAGCCCTCCATAGTCGGATTCAATGTCACATTGTTATGAATGAAGTCTCGTGCCCAATGTTTTGTCCATGAATTTCTTATTGTTCTTTATCCTGTATGGACAACTCATGTATTGACCACACTACGCCTTCGGTGGTTGTTGACAAAAATTTTGTGAAGACAGCCATTACTACCACCATTCCTCACTGTTCTAGTGTTTTGTATTGGGGAGATTCCAATTTTCCCTATAATAGCATTCAGCCAAATTAGAAACCTTGCAAAGGAAACTCATGGATACCAGGAAGGATAGGCCCCATTCTAGCTTGAGAACACTCATTGCAATATGTATGACCATCATATAAAGGATAGTAGTCATCTAAGTCTACATCTTGTTGTAGTAGTTCTTGAAATTTCAAGGGAATATCTTCTATTAGAACTTGATGGCTTCTATTCATATATTTATCACAACCATTTGAATAATCGCCAAAAAGAGTAAGTGAGTGTTGTCTTTCTTGGAATCTTCTCTTGATTGCTAGTGTCTCTTTTTACTATAGTACTTGATATGTGCATTAAGAAACAACTTCTTCCTTTATCACCATTATGTAGTGATTGCTTGTTGTGGCATGGTGGTTGTTATTTCAATTAACTACCTTCTTGTCAACTTGATTGTCCCCTTGCTACCCTATAGCATACTTTACTTGTTGTTGTCCTATAGCATGAGATCATTGCAATGCATGTTGTCCTACATGAATCTGTTGTCTGGTTCCACCACATTTGTTTCCTTTTTTCTCATGTGTGATACATAATTGTCTTTGTACTTTGATCCTAGTGGGCAGACACATGTCCCCTATGTCGGTGACCTAACAGCTCACCATCCTATGGGATGTGTGGTTGTCCAATAGGGTCAAGGTGGGAGGGACCTGAAAATACTTTGGATTTCCCTCATTATTTAAGAGATGCATATTTTAACTTGATGCGTCTATGATTGGACTTGATGCATCTCCAAAAACACTTCTTTTTAAAAAATGGATCAATGGTCCACTTAAGAAGATTGAAAGACAAACCCAACAAAATGTGTTGCATCTTTTTGAATTTGATAATGAAAGTTGATCAATTGGTGTGATTCCATATTGATTTAATGCATTGATAACAAATAAATGTTTGATAAAGTTGCTCAATTTCCTTTTCATTTCAAAGCATGTTGATCTATACCCTCGTGGGAGCCACATTTACCTCACATGCTCTATTTAATCTAAATCAGAACAATAACTAGACTTGTCCTAAATTTGCACAAGAAGCAAATAGTTAGAAAATAAATGCATATGTTGGATGTGTTTAATGGCTTCATTGTTTTCCAATACATCCAAGGCTTGCATGCTTATTTTATGCACTTATGGATCAGTTTATACATTCATAGGTAGGCGTGTATGCAAGGATTGAGATCTTTCATTGCTTAGAGCCTCGCTCTAATATCATTGCTTTTATCAGATGTAGGAGCTAGGAGCACTATAGAGCTGGGGAGGACATAATTAGCTTGGGGCAGGAGCAATAGGGCAATTAGGAAAATTTGTAACCAGTCATTCATAGGAAATGACTGGTCTCCATTCTTATATGCACATTCATTTGTTTCTTTTTACTTATTCATGTATAAATTGTTTCATATTTCCATTGAATAAGTAAAGTTAGTCCCTTGGATTGTGAGGGACATGTACACTTCATGATTATCAATAAAGATTACATTTGTACACATATGGTTCATTTTTCTCATTTTTTGTAATTACAGCATTGGAATGAAAATAAATGTAATATGTTTCATTTGAAAATACTTTTCCATGCATATTAAACCTAGAAGACTTATGGTTTATCTTTTAAATACTTAAACGAACAACACAAAAGAATAAACATTAAACCTGATTTCAGCTGAAAGCTAAAAATTAGGTAGCATTTTTGGTGACATCTGCTATATGTTTTCCTGCTAAACATGAGACTAGTTTCCTAAAGCCTATCCATTGGGCACGAGGTCACTCAAAAAACTAATACCCCTTGAAAACAGCATTGCAAATTTTTGTAACTTATTAAACCAGCAAGAGACACCTTTGAAATTTATTGAAAAACACAACACTGCAAAATGGAAAACTACCACCTAATTGTGCAAAATAGCACTTAGGGAAAATTGGAAAAGTGCATCTATGAAATGAAACTACACTAACCTACTCTAACCAACAAAGAAGCTGGTCAAATGAAACCATTAACTGGTTGAGAAAAATAACACCCCTTTTTAATCAACAACTGATGCATTACATGATTATGCACTGCTGAAAGAACATGAAACATATGCAGATGTTCAAAAGAATATTGCAATGTTTCATGAAAAATGCAAATAAACTTACTTGCATCTTGAAAACGATCATGCATATTGCTACCCTAAACTGGGCAGGTGAGCTGAATTTGGTTACCTTTAGCTACAACTCCAAAATCAGATTCTTCTTCAACTGCATCCTCATACTCAGGTGTGAGCATGACCTCTAGTACTTTAGTGGCCTCTGAACTGGCTAAATATCTAATGGGGAAGCCTCTTGAAATGATAGAGGTTGCACTGCCCTTGTTGGTTTCACCTTTATCAGTTGTTTCTTAAACCTCACTTTATTGGTTGAGAAGGGCTATTTCATGTGAATAAAATGGAATCATGACTGCTCTATCCACTTGGTTATGTTGCTCACACTCTCCAAATTCGGCCAATGATGGCTTGGAATCAATATTTGAGTAGAACTCCTCCACTATGCTTGAAAGCATATCCTCCTCTAGTTCATGATCAGCTTCCTCATGCATGACATGTCCTACATCAACTTCATAATGTTCTCCTTGATCATTTAAAGGAGTGCTCATACCTTTCAAAACATGCCTCTATTGATCATGCTCCTCTTGATGGATATTCTCATAGGTACCAACCTTTTCACCTCTCAAGACCAGGTTGCCCCCATCTTCCTCTTGATGAACCAACAACCTATCAAAGTGGATTTCACCTTCTTGTTGTCCAACATTTGATACTGGTGTTAGTACAAGTAGGGTGTCTCCATCATCATCCACAAGACTAGGAAGTTCAACAAACAAATCTGTTGTGATCTCATCACTTTGCTACTCAAAACTGGGCATTGAGGTAAGTTCAATCAAGCACTTCTCATCTTCTCCTATAAATTCTAGAAGTTCATCAAATAAACAAATAGAAATTTGAACTTGAACATCCTTTCCTTCTTCAACTATCTGTTGTCCCACTTTTTCTCCTCTTTAGCAGATTGTTTGACCTCTAACTTTGAAACAAATGATTCTAGATCATCCCAAAACATGTCATCTTCATCCTCATTTTTTATTTTCAGTGAAGGAAGACTGATTCTTACCTTATGGTGATCTTCATGAATAAAATTTTCTTGTGCATGCTCATTGATAACTTCCTGAACCAGGAACACATCACATTGTTGAACAACTTCAAGATGTTCTAGATCTGTTGCCAATGAAGATATGGGTAAGCTCCCTTTGTCTTGTTCAACAAAACAGGGCAACTCATTAAACATCAAAGAGACAATTTGATGGTCAACATGTTCTTCTTGCTCCACAACCTGTTGCCTAGGTTGACCATGCTCAACTATCTCCTATAACAGATCTGATTTCTCCTCCTTTTCAACAAGTGAAGGCTTATCAGCTACAAGTTGCTCATCTTTAAACTTCCCAAATACCTCATTTTCCTTAGCAAACCATCTATTATCATAAGAAACATGTCCTCCTTTGTAAAGGTGGATGATAACAGGCTCAGAATCTTGCAAGTATGGGCTATGATGCTCTTGTGGAAACACAAGCTCAAGATTTTGCAAGATAGGTAAACTTCTAAAATTTGGGATATGATTGGAAGACTTAGAGGATTCACCTTGTGTGGCTGGAACTTCATACCTTGGAAGCACTTCCGTCTGAAACTAATCTGACATGCAAAAAGCTAATTGGGCTTCTTTACAATGATGCACTTGTTCAATAATGGGTTCTTGAACAAAAGGAGGGCTCCTAAAACTTGGGAAAATAAATTCTCAAGGCTCCTATATACGTTGAGCTTGCTCAAGGACAGGTTCTTGGATTGAAGTAGGATTTATAAAACTTGGAATCTCAAATTTTTTAGGCTTAAGAGGTTCACCTTGTTTGAAGCTTGGAACATTGAACTTGACAACCTCTTGTTTAGAAAATTTAAGCCTCATTTTTGCATCCTTTGCAGCAAGCTATTGAGCAATATTCTCTTCAAATTTCCTCTTTTTGGCCTCCCATTCCAGCTCATTTCTCTGAGCTTGGTAAGCTTCCTGTTCTTGCTACCAATCAACCTCCTACTATCCTTCAATCTCTGACATTTGTCTTTGAAAATTAGAGATTATGTCATCGATGCTCATGTTGTTAACCTTCTGGGATTGAGCATGTGAACAAACATGTTGGTTGATAGTAGGAGGGTTTTTTTGAGGCTGTTGTTGGACATATACAGGCTGATGTGCAAACTAAGAAGGGGTGGGAGGGTGGTAAACTTGTGGAGACTATTGATAATATCCTATAGCAAAGGTACTTGGACTAAAAACAACTGCATGCTAATTTGATATGGCTGATAATTGGGTATATGAGCAGAATTTTCATGAAATAAGGGATGATAGAACATGTCTTCATAAAATGTAGACATATTGGAGCATTCATAGAAGCTAGAAATTCATTGAAATTTCTTGTAAAGCAAGAAAACTAGGTCTGAGTTTTATGCAAATAAGAACATACCAACACTTTGTCTGCCTGAAACCAGTCGCATGTTATTCATCTAGAGTCACCGGGTATCTAAAGACAATTCCTCCAAAAGGTTGAAACTACTGTTGTACACACCAAATAGCAGGAATAAAATGCATTAAAATGAACTAAGAAGCAATTCACTTATCCCACTGGGCGTGCCAAAATTGTTAGGTTCCCAAATTTGTACCCTATTGCTAAGCTTTGAATGAGCTCAGTAGATTTGGACTAACATGCGACTCCTTTTAGGTTGTGGGTAACCTATTCAAAAGTAGACCTCTGGATTATGGGTCGACTTCCCCTTTTGATGGTATCACCTAAACTATTCTTTGCTGGGAAAAGGGGAGAAAGAAGCATGAAGAGAAAACTAACCCCTATGGTGATGAACCTAATGATATTTCCCAAACCCATATAGTTGCTTTTACACACATGAACGATCAACAATTTAACAGTGGCTTACACAACTCAAAACTTCATATGTCTTTGCATCAGTATTTCATAACAAGGCTAAAAATGTCAAGGACAACATCTAGAAGGAAGAAAAATGCATCTTCACAACTTAGACTCTACCCTGAACTAACTCAACACATGTTATGACCTGCAAGTTCATATTAACTCCATAAAGGAAAAGAAAATACAACAAAATCAAAGGGAAAACAATTCTTCCATAAGATTTCATCAACCATTTATAAAGCTTTCAAAATAAAACAGCATAATGAGAAGGTAAAATTTATTAACTTATTCATCAAAAAGATGTTACACTGCTCCATAAGTCTACAAATTTGAGTTACAATGTTGTCCTCTACCTGGAAAAGGCTCCAAAAAAGCTACAATGCCTACAAGAAGAAAGAAATGAACTCCCCAAAAATGTTCAAAATGAACATACTTAAGCCAAACTAAAACCAACAACCCACACAAGTCCTTCTAGAAACCCTAAGTCGGATGAAGCACAAAATCCAAAATAGAAGCTTCTAAAAACACTCAAAAAGGTCCTCCAAATGCAAAAAAGTCAAGCCAATACTTGACCCACCAAAAAATCATGACAAAAAGAGCTTCCAAAATGGTCAAATACATCCTCCCACACTTTCTCACCTCTACAAGTCATAATTGGTCTCCACACAAGTCTTGACCCACACACAAGTCATGCAATATGTATTTTTTTTAATCACAAGATTCAAAAAAGCATTACAGATAATGATCTTGATTAAGTGATTCATAAAACATCACTAAACAAGTCATTTTATAATTCAAAGTATAAAATGAGGGCCCCACCATCTCCTTGTATTATATTTGCATTAAAAGGAATGATAAAAGTGATTTTCAAATCACTTACATGATATCTCAAATATTGGAATCAAATATAACATGTAATGTCATATTTAAAGCCTTTCAAAAGGTTCCAAGGCATTGACCATCTCAACCTACCTTATTCTGCATTTTGACAATACACACATGTGCAATATCACTGGTTTTCAAAGGCATCATAATGAGCTCCAAAACACTTGGCCAATATGGCCGACCTCCAAATTCCTTGGAAAAATATACTCTAAATCACATGATGTAGGGAAAACAAAAAGGCATCACATGTGTTGCATGGCACACTCCATATTGTATTGCTAAGGACCTAGCATAAAGTTGAAACAAGGGTAAACACCCCAAGGCATAAAATGCCTAATGCAATAACATATGATTTTCGGCCCCCATTGCATTTGACACATGTTTCAATCTTTAAAAGAATGGGACAAAATCCCATGGCCACCAAAGAATAGGGTTTTACCCTAACCAACAAAAGATGGGAAAAAAATGAAAAAATGTATTCATTTCTCACCTTGAGCATTTTGGAAAGTTGCATTGCACCACCATAGGGTTTCTGAGGGCACAGAAAATGGAAGTTTCAACTGGTTTTTTGATGGAATTTTATATGGGAAATGTATGAAACACAGGTAAATGCATTTATTTGACATAAATTTGCACTTTTTTCCATTTTTTGGAGCTCCTTCAGTTGTTTTAGGCCATGGCCTGTAGCATTCTCTTATCATTTTGTTCACTCTTCTCCTTTTTGTTGTTACTTCTCCATTCAGCCGCCATGAAAAAATTTAAATGAAGCTTTTTTTGGAGAGACAAAGCTTTGAATATTGCAAACAATGAGAAAAAAAGCTACAGGTAAGCCCCACCAAACTTATTCCATTCTAATTTCGAGCAAAAGAAAACCCATGTTTTCATTTCTATCTTGAGAAAAGGCATGAAATGCTTGTTGTGTTTTCTGCATTTGATAATAGGAACACTTCATTGTTGTTTCTATTGTTTTTCGTGAAGAAAATTACTCTCTGGCTACAGCCATGAACAAAAAATAATGTGTTTTTGATGTAGCTTTGCTTATTTTGAAAAAAAAACATAACATTTCTTCGATTCTCCTCTGTATTAGCAAAATTTTAACAACCCAGAAGGGTTTTTGATATGTGGGAGAAGAAACATGGCCTAGGAACTCAGCCTCCATTTTTCTAAACTGGGTTTCCTCTATATTTTCCTTTATTCTCTAAAAATGGTGATGCTTGATTCTTGTTGAAAATATTAAAGCTTTTATTTATCTTTTCAAAAGAGAGCAACCCTTCATTTTTCTAGAATTTGGCCTTTGAACTTTTCGTAGCTAATTAGGGTTTTGCATTATGGGACTCGCCTCCATTTTGGCCACGATCTTTCATATTTTTCCTTTTGATGAAGATTATAACATATTGTAGCATTCATCTTACTACAAACCTCGTACCTGTAGCTCGTAACTCCATGATTTCTTTTATTTCAAAGTGAATGAAAAACTCACATCAAGCTCCATTTTGTGCGATAAAACCGTGCAAGGTAATAATAAGAATGAGACTCTGTGGGAGGGTCACTAGTTGAAACAAAAGCTTCCTTTGTTCATTTGGTAATGTGCTTTCCAAGGGTTTTATCATTCTTTACTTTGAATACTATTCTTTCTTTACTTGAGCATAGACCTTAACCTAGGAGCTTTGTGTAGTATGTAATTATGATTGCCTACTGGTTATCTTTGTCTCTATTCCATAAGACGATGCTGCCAAGGTGAAAAATAAAATAAAATGGTTTTCTAAATGATCAATTACATTTCACAGCACGGGTATAAGCTCAAAGTTCTTGCATCTTTTCCATTCTTTCATCACACTACTCTTTTCACTAACTTGTACTACCATAGACCTGTCCTTTCAAGGCTTTTATGCACTCATCATTATGTAATTTTTGTATCATATCATGAGATAAAAGAATCAAATATTATATGCTTTACCACTTCAAATTCTTATTGCTATGATGCCATGTTTTATTCTCCATAGTAATGATTTTCACTTAATATCCATAGCTAAAATCTTTCAATATTTTTCAACAGAAAAAGATTCATACCAAAATGTATTTGAAAGATGCAAAATACAACAAATTTATGACTGGTCCATACCTACACTATTCTTGACATTCATGAAGTGGCTACTTTCTTTTAAAAGGGTAATTGTCTTATCATATTGTATTCCATTGGTCATGCTCCTCATGTATCAAGATCAGTGTGACTGGTATCTCCTTGGATCATCATGGATTGAATCACATTAAAGGCACCCTATTGGTTCAATATCTCCTCCAAGATTCTTGAAACTTGGTAATGGCTGGCTTGTTTATGAAGCATGATGTGTTTGAGCCATCCATAGTTGGATTCAATGTCACATTGTTATGAATGAAGTCTCATGTCCAATGTTTTTTCCATGAATTTCTTATTGTTCTTTGTCATGTATGGACAGCTCATGTATTGACCACACTACCCCTTCGGTGTTTTTTGACTACACTTTTGTGAAGATAGCCATTATTGGCATCATTCCTCACTGTTCTAGTGTTCTATATTGGCGAGATTTCAATGTTCCCTATAATAGAATTCAGCCAAATTAAAAACCTTGCAAAGGAAAATCATGGATACCAGGAAGGATAGGCCCCATTCTAACTTGAGAACACTCATTGTAATATGTATGTCCATCATATAAAGGATAGTAGTCATCTGAGTCTACATCTTGTTGTAGTATTTTTTCAAAATTCAAGGGAATATCTTCTATTAGAAATTGATGGATTCCATTCATATGTTTATCACAACCATTTGAATAATCACCCAAAAGAGTAAGTGAATGTTGTATTTGATTTTTTATGAGCATTGTAAAGATCTTAAAAGACCTTTGTGCTTTGCACCTGCTCACATTGTTCCCTTTTGTCAATCAAAAGTTTACTTCATTTTATATTGTAGCTGCTTCTTTTAGAAGGATTACAATCATGCTAATTTTTCCTTCTTGGAATCTCCTCTTGATTGCTAGTGTCTCTTCTTACTATAGTACTTGATATGTGCATTAAGAAACAACTTCTTCCTTTATCACCATTATGTAGTGATTTCTTGTTG
Organism: Sequoia sempervirens; assembly: GCA_007258455.2. Classification (NCBI taxonomy): domain Eukaryota; kingdom Viridiplantae; phylum Streptophyta; class Pinopsida; order Cupressales; family Cupressaceae; genus Sequoia; species Sequoia sempervirens. Next base: position 39,418,953 of record VDFB02047230.1, on the reverse strand, counting down.
TGGCATGGTGGTTGTTATTTCAATTGACTGCCTTCTTGTCAACTTGATTGTCCCCTTGCTGCCCTATATCATACTTTACTTGTTGCTTTCCTATAGCATGAGATCATTGCATTTTTGATGTCCTATAGCATGAGATCATTGCAATGCTTGTTGTCCTACATGAATCTATTATCTGATTCCACCACATTTGTTTCCTTTTTTCTCATGTGTGATACACAACTGTCTCCCCAATTTGATCCTAGTGAGCAGACACATGTCCCCTATGTTGGTGACCTAATATCTTACCATCCTATGTGATGTGCGATTGTCCAATAGGGTCAAGGTGGGAGGGACCTGACAATACTTTGGATTTCCCTCCCATTATTTAAGAGATGCATAATTGAACTTGATGCATCTATGATTGGACTTTATGCATCTCCAAAATCACTTACTTCTTTTTATAAAATGGATCAATGGTCCACTTAAAAAGATTGAAAGACAAACCCAACAAAATGTGTTGCATCTTTTGAATCTGATAATGAAAGTTGATCAACTGGTGTGATTCCATATTGATTTAATGCATTGATAACAAATAAATATTTGATCAAGTTGCTCAATTTTCTTTTCCTTTCAAAGCATGTTGAGCTCTACCCTCATGGGAGCCACATTTATCCCACATGCTATATTTAATCTGAATCAAAATAGTAACCAGACTTGTCCTAAATTTGCACGTGAAGCAAACACTTAGAAATTAAATGCATATGTTGGATGTGTTTGATGACTTCATTGTTTTCCAAGACATCCAAAGTCTGCATGCTTATTTTATGCACTTATGGATCAGTTTATATATGCATAGGTAGGTGTGTATGCAAGGATTGAGATATTTCATTGCTTGGAGCCTCGCTCTAATATCATTGCTTTTTTTAGATGCAGGAGCTAGGAGCACTACGGAGCTAGGGAGGACACAATCAGCTTGAGGCAAGAACAGCAGAGAAATCGGGTAACTTTGTAACCAATCATTCGTAGGCAATGATTGGTCTCCATTCTTATATGCACATTCATTTGTTTCATTTTACTTATTCATGTATAAATTGTTTCATATTTCCATTGAATAAATAAAGTTAGTCCCTTGGCTTGTGAGGGACATGTACACTTCATGATTATCAATAAAGATTATATTTGTACACATATGGCTCATTTTTCTCATTTGTTGTAATTGCAGCATTGGAATGAAAAAAATTGCAATCTGTTTCATTTGACAATCCTTTTCCATGCATATTAAACCTAGCAGACTTATGGTTTATCTTTTAAATGCTTAAACAAACACAAAAGAATAAACATTAAACCTAATTTCAACTAAAAGCTAAAAATCAGGTAACAATAACTTCATTGAGAGGTAGGCGTTCGCCATTGTTAAGGGGCTTAAAAAGTTCCAACATCTCATATCTTGCAACAAGGTGGTTGTATATGTAGCTCATTCCAGTGTGTGTGAGTACACTATGGAAGGAGAAATCACCAAAAAAGGCCAACTGGATAACAAAGATCCTTGAATATGACATTGAGGTCAAGCCCACAAAGATCGTGTGTGGGAGAGGATTATGTGAATATCTAGCACAAGACGGAGTAGTAGTTGAGGAGGAACAACCCAAGCTAGTTCTACTGAATGAATCTGAGTCTAAAGGCTACTGGTTGGAAAATAGAATGAGGTTTATGTAGACAAGAAAATATATGTCAGGCCTCCCTTCTCAAAAGAAAAGATTTAATATATTGCAAAATAGTGGATATGTACTCATTGAAAGAGTTATTTTCAAAAGGAACTTCAATAGTGTCCTTATGTGGTGTGTCACCCAAGAACACACACAAAAAATTCTAGACATATTTCATAGCATTCGCATGGGTGGACATTTCTCTGCAAAGACCACTGCCATCAAAATTATGTGTGCAGGATATTTTTGGCCTACAATTTTCAACGACTCGCATTCTCTAGTCAAATCCTACAAATAATTCCAATTTTTCACAGGAAGGAGAAAGAACTCGACAATGCCTCTAAATCCAATAGTGGTTGAAGAACCCTTCACACAGTGGGGGCTTGATTTCATCAAGATGATTAATCCCACCTCTAATTGGACATAAATGGATCCTCATGGCCACAGATTATTTCACCCAATGGGTCAAGGCCATGCCCCTGAAGAATACAACTGAGGCAGAAATTGTGAGTTTCCTTAAGAAACTAGTAACAAGGTTTGGTCCACCAAAGACCATCATGTCCAACAACGTGAAATCCTTCCTAGGTTTGAAGGTATGTTAATTCATACTTAAGCATGGCATATTCCTAAAGACATCTTCAAACTATTACCCGCAGGGAAATGGTTTGGCCAAGTCAACTAATAAGAATTTAGTCTAACTCATAAAAAGAATCAAGTTAGAACACCAGAGAGAGTGGCATAAGAACCTTAAAGCAGCACTTTGGGAAAACCACATAACCCCCAATCAAGTCTTAAACACTTCTTCGTGTGAGCTAGTATACGAGAAGGAAGTGCTATTGCCTACATCTATGGAAATTATCGCATTACAATTTCTCAAGTCTCTAGAGGTTGAACAAAACGGAGCCATGGAGGTCCAGTTGGCTGAATTATTGGAGGTACAATAGAAAAGAGAAAAATCCCTAATGGCCATGCGTAACCGTCAACAGGTGGTTAAGAAGTGGTTTGACAAGAAAACCTCTGAACAGGGTCTTAAGTGTGGGGATTTAGTACTTAAATTCAATGAGAGTGCCACAAAGCTAGGTCAACACGAAAAAATTTGATAGTCTATGGGAAGGCCCTTTTTGAATTATTCAATGCAAGCAACATAATGCATTTGAATTAGAGAACATGGAAAAAGAAGCATTGGGAATTCCTTTCAATGGAATTCACCTGAAATTGTTTAATTAGCTTTATTAATCATTTTACCAATGTAAATATGTAATTATGTAAATATTTTTATTTTTTTTTTGGTCGAGTCTTTATAAGCAGAACCCATGATACAAGAAGTAGAGAAAAGAAAAAGAGACAGAAAATTTGAAAAAAAGAGCTATATATTCATTATAAGGTAATATGTACTTTGGAATATTACAATGCAAAATGGCTCTTAGGCCAAGATTTTTGAGTATATATATTAAAAAATTTCTGAGATATATATGCAAAAAGGAGGAGAAAATTTATCATTCATTCAGCAGGGTCAATTCAGATAGCAAGAGTAGCAAGTTCAACAGGAACAGCAGCAGGGGCAGTAGGAGCTTCGTAGCAGCAACAAGTGGAGGAGGAAACACCAGGTTTCTAAAGTCAATATACCACTCCACATCATAGAAAATCACTACATCGTAGCATCTTAGAAAGAAGTGCCAGGCATGTGAAACCCTTTGGCAGTGTTCTCCAATGGTCATAATGCAAAATTCACTCAAAATGGTACCCATGGCACCACTGCATCCTCTTCAATATGTCGGCAGAGATCACTAGTTGTTGGAATACCCAGGCCATATACTACATTCATCACAACTTCACCAAGGCCTCTGAGGTAGCACTTTGGGAAGCTTTCCATGGTAAGCCTTAGTATCATCTATTTTGGTACCTAAATTTCAAGCAAAGAGGCAAAAAAATAAGAACAAATATCAGTGTTTACTCTATACTTGTCCTCATACTCTATAAAATATCTCCCCAACACCCATTTCATTACAATTATGGCTAGGGAATGCTTATTCTTGGTCATACGCTTTAAATTCTTACTAGAAATATCACCTAGGAAAGTGACTTGAGACCTATTGCTAGTTAGCCTAATGGAAGTATCCATTGCCTCTATCAATAAACTCAATTACCAACTGTAAAGTCTATTGTTATCCTTAGGTTTATTTATAGAGGTAAGTAGGGTACAATGAGTGTGATAAGCATGAATCTGATGATTGAGAGAAAACTCAAAAATCCCACTGAGAGAAAACTTCAAAATCCCACCAGGTTGTGTTTCCTATGTGTGAATTGCTACATACAAATTAAGAATAGGTAATTAATAACCTAAAACTTGCGGCAGGTGCTAAGTGTGAAGCTATGGATGCTTTTTAGTCTCCAAGATCAACTCAAAATATTTTTATTACTCATTACACCCTTTGCTTAATCATTCTTCTAAAGTTATTAAATGAAAAAGCATATGAAAAAATTTGTATGCCTTAAATTACCGGCTCAATTTCCCAAGAGATGGAATCATAGGACATGATGTCTAATCATCATTATGAATTATTGTCTTTTCAAAAGGTAAATAATTCATTTTGCATGAATGAAAGAGTTGCTAGTACATGCCGAATTTATTGCAAAAAGGCAACGGTTGTCTCCAACTCCAGTTCAAGAAAAAGCTAGTGTTGCATGCAAAAGAATAACACTACGAAGATTTTTTAGTACACTATTTTCTATGAAACAGCCCAAGTGAGAATTGCAGAGAGGTTGAGTGTTTGCAAAAGTCTACATAATCCTAAAATGGCCCAGAATCCTAAGATGGAAGCACAAGGAGATGTAGTTGAAAGCTTGTATGACACCATCTTGAAGGCACCAATGGAAAATGTTTTCAATAACATCTCTTATGCCTCTCCTGGAATATTGGAAAATCCAAAGTGGCCTCACATGCAGGTTGTACAAAAGACAAACCACAAGAGCAAAGCCCAAATAGTGGAAGATTGGGACAATGTTCATGACCCTAAGCTCAAAACTAACCCTAAGAGCCTTAGGGAAGCAGCCTGAGAAAGAATGAAGAAGGTCGAGGATAATAACCGAGACTCTTTGGAATACAGGTGGTGGTTTTGTAGTCTTCCACAATATATGGTTCCCTTAGTACATCACTTCTTAGAGCTAGTTCATGAATGCACTCAAAATTTCAACCCAGATATCGGCATCATAGAAGGCCAAAACCTAAGGGTGGTGATTAGCGTTGAAGATATTAGGGATATGCTATACATCCCTACAAATAATGGGATAGAAGCGCTGAAGAGATTCACTATAGGTGGCTTGGAAAAAATTTGGAGGACCAAAAAACATTCTCTAAGATTTTATAATCTAGAAACAAAAAGATCCAAGGAAGATAACCACTCACCACAGTTTTTGATTGGGCACAATGTTTTCAACTCAAATCTATAGGATTTCATTTCTATGTTGGCTTTGTTTGTGGCATGGACAGTGACAAGGAGGTTGAGGAGTTTCAAATGGGTTTGGGGTTTCAGTTAAGTAGACAACATTCTTTATTTTGGTATGAATTCATAGAGGTCATTGTTTGGGAGATGTTGGACCAATCCAAGGAATATCACACATAGTATAGGTTCGGGTTTTCTTCTTTCCTTGCTCAAATTTTTTTGCACCAAAACCCTGATTTCTTTAGAAACTATATGGGTTTGTCTATATTTGATGAAAGTGGGGTAAGAAAGTCGGTTTCTGTGTGGACTCCTCTCCTTTCCGTAACTCATGATTACTATGGATTTTTTGAGTTTATCTTGACTCCAATTTTGCAAGATTTTAATAAGGAGGATGAGGGTGGCTATTATCAATTCTCCACCGAGAAGGTAAGATGGATGCAAGATTTTGTTCCTCCATGTGATTGGTTCCTCGAGGAGGATTTTTCATTTTTCAAGTTGCATGGTTTTACCGAGGAACCATTTTGGCTCTTGATCTGTGTCAAAAATAGGGTGTTTTCCCTTGAGGTATTTTGGCAACTAGCAATTATAGATCTCAGGTTTTGTAGGGGAAAGAATAAGAAAGGATTTTTCAAATTTCCTTTAAGCTTTGGTATAGTAATAATGGAAAAGAAGCAGATGCATGGTCTGCTAACTGTGAAGCTTGCTCATCTGAGGCTAGTATTCATTTGTGAGAAATTGGATTATAATCCTAATAATGAATTAGCGGATCTAAACATTAAAGTGACTCACAACTCTCGGCCCTACTGGGAAACTCGACAGAACCTGCAATCTAGGGACCAGAATTTCTTTATGGACCTAGCCTATGTTCCCACTAATGAGAAGAGGCCGCCATGGCTATCTTTCTATTTTCCTTTGGCCAAGCCCAGTGACAAGTGTAAAATTGGGGCCACCCTTTATAATCAATTGGCCAGGAAATACCAGTGGAGTGAGGAAAATATTTCCCAATTTTGGGTTTATCGTTAAGAGACCAAATGTCTTGATGCCCAATTCTAGGAACTAGACATGGATGACAAATTTGATGATCTCTGGAATAGAGAGAATGATGATACCGATGCAAGCAGAGATGAGGAGATAGGTCAATAGGAAGAGGCTACAATAATGAAAAGAAAAGAAGCAAAAAGAGACCAAATGTCTTGATGCCCAATTCTAGGAACTAGACATGGACGACAAATTTGATGATCTCTGGAATAGAGAGAATGATGATACCGATGCAAGTAGAGATGAGGAGATAGGTCAGTAGGAAGAGGCTACAATAATGAAAAGAAAAGAAGCACAAAAGGCCTCGGTAAAGGGAGGTGGACAAGTGCAAGCAGAATAGCCTGATGAAAATCCTCTAAGTGCACAAGCAATTGAATCTCATGTCATGGCCACCCTACCTCATACATGGGCTACTAAGAGACCTAGAGCAGCCCGGAAATCTTAGGAAGTCATAGAGGTGGACAATTCTTCACCCTTGAAGAGGTTGCACACCGATGCCACTCCAGGAGAAATCTAGCAAGTGCCTGCAACGAGCTAAGGATCAGTATCTTCAGCAACTCAGGTATCTTTCTCTCCCCTTCTTCTCGCTTCTCAGTCTTTGGTTAACCCTGTTGCATCTGTGTCTCCAATCACTTTGAGTGTCAGCCTTTCATTTTCTACTTTTTCACCCACAAGAGGTTCCTCTCAATCTACCTTCTCTCCAATCGGACAGATAGCTTTTACTCCCCCATGGTTTGTTCCATCTTTTTTTGGGGCCCAATCTGAACCTTCTATTGCAAACTCTTTTAATTCCATTGTATTGGCTCTGACTCAACCTTCCCAATAGATGGTAATCTTTGCATCTCTGCTACCACCACAACCCCTTATGATTCCTTCCACTGCTTCCCCAACTAGACCTTGGCCTGGCATTCTCCCTTTCTCCCCATTGGCAGTAAACCTGCCAAAGAAAACATTATCTGAAACCGCAATGATTTCATTCCATTTTTCTCTTCCTCTCGGTGCACCCTTCACTGATGAACTTATTAGGCCACCAGTAGAATTTAAGGGGGAAAATATCATGACTAAGGCTGCGTAGGCTAGAAGAGCCCAGAAAAGAAAAGAAAAAAATGCAGCAATACTTGTCGAGCCATGCATATAGACCCTCTTTAATGAAGTTTAGGGGTCATTAACATTTGCAACCATGACTCCTAACATCACCAAATCACAAGGGAAAATGCAACCTAAGGATTATACTATCCATGTTGTGGGGATCAATCTACATGCAGCCTAGCCACAAGACAAAGTTGAGCTAATGGAGAAGACTCAGCAGGTTGTGACTACAGACTTTTTGAAGTATAGTCACCAACTGAAAAAGCGGGAAGAGGAGATCAAGAATTTTAAAGAAAGGGTGGAGATTCTATAGAAAAGGGAAAATGATAAGGACACTGAAATTGCACACTTATCTCAACAAATGCAGGTGGAAAAGGACAAACTCTAGGAGGAACTTGCAAAGTTCTAGTCCTAGGATCCCAACCTAGTTACCAGTCTGCAACAAAAAAACCAGGAGCTTCAGGACCAATTGGCTCTGGCAAAAAGAGAAACCTAGGAGAAAAATAGCGAGCTTCAGGATCAACAAGCTCAAATGGAGTAGGAAATGCAGTAGAAGGGCAAGGAGCTCCAAGACCAACAGGCTCAATTCGAAAACAAGATCCAAGAAATAAAGCTCTCCCTGGAAAAGGAATCTAGAGCCCAAGGTCAAGTTGAGGAGCTATTGAAAAGCAAGGATGCTGAGTTGGGGATTCTACAAGGGTAGCTCTCCGCAACGGACAAGAAAATTGATGAGTTGATGGAGATCGGGTCTAAGGAGTTGGAGATAATTCTTTTGAAAATTCCTTCCTAACCCCATGTTCCTCAATCGGATCTCCTTTTGGTGGCTCAGTAGTTATATGTATCCTACTGGGAGAAGGTTAATTCTTTTTGTTTGACTCTGCAACAGGTACTCCAATTCATGGTAGATGCGGAAAATTTAAGCAGGGAGGTGCATGGAGTGATTGAGCGGGTTCCACATTTCATTACCAAAAAGGCTCCCAAGGTTGAGAAGTTGTTGGATAATTTGTACACTGTGACAAATATAGACTTGGTAAAGGTAGGGATAGAAGACCAAAGGTCATCTTCCAAAAAGGAAAAGGAATTCATATGTTGTCATGCAGCCATTCTCTAGGCTAACAATTGCTTGGTAATATTGAGTCAGACTATCAATAATATGTGGATGCAATTCTCCCAATTGAATCAAATGGGCTTGCCCTCCCCCTTTCTCTCTGATGATTTGGTGGTCACGGTGGAGAAAATTACAACAAAGATCAAGGGAAAGCAATGAGATTTATATTCTTTCCAAAAATTCAGTCAACCTCCCACAACAATGGACATTGAAAGTGCCACCCATTAGATAGTGTGACTTCTTTTTTAGCTTGAGTCTGGGACCGGGATCTCCATGGAACTGTCATTCAAAGAAATTATTGATCTGCATGAGATGCAAGAGAATTGGCGTGCCTTATCAATTCCATCTGAGGCTGACTGGATACCTCTATACACCATACTTTCAAGGCTCTGATTATTTCCCAATGGATAAGGCTATGGTTTTCAAACCAAAAATTTTGGGTTCCCATTCCATAGGCGAAATTCCCCTGATAGTCACCAAAAGCTGTGGATTTAAAATCCTTAAAGCTCCCTCCAAGTGGTTATTGTTGGTTTTGCATTGGCCATGGCATGTGCTTCATATGTTTGAATATTTTTGGGCCCCTTTTTGTAGCTCCTTCATCTGCTTGCACCACATTTCAACTGTACGTTCATTTGAAATTTTTATTCCCTTGCTTCTCCTTCAATCTCCACCCTTGTGCCACATGTCTAAAGTATGTGCCTTTGAGGATTCTCTCTCATTTGTTTTACCTTAGGCTCCACTAGTAAGCCATGTTGCATCATTTCACAAACACCTTTTTGGGTAGGCCTCACAGTCAAAGCTTAATGCATTCACTATGCCACGTGTCTTCTCCATGGGGATTTTGATTGCAAGGGAAGGATGAATGAATGTGAGGCCCCATCGCTATGCCATGTGTCCTAACCAACTCTATGTGTGGGTGACATGTGTCATCTAGAGATTATTGTTGCTTCCGCTTTAGGACTACATTCATCATTGCAGGAGGGTGCATTTTGTTTGAGGCCACTGAATGCCACATTTTAGAATCTTTTTTGTTGCAACAGTCTTTGAGAATCATTACAACAGGAAGCATGGCCTGTGCATAGGGAATTTTTAGGGATATTGGCTTTCAAGTAGTGGAGGGATCTATTTATTCTACTTTGGCTCTTTGTGAAAGGGTTTAGAAATACACAGAAACAATACTGGAAGACTATAGGCCTTTGTATTGTTTTTAATTATTGTATTAAGACTCACAGACTGTGCCAATTTGTTCAACCTCTTTTTTTCTTAGTTAATTGATAAGACATTATATTGTGTTGTTTGTTGTATTGAATAGTTTATCTACAAGACTTCTACAATTTCAATATAAATTTTTTGTTCAGATCATGTGTTGAACTCTTCTTGTTTAGTAAATGTATATGGAAGTTATATTATGTCATTTGAATGACTTATTCATAAATTCATCTATGCTTTCTGTTATTTTCGGGCATGCAGATTGTTGAACGAGCCCTCAAATCTCACTTGAAAGGGAAGTTTTTTGTGCCTACTTACTTACATCTTGGTGCATCGCCTTAGATTAGAATTTATTTTATATATATTCTTTATTTTCCCTTTCCAACCCCCCCCCCCAAATATAGGAAGAGTCAGCTTCTTTTAAACTCAGAGGTCACTCAGTTTAGCGTAATTGGTTCCCCCATTAACTAAGTTTCCCATAAGGTTGTGTGTCTAGCAATTTTAGGCATCAACAGTTACAAAGAAATAGAATGCTAAAGAGCATAGGCACAGATGTGTCCTTGATCATCTGTTAAAAGAAAGGAATAAAAAATTACCTAACAATCAAACACCTATGCACAAACAAATCAATAGGAATTACAACCTTCACCAACACATGAAAATGAACCTTACATGACTCAACTAAAACAAAACAAACAAAAAAATGCAACTGACATTAATTAAATCTCCCATGGTGATAAATATAGATGATGAAGAATAAAATGCTAAAAATGATGAACAAGTGCATAACGAGTTATCTTTATTAGTTTCAAAGTATATTGATTTATATGGGGAAACCATCATGATCCCCCTAATGAGAGCGACTCACCATGTGTTGAACCTGGTCATGCTCCTAGTACGATAATTTTTGTAGTACCTTTAGCTAGTTGTTTTTCTTCCCTATATGATGAGCAAGGCTAGGATGTAGAAAATTTTCTTTAGATCAGCTTGCATGTGTGGTACTCCTATGTGTTTGTTTTATGTGTCCCTTGTGTTTGCTTGTACGTGATATGATCTCTCCTGTTGTGATGTTTGGTGTGTATTTGTGTTTGTGATTTTTCTTTGGAGGACCCTTGTTGGTTTGTTGGAACAAGGATACAAAGGAAACGAATCTAGTGTAGCATTCTTCTATTTGTATCTCCATTCTTCTTTATATTTTTAGCATTGTCTTTTATTTTTATTCTTGTGTTTTCCTTTTGGGGACAATGCAAGACATTGAGAAATTTAGCTATCTTTCATAATGACCCAAAAGTTTGTTTTCTCTCTCTCTATGTGTTATTCTTCCATTATGTTCGTTGTTCCATGAGTATTTAGGGAATGACCCTAGTTCTAAGCTCTATTATATCACTATAGCAAAGACATATACTGACTCTAGATATATAGATCAATTATGTGTTCATCCTTTGTGTTGCTTGTTGCATTACATTTCGGGAAACCCCTTATCATGACGTAGCTTTATTTAAAAATATATCATTGGCATAGGGCTTTCCAACTAAGCTTTCATGTCTTCATTGCATGGCATTTATCATTTTTCTACCTTAAATAAATTTCTCATAGCATGGTGTTTAGAAATTTCTTTAAGGTGGGGGCATACATTGGCATTATTTTCTTGACTTCTTTCACACGTGTTGAACTTAGTGATATGTTGACATTGGTATTTTTGCTTCACTTTGTTCACACACATTGGACTTAGTGATACATTGGCGTAGAATTTTTGTGGCACCTTATCAGAATTATCAGGGAGTAGAATTCTTGGTATGGTTGATAATGGGTACACAACTAGTGAATATCAAACTTCACTAGTTTTTGTGTGTCTCTCATTTTTCTACTTTTTCTTGGGGGATCACCTAGTGAATATCGAATGTCACTAGCCCATGGTTCCTTTGGTTTGTGATTCATCTAGCAAATATTAGACTTTTTTTAACTCGTGAGTCATGAACGCCTTTGGGTGTTGATCCTAGAATAACACAACTTGCTAGTTCATGAGTATTCATACCCTCCTTGTGCATTTCATTTTGGCATTGTGTATGTTTGTGTATATTTTCTTGTTACATTTTATACATGTGTGTCCATTTGTGCTAATGTTGGTTTGTTGTGGGATCTTGAATTCTAGGGGCTTGCACATCCCCCTAGATTCATTATCATCCTATCTCTTCAACATTTGGACAATCAGACCCCTCTTGGCATATTTTCTACTTTAGTTTGATTTTGAGCATAAGTTCATACTCTCACTAAAGTGGGGGCTAAATGTAGCATCGTAAATTGTCAGCCTTGACAATTTCACACTATATTTTTCTCTCCCTTAAGTAATTAGACCTAATTGAACACCTAATTTCCTAAATTATGCATTTTGTGGCCCATTTTATCATTTTCCAACAATTTTCAAGTACAAAACAAATGAATTCATTTAATACTTTACCCCTGACTCCTTAATTCCCATAAAATAGGTTTGGGACACTAGTGCCTAGGGGGGCTATGTCCCCCTATTTTAGCTCCAAATTCAAATATGTCAATGTCGACATTTTATTATTTAAATTCAAATGTCTAATGTTGGCTATCAAGATTTATTTTTTGGGAAATTAGAATAATTGCATATAAATACATAGTTATTTCATTATTTTAAAATTAGCAAGGAATATCTAGCATTAAAGAGTAATTATTGGAGAAATTATTGTCAAGAGAATTATCAAGCAAGTCAAGAGAAAAATTTTAGAGATTTTTGCAGCAATTCAAGATTCAAGCATCATTTCAAAGTGTATGTGAGTTTTTTCATGTTTAGGTCATTATATTGTTTGTGAATACTAACCCTTGTAGGTTTCCAAGCAACTCAAGCAAGAAGCATTCAAACCTTGAGGATATTTATGTGACTTCATTCCTTCAAGGAATTCATTGAAGGGTGGTGAGTTGTAACGCTTTGTTGATTCATCATTCCTTTTTATCATTAACATTGCCATTGTGGAAGTGGAAACACTAACATAGGGTTTGACTAAGGAAATCCCCTAAATGGCACAAACCTCTTCTCTCTTTGAATGTGCATGTTTTAGGTCTAAAGGAGAGTGGAAGAATTTTGAAGGTTAATTATCCATTGTTGCAATCAAATCCTACACCTTGACAAATCATGGAAATTCAGTTACAGAATTATTTGACAATGTGACAAGTGGAGAATAGAAGCCCTCATCTAGCACCAAAGGACCATGAAATCATATCTAAATTATCCCTACAAAGACAGTGGTGCCTAGGGCACCTATGTCAAACATTTTCAACTCCAAATGTATATCTTAGGTGCACAGTGTCCTGCTCAGTCCATTTTTGTAATCTTTTTATATTTGTGACTTCCCAAATCTATTGTTTTGCATTCGAACAACCATTTTCATCATTAGGTAAATTGAATCATTGCATTTCATCCTTAAGTTCATTTAAAATTTAGTCAAGGGAAGGTTGACTTACCTTTCAAGTTGTAAGTCAATCATATATCTTGTCCAAATCCAATCAAACCCCCTTTTATTTAATGAAACAAGGAAAAGGTGTATAACCCCCATGAAGGTAGATATCCCCTAAAGGGATTCTATTTTCCACCATTTCGTATTGGTGACCCCTTTTTCTATGTTTCACTAAGTATTTGAGAAATTAATCAAGCAAGAGAAAAAAATTAAGTCCATTTCAGCTTATCGAGATAATTCTTGGAAGAAGTTTGGTTGGTCCACATCCTCACCATCCTTCAAGAATAATAATTAGAATTAGGATTCTAAACTAAAATCCAATGGAAAAGAATCTAAAAATAACAAAAATGATTCCTAAATTTGAAAGAGAAGCAATTATTTAAAAAAGAAGAATGGAATCAAAATGATTGTGTAAGTGAGAAGAAAGAACCTCTTGGTGGGTGTTTTTCATGTGGAGGTGATCATTGTGCAAATCAATGTCCAAATAAAATCCAAAGGAATTGGTTTTGCACCTATTCACTGCCTTCTCAGAAAAAAAAATTCTAGAAAAGAATCCATGTGGTTGTGGATAATCATTAAGCAGAGTACTAAATTGCTCCTATCGAAACTATAGGTTTTCTTTGGAATACCAATTTCTATTATTATAGATATCAATGCTAAAAGAAGTTTTATAACACCTATTTTTCTTAAAAGAGTCCCTAGATAAGCTAGTTATATGGCCAACTCTTGGGCAATTGAGTATGTAAACCAGTCAAAGGCTCAAGTAGAGTATACTTGTTTGCAATAGAAGTCAATCTATATGCAGCCCCATTAGGATCATATGATGTCATAGTAGGGATAATTTGGTTGCGGTGACATAGGGCTAAGGTAGACTATTATGATAAAATAGTTGAATTCTTAGATGATTTGGGAAATTCAATGTTGATTCAAGGGATCAAACATGAGATTAAGACTAGGTAGGTGTCGGAAATGTATCTCAAGAGAGCTAGGAAAAAATGATTTCAGTTATTTGTATCCAAATTGGATCAAGAAGAAAAATCAAATGAGACATTAATCCAAGATGATATTTTTATGATTTCTAGGATGTATTTCCTAAAGAGTTTCTAGGTTTTCCACCTAAGAGAGCCTTTAATTTTTCAATTGATATAATTGCATACTTTGAACCAATATCCAATGCACCTTATTGAATGACAACTACAAAGTTATCTAAGTTGAAAGCCCAATTGTAATAATTTCTATTAATGGGTTAATCTAACCTAGTGTGTCACCATGGGAAGTTTCAATGATCTACATCAAGAAAAAGGATAGGAATTTTCACCTATGTATTGACTATTGTATGTTGAAAAAAGAAATGATCAAGAATAAATACCCTTTACCTCACATTGATGATCTTTTTTATTAGATGCATGGTGCAACAATATTTTCTAAAATTGATTTGAGAATTGGTTACCATAAATTGAGAAGAAAAGATGAATGCATTCACAAAATAGCTTTTTAAACATGATATGGGAATTATGAGATTATAGTCCTACCTTTTGGAGTGACTAATGCATCAATAGCATTCATGAATTTGATGAATAGTCTTCACAGATTTCCCAGTCAAGTTTTTTCTTATTTTCATAGATGAAATTTTAGTATACTCAAGGAATAAATAAGAACATTCTCAACATTTAAATTTATCCTATAATGATTAAGGGAGCACTATATGGTAAATTGTTAAAATTTAAATTCTTTCAAAAATAAGTACAATATTCAAGACATATCATATATGTGGAAGGAATTGTAGTAGATCCCTAAAAGATAAAATCCATCGTGGAATGGCTAGTACCAAAGAATGTGTCAAAAGTATGTAATTTAACGGGATTGGTTAGGTATTACAGAAAAAAAATTCCTAAAATTTTCCAAAATTGCAAACCCCATCACCACACTCTAGAGAAAAGGAAAATGATTTGAATGGAAAAAAGTGAGGAAATTTTTAGCATTCTTAAAGATAAATTTACTTATCCCCGAAATCTCAAAGTTCCAAATCCAGAAAGACATTTTGTGGTTGTCACTGATGCATCGGGAGAAGGATTGGGTGGTGTACTCATACAAGATGGGCAAGTTGTAGCCTATAAATCCAATAAATTGTGGTCATATGAATTTAATTATTATCTATGTGACTTGTAGCTAGCTACAATTATGCATGCCCTAAAAGTATGGAGACATTACTTGATGGGAAAGAATTTTGAGCTTAAGTTAGAAAACCAAGGTCTTAAGTACATTTTCACTCAACCAAACCTCAATGCACATCAAAGATGATTATTGGAAATTTTTCCATATTATAATTTTGATATTTTAATAAAATGGAAAGAGAATCAAGTTGCAAATGTGCAAAGTCACAGAAGACATATTGCGGCAATGGCCTCAATTCAAACAACTCTTCAAGAACAAGCTTTGAGGAACTCTCCAAGAGGTG
Source organism: Sequoia sempervirens (assembly GCA_007258455.2). NCBI lineage: Eukaryota > Viridiplantae > Streptophyta > Pinopsida > Cupressales > Cupressaceae > Sequoia > Sequoia sempervirens. The sequence goes on along the minus strand of VDFB02047230.1, from coordinate 39,403,444 downwards.
AATTTGATGAAGGGTTTTGATTTGAATAAAATGGGCCAATGAGAAATAGAGATAGAATTTTTATTCCAAATCAAGTTTAATTTATGAATCTTGTTCTAAAAGAAGCACATTCTACTCCTTATTCAAGGCATCCACGAGTAACAAAATTGTTATTAGATTCAAAACCACTTTATTTATGGAAGAGTATGAAGAAATATGCTACAAGTTTTGTATCCAGATTCTTAGAATGTCAATGACTCAAGGTTGAGAATTAACATCTAGTAGAATTTTATACCCTCATGATATTCCTAAATAGAAATGACAGATCATTTGTGTGGAATTTTTCCAAGGACTACCTATGTCAAGAAATTTTTATGACACAATTCTTGTGGTTGTGGATAAAATTACAAAAGTAGTGCATTTCATTCCAAGAAACCTTAATTATGGAGCACCTATTCTAGAAAGAATATTTTTATGAGAAATTATCTCAAATAGAGATGCAAGGATGACTTCAAGGTTTTGGAAAACCTTTTTTTTAGCACTAGGAACCCATTTGAATATAAGTTCAATGTACCATCTAGAAATGAATGGTCAAACTAAAAGAGTGAACCAAGTGTTAGAAGACCTATTAAGGATTTATTATATGAATTAGTAGTACAAATGGGAGGAGTACCTTACATTAGTTAAATATTCTTTCAATAAATCTTATTATTTTACTATTAAAATGGCTCCTTTTGAAGTATTATATGGTAGGAAATGTGGGAGAAAAAAAGAGATAGGATTATCCTTAGGCTAGAAATTTTAATGGAAGTTAAACTAATCTAAAAGAGATTAGTAGAAGGAAACAATAAACAAAAAAATTATACTAATTCCAAGTGTACTACATGATAGTTTTTTCATTGTTGATAAAGTGTTATTAAGATTAAAACCTTGGAAGAGATCAATTATGTTTGGAAAATTAGACAAACTATCACATAGATATGTGGGTCCATTCAAGATTTTAGAAGAAACTTAGTTTCTTAAAAACTAGCTCTACCACCTACTTTTTCTCATATGTATATTTCTTTCATGTATCTTATTTGAAAAAGTATGTATCTAGTTTTAATCATGTTCTTGATTGGAATTTTCTTGAAGTTTTGGATCTAAAAGTGATCTCAATCAACCCTCTCAAATTTTTTGAGGTACACAAGCTCTACTTGCATAATAGATAAGTCACTTAGCACAAGGTCTAGTGGTACCAATATTTGTAGGATAGTGCAATCTAATAATATTATAAAAAGCTCCATTGAAAATTCCCTTATATGTTTGATCGAGTTAATTTTAATAAAAATTGTTGGTTTTGTTTAACACTAGCTAAAATAAATCATTGAGTAGGATGATCTTTAAGGGGGAGGAGATGTTAACCCATGTTTGGACAATTAATTATGTCATTTTAACTATATAATTCAAATACTTTGTTTTTAATTTTTTAATATTTTTTCAAAATTTGTAATTTGAAGATAATTGTGTTAATATAGTTTTATTTGATCATGATATGTGAAAAGAGACTATCAATTAGATATCAATTAAAATAAATAGATGTGAATTTCTTATCTTCAAGATGATTGCTAGTGAATTTTAATATTATGTTATGGATGATTTGGTTAATTGGCTAACTACCTTGTTGGTAAAATAAGGTGGTTGCAAGAAACTATTTTTCCCTCTTGAACAAAGAGGGAGAGTATCATCAGAGAGAGGGAAGTAGATTGGGGAGAATCAAAATTACATCATGAATCTGGGAACCCATGCACACACAGTATTGTGTATAGTTGAATGAGTTGGTTTGGAATTTTTCTTATATCATAAGTGTGGTGGTACCATAAGTCATAGAATTGTCATTGATATGTTTTTTGTTTGTTCTCTCTCATTCAGTTGATATGTTTACCTTTTGAAGTTGGACATCGACTCCTTTTCTTGTTTTCTTTCATGTTGATGTTGTCATTAGTGTGATGAATTTTTCATAACAAGAAAGTGCTTGGTTATTACATTTAAATATATTTTTAAATAATATATATATGAAAGTAGATATATATATATAAAGGAAATTATGAATATTTGTGTGTATTTATCTTTATATATACAAATGTATATATTTATAATAATATGTTTGTGTGTATATACATGGGCATATATATAATTTCTATAATATATATATATATGAACATATATATTATTATTTTATTTTGAATAGAATTGAATTTTTAATCTCATTGAACAATTTTAAATTCCATGTAGTGGAGATGGATACAATGAATTTATTAATGAAAGTAGTACTATGAAGTTATGCTAGAGTTAAAACTCCAATGAACTACATTTGGAATAGTGGTAGTTGAGGAGTGGGAATTAAATGCAACATGCATATATATAGACATAAATCATTATAGATATATTTAAATGTAGAGAAGGGATTGTTCTTTCTCTTTTATTGGTTCAGGACCTTCAACCTTTTTCTATTCTGCAAAAAATTGGGAATATTTGTTTAGTGTTATTGAGTTTTTCAAATATATAAACGTATCAATGTTATACAATTTGTTAATTCTCAAAAAAGAGTAGGTATTGTTGTGTTCAATTATGGACCAATTGTATGGTGATTTGACCTTATACAAGTTTATGGGTATTGTGAATATTTGTTAGTAAATTTTGATTTTATATAGGTCTATGGGTATTTGATGACAATGCAGGGAATAAACCAACCCAACTCACTATCCTCTTGACAACAATTCCAATCACTAAACTGAAAACTTCCCTTGAGGCAAACAACTTTCAATGCAACTCTTCTTTACAAGGCAACTTTCATTCACAATTCTCTTGAACAGGGCACAAAAACCATTTCTTGATTCCTCAAAACACATTTGAAAACATCAAAATAACTAACTCAAAACCATTTCCCAACTCAAACATCTCAAATAAGAGAACTCATAAAATGGACTGTCCTTAACTGGCCCAACTAGGCTTCCACTGTTCACTTGCTTATGCAACAATAAAGACTCTTAGGATTCTTAACTTGATTAAAAGGATTGTAAAACTCCTCAATTGAACACTCCTCAAATGATTACATGGCCTTTTCAAATGGAAGATAACAACTTTTGCAAATTATATCCTAATTAGGATTGTCCCCAAACTATCATAACAAGACAGTCAATAAAACAAAATCCCTAAACTTTAAATTCACCAAAACCTAACTTGAGATGGACTCTCAATAAACCTATGCATCTTTTGAAAACATAATTATACAAGGACTCAAAAAACCCCTATCAAAACTCATAAAATCTCAATGTACACCATTATTTCCAAATTTTTAACAAATTGCAAACCTAGGGCATCGTGGAAAATGCCCAAAACATTTTCCACAGACTCTACATCTTTGGCATATCTTAAAGGACATAAAAAACTATCTTCTCACCAATTTCCAGAAGGTTCCATCAGTTAAAATGAAAGAAAATCAATTTAGATATCTCACTATTTACCCTTGAAGAGGGTTTAACCCGCCTAGAGTAATTTAACAATATCTTTCTCAATTCTCAATGGATTTGATTAAAACCAAATGCATCATAAATTATATTCATGGGGATTTAACATACAATGGAGAAGGATTGGATTCAAGAACAAATATGGTCATACAATAGCCTGAAACACAGAAAAATGTAGGAAAATAATAGAAAACTAAACTTTTCATTGATTTCCTTACTCCCACAACATATCCCAACCTTCCTCAGACATTGTAAGGCTAAAAAATGCTTTAAATAACCAATCCCAATGCGTAAAACTAACTCTTTAACTGCCTTGACTCTTCACCTTCCACATCACAAATTGCACAAATATGGTCATACAATAGCAATTTTGCACAGAAAAATGCAGGAAAATAATAGAAAACTAAACTTTTCATTGATTTCCTTACTCCCACAACATATCCCAACCTTCCTCAAACATTGTAAGGCTACAAAATGCTTTAAATAACCAATCCCAATGCGTAAAACTAACTCTTTAACTGCCTTGACTCTTCACCTTCCACATCACAAATTGTTGCATTTTACAATTTTGCTTTTGACAACATTTTGTATATGTTGCAACTTTTACACAATATGCTCAAAATACCTATCTAGGGCCTATTACAAGCTAAATTTTTCCATATAGGCCTTATTGAAACATAAAATCAACTATAAAAAATCAAAAACCTAAAGTTGCCTCATGGAGGCATGTTCTTCCTAGGGTGCACCTGCACTAGTATTGTGAATACATGTTAGTATATTTTGACCTTATACATGTTGTGTAAGTATTATGAATATATGTTAGTTTCTTTTGACCTTATAAATAGGTCTACATGTATAATAAATTCATTTTAATATTATTTGACCTTATATAGGGTTGCATGTACAATAAATACCTTTTAATATTATTTGACCTTATAAAGTCCTAAAAATGTAAGAAATTCTTGTTATGATTAATAGAAATATATATTGAGTGTTGTTTAAGCTATTTCAAGGTCTACATTTTGTTGGGATTAATATGGGTCGATGTTTAGACCAAGGAATGAGGTTTAAATGTTAGCTAGTTTTTTTTTGTATTCATTGGGCCAATAACTCAAGTATTATTACACTTATTTTAAGGATAGAAAAGTTTATCCTATATGTCATATAACTTCACTTTTTTTAACTATTATTTAAGTGATAAAGATATATATACATATATTTATATCAGTATACATGTATATATGATATATACACATGTAGTATCAATATATATTAAAAAATGTAATTTTATCTATCTATATATATACATGAATATATACATATATAAGAACAAATATATATATATTGATAATAAAACCTAGTAAGGGATCAAGAGCCCAATAAAAAATGGTATAACCCAAAATTCCTTAAGCAAAATAGATAGAAATATTGTAATCTAATCCCCAAAACCACTATCAATACCAAAGAATAAATATTCTCAACCCAAAAATATATAAATATAACATCCGCATAAAAGGGAAAATTACTATGGTCCGACTCATTAAACAATATATATATATATATACTTTTCAACATCAATATCTAGTCCTCTCCATCTCCAAACAGGCACACTAACATTATCTAAGTCACACACATAGGTATATGAAGGCCACACACACTCAAGGATCAGGATACCCAGCTTAACAACACTCCCATCAACCACCTTGCTAATATCGAAAGATTTCCCCATTATGTTTCTTACTAGTATGTCACCATAGGACCCCATCAATCACCATCCATACCATCCTCCATTGAAACCTAGAATGCAAGCTTCCAAAGAGGTAGAAAGCATGAGCTACTTGAGATAATAAAAAGAAAAAGAAAAAAAGAAAAAAAAAACATGAACTAAGATTAAAAGTGGCAACATACAGACACCAACTATAATAATAAACACTCCTTGCTGCCAACACTACACACGCTATTATCCTGGCCCATTATTAGGAAAATATATATAGATATAGTTATAGATATGTGTGTGTGTATATATAAGAATAAATGTATAAAAGGATTATATTTATATTTAGATATAGTTATGAATACCATTTGAAGGAAAAGACTTAAATTAATATCAAACTTGTAATTTTTGTTTAGTAAAAGGACTCATGAAAATATTATAGTCTTTCAAGTTACCGAGGACTAGATTTAGCAAATTGTGAATTGATTATTTGATTCTTATTAACCTTCTCTAGGTTTGCTAGTTCCAGATACATTTATATATTATCATGAATAAGAGATTTTATATCTTTATTTAAATATATAATGCTCAATTTAAATTAGACATATATAATGTTTATTAAAAGAAAAAATTATAAATTCATGTAATAATTTTAGAAAATTGAAAATGTGATTACATGATGGAAATGTATAATTGTGCACAACAAAAGCATTTTTACTAAATTCTTATTATCTTTGAAACCTATCACAATCTTTATTAGGTAATTTTTAGTTGACATAAACTATTAAATCATCTAATCAAACTTGTGACAAGAGGGTGTTTTCTAAGATAGTTTTGTATTTCTTTTTATGAATACTTGAATTCAAAATAATAATTATTGTTAACCAATTTGAGATAGAGGTGTGTGGACATACGACACACATATATTGTAAAATGCGTATTTATTTATCAAAATATTTGGCCAAAGTAATACAAAATCATTGCTTATATTATCAATTCACAATGTCTAACTGTTTACAAAATAATCAAATTATATCATACTTAGCTAGAGGGAATCTAAGTTGTGTGACAAATTGTTTATATCTAGGCACAACACTAGTTCTTGAATGGGATGATGACCTTGATGATTCCCTTGATCTTCTACCCTTGTAAAGGGTAGGGTCACTTACATGGAAGGTGTGGAAGACCATTGGTCTGTGGTTGGAGGAAAAGAACTTGAGAGATTCTCTCACTTTTGTAGTTGAAGAATTTATATATATATATGAATATATATAAGAATAAATGTATAAAAGGATTATACCTATATTTAGAGATAGTTATGAATATTGTTTGAAGACTTAAATTAGTATCAAATTTGTATTTTTTTTTTAGTAAAAGGACTTATAAAAATATTAGTCTTTCAAACTACCTAGGACTATATTTAGCAAATGTATTGAGTATTTGGCTCTTATTAACCTTCTCTAGGTTTGCTAGTTGCATATACATTTATATTATCATGAATAAGATATTTTATATCTTTATTTAAACTAGTGTATATAATTCTCAATTTAAATTAGACATATATGTTTATTAAGAGGCAAAATTATTAAATCATGTAGTAATTATACAAAATTGAAAATGTGCTTACATGATGGAAATGTATATTTGTGCACAAAAAAGGAATTTTTACTTTAAATTCTTCTTATATTTAAAACCTATCATAAACTTAATTAGGTAATTTTTAGTTGGTATAAAATATTAAATTATCTAATAAAACTTGTGATAGGAGGGTGTTTTCTGAGGTAGTTTTGTATTTCTTTTTATGAGTACTTGAATTCAAAATAATATTTTTTGTTAACCATTTTGAGATATAGGTGTGTGGACCTATTAAACACATATCCATTACAAAATGTGTATTTATTTATCAAAATATTTTTCTAAAGTAATGCAAACTTATTGCTTAAATTATCAATTCACAATGTCTATTTATTTATAAAACAAACAGATTATGTCATACTTAGCTAGAGGGAATCTAAAAGTGTATGATAGATTGTTTGTATCTAGGCACAACAATAGTTATCAGATGGCATTATGACCTTGGTGATTCCCTTGATCTTCTACCCTTGTAAAGGGTAGGTCCACTTGCTAATGAAAATTTTGCAAGGGACCATTGGTCTATGGTTGGAGGAAAATCATTTGAGTGATGATCTCCCTCTTGTAGTTAAAGAATGTGAAAGACTTGGTTACTCAAAAATATTATTTGAATTTCACATAATATTTATATTATTCATTATTTGTAGAATTTGTATATTATGGCATTATCATGATGCCTGTAATATGCATAACGAAATATTGATCAATGCTTTGTCATATGTAATATTTAATAAATGATTATATGTTCAATTGATGTAAGTGAATTGCATAATATGTTTAAATTTTATATGAATTTCTTAATATCAATCATGAGTATTTAGTTGTGTTTTTTTTTTTTAATTTGTGTTTTTTGAATGATTTAATATGTTTAGAGAAAATGAACTATTGTTTGTCATAAATGAGATAGATTTGGTCAAGATTACCTTCATTTTTGGATTTTTCTTAATTTGTCTTGATTTACCTATGGTTTTAGGATTTTTATTAGGTTTCTGGTGCAAGAGCACCTAGTGAAATTATGCTTCCAATAGGAAATCATGTAAATTTGAACCTTTAGTCATGTAATACATGTAAAATGGTCATGTGTGGACCCATTCAAGTGTATTTGAGTCTCTAATAGGTCTATAGGAGGTCAAAGAAGTCAAATTGCAAAAGTTGTCTTTTTGTTGCAAAAGTTGCAAAAATTGCAAAGTGCAAAATTGCAAGTTGTAAAGTCATCAAGTTGAAGAGTCATCTTTGCAAAACTAGATGGTGGATTAGTTGTGACTGATGGGGCAATCAATAAAATTGATGTAAACATCTATTTAGGGCCTTGTGAAGGCCAGAAAAGCATGGGAGATTGTATTTTGAAAACATTTTGAGAATAAAAGTACCATGTTGTATATTTTTAGTGTTTTATTTTTGTTGTCTACTAGTTTGTATGAACTGTATAGAAAAATTAGGCTACAATATCCATTTGATTTCATATTTTCTTGTGTTAACTTCCATTAGGAAAAGGTTTGAGGAATTTCCATTAATTTTAGAGGATTTGGGAGTATTTTTACAATAAACTATTTTGAAACCCTCAACTCAAGGGTTTTGAGAGTCTAAATTGTATTCAACAACCATTCCAAATCATTTGAATGGATTACTGTAGGGTTTTTTGGTGTTTTTGCATGTTGGTAGATGCAAGGGAAGTGAAGATACAGAGTTTTTGTTGCTTCTCCAAGTGATTTTCAATTTTTTCCATGCAATAATGATGCCTACAAGTGGTGATATGAAGAAATGACAGTGGCCAAGGCTAGGAGATAGTTTATTTAGCTTGTTTAGGCCTAATTCAAGGTGTTTGAAGCAAAAACTAGGTGCTTAGAGGTCTAGAATGTATACTTTCACTAAACCCTCACTATTTGAGCATAGTTTTAAGCATTGAGCAAGGGTTTTAAGTTTTGTTGCTTTGGTGAGTGATATCTTTGCTAAATATTTTTATTTATGAGTTTTTTGACCTGTTGAAGGATTGATTATAGTTAGTTGAGGTTGAGGAGTGAGTTAGTGAGTACTTGCAGGGCGGTCATTTTTTTTATAGTCTTTCCAAAACAACAGTACTTGATTTTGAAGTATGTTTAATAAGGATGAACTAGGTCCTATAATATGTGATTATATTTGAGGAAATCCACCAGGTTTGCAAGTTATGCCCAATTTAGTGTTTTGGACTCCTACAAGCAAATTCTAGTCTTTGGGTGCAAGCAATTGGGAATCTGATAAAATAGTGTTGTAAGAGAGTGTTTTGGCTTTATTTTTGTCAAAATCAAGATAATTGAAGTGTATTAGGGTCTGGTAAGAGTTTAGAACCATGATTTTAAGTTTTGGTGTCTTTGAGCCATGTGGAATCAAGTGTCAAAAAAGAGGATTTTGGTGAAAGTTTTAAGAGATCTTCTCAAGTTTGTGTTTTGGGTTTTAAGAACTCCTGAAGTTTGTAGATGCCCTACATCAGTTTAACACATGTGCTTTCTGATTTATCATCTTCACCTTGAATTTGCATGTCCACCCTAAACTTTGATGTTTCTATAGGTAAAACATTGAGAAAGGTAAAATGTACCTTTCACCACATTTACATTTCTCTATGTCATATGCATTCTATGGTGTGAACATTTTTTCTCTATGACATATTTTCATTGCAATAATTTCTTATCATTTTCTTGGGGTTTAAACATTTCACTAATCATCTTTTGCAACCTAACCCCTTGTGTGTAAAACTCCTCATCTATCCAATACTCCTTTGAGAAACTAATACCATATTGTGTTGTAGGTTTTCTTGTTAAAGGACCAATCAATTTCTACTAGATTTAGTTGCACATTTAATTAAAGTAAATGAACAATAGTTTGTCATGTTTTTGAGACAACTTGGTGTGTATTCTCTCTCCTCACACTAAAAAGTGATCTTGGAGATCAAAACCACCATTTTCTCTCTTTTTTAATCATTTTCAATTCCAAGGTAATCAAGTTTATATGCTTTCTCCTCACACTGTAAGGAAATCTTGGAGATCAAAAGCACTTGATATTTCTTTTCTCTACTATAATTTCCTTATAATTTTTAATCACAAAGAATATGACCCAAACCCATTTGTTTTGTCGAGGCATACAAATTTGGGAGAGATTTGAAAGAATCTCCTATTGGGAGGACACTTGTCATTATGACTAACCTTGCAAAAAATCCAACCTTGTAAAGTGATAGATAAATGTGGGTTACCCTTATTCATGAAAGCATGAAAAATAATGAATAGTGAGAATTGGAATAGTAGGTCATGTCATCAATAGACTAATAAAAACCAAAAAAAAGGCAAGATTAAAAAATTATAGGAATGAATGGTTTTTTATAGGATTGAATACATCAAGTTAGAATATGTAGATGTTACAAAAACTAGATGGTTCACTTCAAATCAAATATGTTAAAATTAGATACATCATATTGTGAAGAAGATGCAATGTTGGAAAGAAAGTGTGGCGATTCATGCAACAAATGTATCAAATTGGCCTATGTCTAAAATATAATGAGATATCTATCAAATAAATGATTTAATCTACACCAAACCCATTATAAATGGCACAAATGAGTTAAAATATCATAATTCCATATAAATAGAGCTAAAAAAAACTAAAATGTGGAAAATGAGATGAGGGGTGTCAAGCCAAGTTGTCCCCAAGTTGTAGGTAAAGGTGTTGTAGAAAAAAAAATATGGTGACATGTATAAATAAAGATGGTGAAAGTAGAGATAACATGGGGAACCAAAATCCTACAACTTTAAATTCACAAAAAAAAAATCAAAAGAAGATTAGATTTGGGATCCACTAGGTATTGCAAAAATATGAACAAGAGGAAACAAGGAATGAAAAAAAGACTCTAATACAAAGAAACCAAGCCTATAACTCACCTCCAAATGTACCTCAAATTGAGCCTAAAAGGTGGTGCACCCAAGTTGAGAAGTATTCAAGAGACCTTGTGTTAAGTGGAAAATAGATCCATAATCCAACAAGTGGATTAGCTTAGATCTACTTTTCCCTTTTGGACTTAACATTAGAACACAAACCAACTAGGATTTGATGATTGGCTAACAACCACAATGGAGAGCCAATATACTAGGGTTTGGTTCATTTTTTTCAAGGAGGGCATATTTGATGTGTGATTTGATTAACTTAATTTACATAAACACCCTAGATATAACAATGCAATTAATCCCACATATGAAGATGAAATTTTTTTAAAATGGATACAAATCTAAGATGTGTAGATACAAAGGAACCTGTGATATAATTTTGAGCCTAAAATGCAAGGATAAGGGTATTGGTGTTCCCTATTTTGGATGTTTTAGCTTGTTTAAATGTCAAATCCCTATATCATAGTCTTCTCTTTGCTCTTCTAAAACCTGTTGTTAATAAAAGTTTTGAATCCAACTTGCACACATGGAGAAAGGGGAAATGTTGTGTTGTATAGGATTTTTCCTCAATCAAACCCCCTTTTTTGTGTTTCCACCTCCACAAATAGTAAATGATGATCGTATAAATCATGTACCCTAAATTAGGTAGAGGAAAAGTAAACAATAAATGATTGAAATAAATAATTGATAATTGATAATGTTACCTTGGGCATGAAACCCCTATCAAAGTTACATCACATCATAAGTTGCCACAAAGATTTGGTTGCTAATGCATGAATTTCCTTAAATACCTACAAGAGGTTAGTCCACATAAAACAATATATTGTTGTAGTTATCATGTAGAGAAGAAGTCACATGTATCTAATTAATTTGCACATAATATTTTCTCATAGTTCATAACAAAGTGTAGATGTTTAAATGAGAGGGAAGACTAATTTATTTTTGAGTTTCAATATATTTTTCATTAACCATTATGTCAAGCCGATATTTGATTTTGGATTTATAAACACATTAATGTTGAAAATAGTGTTTGAGATTTAGGGCCTAATTAGTGGGGATAGGGGTGTCGGGGCCCCCTATTCCACCCCTATTTTTATTTTTTAGATATTTATTAAATAAATATTTAATCTAATTTCCCATATTTAATTTAATTTTCCAAAAATGGAAATTAAATGAGTAATAAATAAGAATATGTCATGTCCCTAACATAAAATTTTAACATAAAGACTTATTTACAGATTGAATTCAATGAATAGAAACAAATGAAAACAAGGTAAACTGCAATATATATTGAAAAACTTCATAATCTCAACCATATATATGATACATCAATTACAACTCACTAACAATAATCTAGAAGATATGCAATGCTACCATAGATTAATAGTGTTATTAAATTTATTATAGATTCCTTGAATCTTAGATGCAATCCCTGAATAAGAATTCCCTCAATAATCAAAGGGGTTTTGTCCTTAGATCCTAGTGATCATTTTGTTTTTGTCCAATGATCACAAACTCCTATGGGTTTTCATCCATAGAAGGAATTAGAACACAAGTGCCCCAAAATATAGAGAAATATCATAATAATCTAATGCATATTACAAGAATTAACTCCCTATATTTATATGCTAACAAATTCCCTCAAGGAATAGGCCAGCCTTGAGCCAAAACGATTCCAAAGCCCGAAATTTAAATTTCAACACACTACACTAAGTCATCCTTGAGGCCAAAGTAGCCTTTTGGAGTTAGAACGCCACCCTGTGGACCTATCCACATTTTTTCTTGTCTCCTTCCTTCATCCTAATACTTCATAATTGGTTTCATGCATTCCTTAAGTGACCCACTCAATTCACCTAAGGGACTATTTGCTAAGGGCCTAGCACGATCATCTCCTAACAATGATATCATTTTAGAACCTGGTCCACTTTTCATGTGCTTTGGATATGATATGAACATGCCTTTGTAGAATGTATTTTTTAATCCATAGATTGAGATATGCTCTTGCAAAGGAATGTGGAGAAATATTTGAATCTTCCTTGGCATTAGAGAGGTGAAACTGGGCTATTTCTCAAAGTGATCTTTTGTTAGCGATACCTTTCTAGAAATTGATCTTTTCCTTATAAAATTTGAGTAGAATGTGCATGATTATTAGGTGAACTTAGTCCCTTGGTCATAGGTTGATTGGCTCCATTGGGTGGAATGTGGAATGTTTCCTAGATGCCAGTCTACAACTATCTTTCTAAATAAAGGGACATGACAAATCCTCCCTTCCCAAAATTTCTTTCCCTCAAGCAATGCAAATTGGGAAGTTCTAGAACTTCAAATCCTTCCCAGGTAGCATCTTCAAATAGAAAATTATTCTAATGGACAAGACACTCAAATATATTATGGTTCCTTATATTTTTGTTTCTTGTATCAATTATCACTTCCGAAATAAGGATGAGTTTCCCTTCATCATCAAGTGGCAAGAGTTGTATGCAATCCCAAAACCTTCTTTAGACACAAAACATGGAATACATTGTGGATTCTAATATCTTCTTAAAGTTCCACCTCATAAGTGACTTCTCTAATATTTTAAGTTATCTTGTATGGCTTATAAACTCGGGCTTGATATTTTTTTCCCCTAGACTTTCTTGATACTATCTATATGGATGCAATCATACCATATCCCCCACCTAAAATGACCTTTGTGTGTGCTTCCTATCTAAATACATCTTCTACTAATTTTTGGCAACTTACAGATGATCCTTGAGAGTTCTAAAAATATCTTGACTTTGATTTACCAAATTTCTCACTATTGAGACTCTACTATCTATGAGGAATAACTTGGAAAAGGTTAATGTATCATAACCATAGATTTCTCTAAATGGAGACATGCCAATGGACAAGTGATGAGTTATGTTGTAGCAATACTCTCCTAAATGTAGCCATTTGATCCAATATTCTTGTTGACTAGTGACATAATTCCTCAAGTATTCTTCTAGATACTTGTTTACAATTTCAACTTTTCCATCAGTTTGTGGATGATAGCTTATGCTAGGAGTGAGTTTGGTGCCCATCAGTCAAAATAATTCCCTCCAAAATTTACTAAGGAACCGGTTGTATATATCGTTAGCAATGCTCTAGGGTAACCCATGCAACCAAAAAACTTCTTTGAAGAATAAATTTTTAACTTATGGAGCTTTGTATTCATAGAATATTCCAAATAAATGAGCATATTTAGTCAATCTATCAACTTCAACATAAATATAGTCTTTCCCTTGCACCTTGGGTAATCCAGTATTGAAATCCATGGAAATAATTTCCCATTTGTGTTTCAAAATGGGAAGAGGTTGTAGCAATCTGACACAAAACTCTTGCTCCTTTTTGTTTTGTTGAATGTGTCAAATTCCCTAATATGTGTCAGAACATCCTCCTTAAGGCCCTTCCAAGAGAACCTTTCTTTTATTTGCTAATAAGTTTTGTAGAACTCGGGATGCCCTGCCATAGGTGAATTATGATAGGGTTTCATTATCTTCTCTTTCACCTTGGATCTAAAAACTAGAAACACTCTATTCTTGAATAGAATAAAACCTTCTAACACCACATACTAGTCATTCCTTTCCTCACCTTACATAAATTTGGTAGCAAAAGGATCCCTAGCATATTCCTCTATGATTGAATCTTCCATTGTGCTGATGTGATGGATGCATGACATAGAGTAGGTCTCATAGAGAGTGCATCCATCATAATATTCTATTTTCCTTTGACATATTCAATATAAAAATCGTATGCTTGAAGTTACCCATCAAATTTTAATGGCTCAGGAAGAATTTCAAGTTGTAATCTGATTTGACCACAAATCTTCCACACACCAGGTATTGCCAGAACTTCTTTGAGGCATGCATTATGAATAGCATAACTTTTTCATACATGGAATATCCTTTTTAGTTGGCACTAACTTCCTATTTCAACTGATATTGGGTTCCCTTTCTAAGAGAGGGAAGCTTCAATTCCTTCACTAGAAGAATCACATTCTACAACAAATGGAAGTGAGAAATCTAGAATTGCAAGAACCGAACAAGAACTCATTACATTTTTTAGCTTCTCAAATGTCCTTTGTGCTTTCTCTATCCATTCAAAGGATCATTCTTTAGTAATATTGGTGATAGGCACCACAAACTAATAAAATCCTCTAACAAACCTCCAATAATAGCTACATAGTACAAAGAAACATCTTAGCTGAGACAAATTTTTGGGAGGTGACCAGTCTAGAATAGCTTGGATCTTCTATTGATCAATCTAAACTCCTTTAGCACTAATTACATGTCTCAAATACAATATATTTTTTGACCCATACAAACATTTGGACATCTTTACAAAGAGAGACTCTTGTTCTAGAATTCCCAAGGCTATATCCAAATGCTTCAAATTTTCTTCCCATATTTTTCTATAGATTAGATCATCAAAGAAAACCAACACAAACTTCCTCAAGTGCTTACCAAAAATATGATTCATGCATGATTAGAAAGTTATTAGAGCATTAGTGAGACCAAAGGGCACAACCAAGAATTCAAAATTCCTATAATGACATTGAAAAGCACTATTCTATATATATTATTCCCTTATGTGGATCTAGTGGTATCCAAACCTCAAATCAATCTTTGAAAAGTACATTACGCCATGTAGCTCATCAATCATTTCATCTATCCACAATATGGGTTGTTGGTTCTTAATGGTCTTCTTGTTCAATGTCTAGTAGTCTATGCACATCTGGAAAGTGTCATCCTTCTACTTTACCAACACCACAAAAGATGGGAAATGACTCGAGCTTGGTCTAATGTAGCCCATATCCAATAACCCCTTTATTTCTTTCTCTATCTCCTTCTTATACATCTGAGGATGGCAGTAAGGAGTTATCATAACCGACTTGATCCTAGTTCAAGTTTTATGATATGATGGAAACCTATATCTGGTGGCAATCTAGGAGGCATATCATTGAAAACCAAATATCCTTATCCAAAAAAAATTGTACATCAATATGAACTTGACCATTCGTACCTTCAAAAGAGTCTTTTGAAATCACCAAACAACTAGCAATCTAATCAACTTGGCTCTTCTAGAAAATCATTTCCAATCTCTTGGTTAATACTACTTATGAACCTCCATTAGTCATTCCCTTTAGGACCACATCCTTCCAATTGTCTTTGAACTTGATTTCCATCATTTGGTAATTTGAATTATACTCACCCAATGAATGTAGCCACTACACACCTAAAATTACATCAATTTCACTCAAACCAATAACATAGAAGTCATCACAAACCTTATGATCTCTAAGTGTTATGTCTAGATTATGGACTTTCTCCTTGTAGAGTAATTTATACCCATCTTCCATAGTGACAGTGAATCCTTCAAAATTTTACATGTTTATCCTTCCTCTCCTTACAATTCCTTCATCAATGAAGTTATGGGTAGCTCCTCCATCAATCATAATAGTCACTCTTTGTCTAGAAATAACTCCCCAAACCTTGAAAGAGTGGTACCTATGTGCATTAGATAGAGACACCAATATACCACCATTTCCTTTCTCCTTATCTTCCTCCTTGAAAGGGAATCTTTTGGATCATGAAACTCTTTGGATCCATCTAATTCTAATTCTTTATTAGAAAGGACTTCTATATAGTGAACTTTCCCTTTACCTCGATATTTGTGTCCTAGAACCCACGGCTCTCTATAAGAAAAAAAAAATTCTTCCTCTAGAGCTCATTCTTAGTCTCTTTGTCTACCTTCTTCACCATATTAAGAGTTTCATATCTAGGTGCTAATACCAAAGCATGTAGTGGTCTCTTCTAAAAATTTCCCTTATGGTACTATGTATTGGGCTTAGATGGGGGAGAGAAAAAATTCTTCAAAATTGGTGGTTCAAGGGTTAGAGCCCTTTTAATAGCCTCTTGTAAAGAGATTGGTGTAAAATATTTCACAAACCCCCTAAGAGGCTTAGTGAATCTTGAAATGAAAAGGTGCACAATCCTCTTTTTTGATAGTTCAGGTACCATCGCCACAACTTTTTGAAACTCCATTATATAGTCCTCTACTGAGTGATGTTATTTGATCATGGAAAACTTGATGAAATATTCTTATTCATCCTTCAACTCAAATCTATCAAGAATACTCCTTTTGAATTCATCAAATCTACATATTTGATCATGGCCTTGAGTGGTATGGTTGTGAAACCACCATTCATAGGCTTCCCCTTTGAGATGCAAAGAGGAAAATTTAATTGCCTCTTTCTTTGTCATAGGTTTGAGCAAGAAATAAGTTTCCATCTTTTGTAACCATGCTCTAGTTGAGATCTTATTACTCCCATCAAAACAAGTTGTTGCAAGTTTTCCCAACTTATGTTTTAGATCCTTTCTTTGTATAACCCTCTCTTTTGTGGCTCACTCTTCCTTTCAAATTCTATGTAGTCTACATAATACATCTTTGATTTGATTTCTTTTGGTAGTTATTGGTACTCACCATGCCATCTATGAATAGTCTTTGAATTGAAAGAACTAGTGTTCATAGGTTCACTCCTCTCTTGTTCAATTTTCTACAAGAATATGTTCCTTGTGGTCCCTAATGAAATATTATTTGTTGCATCATTAATTTTTCCATTGTTGATGAGATCTCTCCCTTCTAACCATTGTAATTTTAAATTCCACCTGACATCTTATCTACCAAAACTTTCAATACATCTCTTATCTTTCTAGGGTTGCAG
Organism: Sequoia sempervirens; assembly: GCA_007258455.2. Classification (NCBI taxonomy): domain Eukaryota; kingdom Viridiplantae; phylum Streptophyta; class Pinopsida; order Cupressales; family Cupressaceae; genus Sequoia; species Sequoia sempervirens. Next base: position 39,385,960 of record VDFB02047230.1, on the reverse strand, counting down.
GTATATCCCTTAACCCTCTTGTGATCTCATGAATTTTTGCAATTATTTTCTTAAATCTTTCTTCATCTTCTGACATCTTTCTTTTCTTTGGGTTTGAATTTCCTTCTTGATCTAATTTCTTTAGTTCTCTCTTCTGGTACTTGATGTCCCTTTCGGTTAACATCAATCATCAGGAAAACCCTATAGGTTGGCAAAATCATGCTTTAATACCACTATAATGTCCCTAACATAAAATTTTAGCATAAATATTGACTTGTAGATTAATTCAATGAATAGAAACATATGAACATCAATATATATTGATAAACTTTAGAATCTCACCCATATATATGATACATCAATTACAACTCACTAACAATTATCGGAAATGATATACAATGCTCCCACAAATCAACAATAATGTTGTTAACTTCCTTAAAAATTCCTTGAAACTCATATGCAATCCATAAATGAGAATTCCCTCAAGAACCAAAGGGGTTTCATCCTCTAATCCTAGTGATCATTGGGTTTCCATCCAATGATCATAAACTCCTATGGGTTTTTGTCCATAGAAGAAATTAGAACACAATTATCCTGAAATATAGAGAAATGATATAATAATATGATGCCTATTAGAAGAAATGACTCCATATAGTTATATGCTAACAATTTTAATCAAGGAATAGGTCAGCCTTAAGCCAAAATGGTTCCAAATCCCATAATTTGAGTTTCAACAAGCTACACTAAGTCAGCGTTGAGGCCAATGTAGATTCTTTTGGAGTTTATGTGTCACCCTTTGGACCTATCCACATGCTTCCTTGGCTCCTTCCTTCATCTTTATACTTCATAATTGGAACCACACATTCTAGAAGTGACCAACTAAATTCACCTAAGGGACTATCTACTAAGTGCTTGAGGGACTATCTATTGAGGGCCTAGCACAATCATCTTCTGACAATGGTATATTTTTGGAACTTGGTCCATTCTTCATGCATTCTAGATATGATGAGGATATGCCTTTTTAGAATGTATGTTCTAATCTATAGCTTAAATTATGCTCTTGTGAAGGAATACAGATAAATTTCTATATTTTCCCTACTGTCAAAGAGGTGAAACTAAACTATTTCTCAAGGTGCTCTTCTATTTGTGATACCTTTCCAAAAATTGATCTTTTCCTTATGAAATTTAGGAAAAATGTGCATGGTTATTGGGTGATCTCAGTACCTTGGCCATAGACTGATTGGCTCCTTTGTGGTGGAATGAAAAATGTTTCCTAGATGCCACTCTACTGTTGTCTTTTTGAAAAATGGACATGGCAGCATAATTAGGCACAAGCACTTAGGGGGAAGCCAAACATAGTGTGAAACTTTTAAGGTTGACAATTTATGATGCTACATTTAGCCACCACTTTAGTGAGGGTATGAAATTATTCTCATACTCACACTAAATTAATGGAGAAGATATATTTCTTTATATAAAATACTAAGGAAACAAGATAATACCAAAATAATATATGTGATAGCCCCCAAAATTGGGATCGGGTTTTATTTTGCAAAGTCAAGATAAACATAAAGTAGATATATCGCATGCAAGACAAGGAAAAATTTTATCATTCATAAGGCATAGAATGAGAAAATAATGGAGTACACATAAAAACATACATAAATCATACATAAGGTAGACACAAAGTATACAAGGAATATACACAACAAGCACATGGAATACACAAAGAAAACATACAAAATGCATGAAGCAAACATGTAGAATACACAAAGAAAATATGTAGAATACACAAAGAAAATATTTAGAATACACAAGGAAAACAAATAATACATGAGGTATACTTGAAACACACATGAAGAAAACATAGCATGCACATGGAGCAAATATGAAGCATAGAGCATACAAAAACAATGTTAGTACTCACTATATAAAACTAAATATTTGAGTCAACAAGGTAAGAAGACCTCGATATGTAAGGTTATCTCTAGTATCAAGCATCATATCTCAAATTTAAAAAATAATAATAATTCTAAAAACCATCAATAAAAAAAAATCATGCATATTAAAAATCCCCCATGGACAACACACTAGCAAGTTGTGTTATGCTAGGTGTCCATGTAAAATGATAAATGATAGGTCCCATAAAGCTAGAAAGTTATTTTATGCTAGTTTACTCATGAGACACATGGTTCTACTAGCTAACAAGTGTTGTGCTAGGTGTTCATGTAAAATACACAAATTCACAAGCTAGCAAGTTATGTTATGCTATGTGACTATGAATAGTACATAAATGTCTAATGTCACAGTTTGACAACCATGTATTAGGGAGCACATAAATGTTTAACATCATGGGGGATGAATTGATAACTATTCCTCAAGGGGCATTGTGAACAATACCACCATAGAGGGTTCACATCATAATTCAAATCTCACAAGATGCCAGTGTGTGGATATATGAAATGGATAGGGTGATATTCCCCCCTTAAAATGTTAGCATACTTATTCTAATATTTTAAGGAAAAAGGAGAGGGGAAGAGGGGATCCTCAAGAAGGATGCACACCTCCAAAACCTGTTATCCTTTCCTCCCCAAGTGTAGAGGCAAGAACAACCGTGCTAGATACCATCATGTTGCTATCATAGATGAAATATGGTAGCACATAATATTATACCACCATGAATGGCATGAAGATACAAGATGTCACATAGTGAGTAGAAATACAAATAGAGGGAAGTTTATCATTTAGAAGGAATTACTGCATCAACACATATAAAAGTGATAGCACCACAATTAGTAATTTATTATATTATTTCTCAAGGCTTGACATTCATTGGTGTAATTTCCAAGAACTCAATGATATGCATAAAATTAATGATTTGCATAATTACTTTTATGAAATTTCTTGCATGTTGGAGGAGGAAGAGTAATAAAGTGGGCTTTGAGAAGCCTCATCAAAATATGCTCTTTCTCAAATGGAGGATAAGGAATAGGAAGAAATCCTTTCCCTTATGAAGAAAAATTTTATTTCTCACTAGAGGAATTCATAAATACATTAGGTTATGGAGAATGGGATGTAGATGAAGGAGAAACCTAAACCCCTTTTAGCAAGGTATGGTGTAAGTTTCTTAGATCCTTAACTCATTGTTCCACGTTTTCATCGTATCCAAGTTTAGAAATAATTTTGAATCCAACCCCATAATGTTTTTCCAACTTAGTTGGAGAAGGAAAAGTCTTGTCTAAATGAGAAGTATGATTTTTTTGAAAGAGAAGTAGCAATATTGTCATAAGAAGAATCAATTCTTTTGCAAAAATGTAGATTCTTTTTTAGAGTTGATATGTCAAGAGGAGGATTGGTATTAGATATTTCCAGTGTATGAGGGATGAAATCCAAAGAGCCCCCATTGTCATCATGGGATGATAATTTTTGTAAAAAAAAATTATGTAGAAGGGGTCGAAATAGTAGGTTTGGGTTCTTTAGAAGATTGTGAGGATGAAACAAATGACTCTTTGGGTTTATATTGTGATGTTTTATACTCTCCTACAAAGGAGGTTGTAAAATCTAATGAACTCGAATCATCACCAAAATGTGTACTTGAATTTGAAGCAACATTTGGATCATTATCATTGTTAGGAGTTGTAGTGTTGAGATTAGATGTTTGAGAAGAAGGACAATATTGTGTGGATGCCACCAAAAAAAACTTTTATTCTTCAAGTTTTGATTATACTCCCCAATGAAAGAAGTTGTAGAATATAAGAAAGAATGTGTAGAATATAACGATCCCAAATCATTGTCAAAGAGTGCAGTCATAGGTGATTTACTACAATATCAATATTATTATCATTAGAAGATAATGGTTTGAATTTTGAAGATAGAATCAAAGTACTGAGAGAGTTAGAATTAGGAGTTTTATTTCTAACTTTGGTTTGCAAACAAATTTCAATATTTTAATTCACTTTAACCATATAGACCTTGTTATTACATACAAACTTCATTGTATGGTGAAGAGTAGACAAGAATCCTCTCATGGAATGAATCCATGGTCTACCAAGAAGAATATTATATAAGATTGAATTATCCATGACATGGATAAGGGTAGGAAAAATTAAAGGTCCTACATTAACAAGTAGTGTGATTGTATCTAGTGATTTTCTACTCACATTATCAAAGCCACAGATAAAAGAGTGTTAGTCTTGATGAGAGATGTATCCACACCAATCCTATATAAAAATTCAATGCTACCAACATTAAGACCTGATCCATTATTGATTAGAGTGTGCTTGATTTTATGTTTGCTAATGATTTTATATTTCAAGGTGCATTATTGGTGTAAACTGACACCTTTGGCATTGTTTTCATTAAGGGTGTCAGGAATTTTCAACATGGAGAAAAATAGAACATTGATTGAGAAATTTTAAGGTTCAAAGTACAACACATGGAAAATCAAGTTTCGGTTGATCCTTATTGAAAAGGATCTATAGGATATGATAAGTGGAACAATGATAAGGCCAACTGATGATGATGGAAGCAAAAAATTGACTATAAAGGATCAAAGAAAAATAGCATTGATTGGTCTTGCACTTTTAAATGTATAACTCCACCATATTTACTTATCAGAGACCTCAAAGAAAGTGTGGGATGGTCTTAGTTCTTCGTTTGGATCACGAGCATCAATTGCAAATATGGGACCAAAGAAAAATAAATTGGGTTGAAAATGATGGAAGGTGGTAGTATTGTTCAACATATCATAAGTTTCATTCCCTAATGAATCAACTAGTTGGGATAAAATATAAAGTAGATGATGATGATGATGATGATGATGACGATACAAAAGCTATTTTGTTAAATAGCATGCCTCCTAGCTATTTTAATATTGTGTTCACATTGAACAAAGTAGATGCTACCCTAAAAGATACAATATCTACTTTAATTGATGGAGCTAAGAAAATGGACTCAACTATAGAGGAAACAACAATGTTTAGGAAAAACAAGCCCAACCATTCCTTTAAATCTAGTTCTTCAACATCAAAAGGAAACCATTTTTTCAAGGATAGTATTTTATGATACTATTGTGAAAAAAGGGCCATGTTATCATGAATTGTATTTAACGTTCCAAGGATCTACTTAAAGGAAAGTTAATTATAGATAATACATTGGTTGCAGATGATGATAAAGAATGCCTTTTTTAAATGGATTTTGAAGACCCTCCACACGAAAATAGTGAGGGGGAATTATTTTCTAAATCAAATCAAAAAAATTGTATTTGTGATTAGATGTGTTTATCCCCAATCACAATTTTTTATTGTGAATGGATCTTTTTTTCCCCATTCACAAGATGGTGTAAGTGATTGGAAGTGTTTGTCCCTAGTCATAAGAGCTGGTAATTATGATTGGATGTGTTTGTCCCCAATCATAATTGTTGTGAGAAAATGTGTGTGTCCTTGTTAATAACCTTGATTTTGGTTAGATGTATTTTTCCCTATCCAAATTTGTTGTAAAACCTTGGGTAGAAGTGTTAATCATTATCCTCAGTTCCATGGGTGGATGTGTTTGTCCCTTTCCTTGGAAAAAGTTCAAAAGCATAGTGAAGCAAGTTCCACTATTGTTTTCCATGAGTAGTGTGTGTCCCTACTCTTACCTTATGATTAACTATTGAAGATGGTCATCAAGTATTGTTGGTCCACTTATCCCCATTTGGAGAATGATGTAATATGATGGGTGTTAAGAATATTGCATCATTACATTTATTAGGTTTGTTATGGTTTTTCAATTTGAACATTAGAATATTGTGTATACAAAACTCTATTATTGTATTTGATTATATGAGATTGTATTACAAGTTGTTAGAAAAACTTGTCTAAGTAAAGGTGTGTAAGGGGGAAATAGATCAATGGAATACAGCAATGAGAACAAATCAATTGAAATCAAAACAAGATAAATCCCAACATACTTATGAAATGTGGTTGTAAAGAAATGAATTCAACAAGAAATGTTAGTATAAATGAGAACATAAACGAATTCAAAGACTACAATTTTACCATCCCATGTCGAAGTGTATTCATATTGATAATGGATGTTGGATTGCTTGATCAATATGAATCCTCCATGTTTGAAAAAACCTCAAAGGTAATAGTAATGGTGATCTTGAATGCCAGAATTTGCTCAATGTGCTTCAATAGTCAATTTGGCGTGACCTCTCCACAAATTATCTAGATTATTCAATCGTTTGTGAGAAGGATGAAGTTTTTTTAATAGATTTATGATTTACAGATGAACAATCAAGATTCAACAATGAAAGATCAAGATCAATGGTTCAGAACTGTTGAGAGGAAATAGATTGATCAATCAACTCATCTAATTGATCCAATTAAGGGATTTAATTGGACAATCAGTGGGATTGAAGAAGTTAGTTTGACTGTTTAGTGGGATTAAAGAAATTAGTGGGATTGAGAAATAGATTGAGAAACCAATGGTCATGATTTATTGAATCAAGATATGTGAGGATGTATTAATTAATTTAATAATTAATTAATGTCTGAGAGGAACATGCAAGTTGTATTTGACTTTCATAAATAAAGGTATATTTATTTATTGACCATGTTGAGTGATTTTGGGAAATTTGAATAATTGATTTAATTATTCAAATTTGGAGAAGGAAAAGTGGCTTAATTAAATAATTAAAAATAACTATTTAATTAATTTAGATGAATAAGTAATGTTAGTGACATAATTAAATAATTTGTGTTTATTTAATTAATCACGAGGAATAAGGTTAAATTAGGTGCTGACATAGTGAATTAATTAATAGAGGAAAATAGGGTTAATGATGCAAATGATGTTAGAAAGGGGATTAATTATGTTAATGAAACAAAATGCAATAGTGATAATGAAACTGTTGTCAACAAAAATGCAGTTTAGGATGTGTGATATGTGTTAAGCCATTTTTACATGTCTACATTTTGCCCCTCTTTGACACAATGTACTAGTTATATTATTTCAAAGAATTTGATGTTCAAATCAAGATTTGAAAAATTTAATATGCCCCATTGTGCCTCGAAAATCAATGGAAGGATGATAAAATGTTGAGCTTTCCCCTGGAGAGGTCGGAGAGAAAAATTACTTTTGCAAGTTGGGCGCTCGACTAGGTTCTAAAGTAGTTCTGATGTGTGGAGAACAAAAAATTAAGGCCTGGGGCTCACGTTTAGGATTTTGGATGGTCATAGGTGTTCCCAAAATTGACCTAGAAGGAGTCCAAGGGTAAAAATTAGGGTTTTGGGGGGGTTAAAATGGAAATTAGGGTAAATTTTCCCCTCATTTGTACACTTTGAGTTGAGAGATTCTTGCCTCTAGAGCTTTTTAGAGATTTGCATCCGCAAACGTTGATTTGTGATGACTTGAGTTCTAAGAGCACAACACACAGAAAATGTGGTCAAGTAGTACCGATGGATAGTTGGTGCACGGATTATGATATGTGTGTCTTTAATTTTCACTTTCGTCAATTTTTGCTTGTGTAATTAATGCTCTAAACTTAGAGTAGGCAATAGCAGTAGTTTTAGGAAAAACACACTATTAACACGATACGAATGTTATTGCTATTTTATTATGGCCATTTGAGAAATATGGTTGCTTTTGAAAAATATAACCACTTTTGCTAAAGATGGCCACTATTGAATGGCCTATTTTGCCAAATTTGGCTATGCATTAGGAAATTTTAGGGTTTTGGTTGTTTTTACAAAATCTGGTCGCTATCACTTCCTAGATAGGTGCGATATCACCAAGGATAGCCGCTAATACCAAGAACAACCACTATCACCTTAGAAAAAGCATGTTATTTCTCAAAATAACTGATTTGGAATGTTAGTTACAAATTTAAGTTCTTTATTTGATTTTATAGAAAAAATTTGACGTTGTGGGTCAAACACTTGTAGGTCGTCTTACGTCTGGTATTCATGTGAGAGTGGAGACCTTGAATTATGGATGGGTTGGCCACTTTTTAGGAGCTTGAGAATGATTTCCTTGATGTCATTAGATTACAATGTATAGCATATATGCCAGTGATCAGGGCTCATCAAGATATGATGATTCTTTTGGTGGAGAGATAGAGATTGGAGACCACCACTTTTCATTTACCGATAGGAGAGTGTACCATTACCCTTGAGGATGTATGGAGGATCTTAAAGATCCCCATTCATGGATATTTGATCAATTTTGACATCAGAAAGGGAACTTTAGCTATGTAAAGGTTACTCAATCTTTAGCAACTTCGGGTGGTTAACTCTAAGATTGACTTGGCTCCATTTAATGGTGTAGACCCTATGGTCATTGTTTTGGCAGGTTTGATTATTGGTCCCTTGATGCTTGATAGGATGGCTAAGATATTTCCCATTGGCTAGGGCATTATGATTGAGTAGATGATGGATCATGGCACCACCTATGCTTGGGATTAGTGTGTATTGTCCCATCTTTACAGAGATATGCATGAGGTTGTTTAGAGAGGTGGCAATAGCATATCATATGGTGCCAGTTTACTACATTTTTGGGCCTAGGAGAGGATTATTATCTCTTGGTCAAAGGGTGTGCAAGATAGGGATACTCACGATCCATATGGCTACCAATACTTTGATTATCTTCATTACACTCAGACAGGTAGATTGTCCTATTAGAGGGCAGTATTTGATGATATGATAAATTTTACATGGTGGACGTATAGAGATTGTGAGGCCTAGATAGATGACTAGGAGCAGTTGGTTTACTGTAGGTAGACTTGATTTTTTATTGGTTGAGTCGATATCATTCTTGAGACATATCTACTAGATAGGGTGCTTAGATAGTTTGGCAAGCGAAAAACTCACCCAACTGATGACTATGTCACCATATATGGACGGACCACTAGAGAGGAGACTGCATAGGGTCCTTGTGTTGATGTTGGGGCAGCAGTTATAGCTTTTAGAGCTTTGACACAACTTGGATGGGGATGGGCAGTGGGTCCATGTGATCTAGGGACCAGAAGAGAGTATGACGGATAGTGGGCATAGCATAGGTCGTTGAGATTTACTATCACTGTAGGAGGAGCAACTAGAGGTCTAGTCCTAGGGGTGATGAGAGAAGGTGTGGTTGGGTGTCGACAAGATCAAAAAATATTTAGGATCGCCCATGAGCAGTAGAAACATGTTCAAGATGGATAGGATGGGGAAGGTGATGGCCATTAGCAGCATGATGGTTAGGTTCCTTGGGACCAACAGCAACAATAGTAGGATCCACAAGCTCCTCCCCCATAGGGAGATATGGCTACCACAATTGCTTAGCTTACTGTCAAGTGAGATTAGGAACTTTAGGATCAGGATGCTAGGGTTTGTGAGAGAGATGTAGAGGCAATCCAACAACAATATTTAGAGGTATAGATGGCCACTATTACTATTGAGTGTGATCATCTATGTGCAAAGTGAGATTATCTCATATAGGAGAGAGATTTAGAGAGGTAGCAACATCATAGTGAGAGGGGTCGGCTCATAACAGAGAGGACCTACTCTCAGACTCTTTATGAGGTTTTTTTATCAAGAGAATAGAGGCATCCTCATTTTTAGTGAGCCGAGAAGTGCCACAGGGGCAGAGTCAGGAGGATAGTCTATCAGACAGCTGCAACTATCTCCTATTCATAGCCACCACTAGCATAGATCCCCACCTCGAGATGACCAATAGAGATGATGTTTGATTTTTTCATGATCTTTATATTTTTATCAGAGACATATATAGACATCTATTTTTGTATATACATTCATCAGCCCATTTGAGGCCTTGTATATATATTTTGTATATTTTGATATCACCCATGATGTTCGATAATGTACATGACATTCCCATTTTAATGATAAATGAGATATACCATTTTTTGTTTTGCCATATATGTGTTATGATATATTTATGGATTCTTATGGATGCTTATATGTATATGATTGATGAATTATGAATATATTCTCATGATTTTGTACTTTTCTTATGTTTTATATGATATGGATTAATGGATGATTTATACATGTATGTGATGGATTATGTTTATGAAGCATGATGTTTTATTTATATGATGGACACGATATGCACTAATGAGTTTTTGGATGCATGATGCATGTCATACTAATGAATTTATGGTGCAAGATGTGGATGTTATTCAAAAGATATGTTAGTATAATTTAGAGATAGATAGATAGATAGAAGTGTTAGATGCTTGATCTAATTTTTTGAAAATCTATGGATCAGGGTTATTATGATATGCATTGATGAGATGATTTGATGATATGATTTATGTTATACTTTGATGATATGTGATTATATGTATGATGAGTTTTCTTTTGCTTTCATGGAGGAAAAAGTAGTTTTTTTTAGCAATCCTTATTGATGTAGCAGATAGACATGATGCGCCTAGGTATTAATGACCAAGGCGGCTTTATATCTATTGCATGGACTTTGACTCTACAAACAAGGAGTATTCTTTCTCATACTAGACATACGGAAACCCTATTAGAGTGTATGGATGATAAGTTTCAAAAAAAATCAGTGCGGTTAAACAAAAAGGTATGAAGTACCTAATATGCAACTACTACACGAATTATCTAAAAATGTCTTCCATACACAGAACAAAGCAAGTTATTTCCATGGTAATATTACAAAAATATCCAACAAACAAAGAAAATAGAAACTCAATGATCAATGCCCCATTCCTTCCTCTCTAAATCCTTATGGACATCCTCAAGAGATCCTGAGAATGTGACAATAAGATAAATCAAAAAGATAAGATCATAAAAAGATAAACAATGTTGCTCTATCACTTGTCATAGATTTTTTGATGTTTTAGGATGTTTACCCATCGATGTTTTCTATTGTATGAATTTTTTATCCATTAATACTTATGTCAAGATGTTGATGATGATTCTCAAAAGGTAGGGTAGTTCATATGTAAGCAATATTTTAGTTTGATGATGATGTAATTGTTTTGTTTTTTTTCTTGGAAGTTTTGGATTTCGCTATTTTCTTTATTTGTTGATTGCATTGTCAAAGGTTGAAGGTGGTGATTGTTTATTATGAATGGAAATTTTATTACATATAGGTGATGATGAAGATAGGACTTTTGATAGTTTTTGAATGTTTTCTTGTGTTTTTTGAGGTTATTTGATGTTATTTTTGATATTTTAGAGAGATTTAGAGACAATTGGGGGACCTAAAGGGACTGACCTAGTGCCTTGGGGGATCATAGATGATGGCCTTTCCTACGTGACAAACTTAGATATATCATAGTTCGACTGTATTGAGTCACACTATTTTTTTTGGAGTTTTCTGACTTTTTATGAATTTTTTTGGATTTGGCTAAGATATTTGAATGTTTTTGGATTTTCGACCAAGTTTTAGAGACCAAGAGGGGGACCTAAAAGGACTAACCTAGTGCCTCGAGGGCTCATCGATGATGGCCTTTCCTATGTGCAAGATCAAATACAATATATTTCGACCATATTAACTCAATTGTGGCTTGTCCAAATCTGGCCTACAATGTTTTTAGGATTTTGTGTTTTACAACTTTGTTTTGGATTTTGGAAGTTTTCTAGATGTTTTTTATTTTGATAGTTTTTATGAGAGATGGGATTAACAAGGATCCAATCCACTACTAGGTTCAAGAAGTTTCCCCTAGTTCAGAATAGGATTATGTTTTATTAGGGATTGGTGGATAAAATAGATGGTGGATAGAGATGTTGAATGAACAAGACAACTAAGAAGGGGGTGAATTAGTTATATCAAATTAAAACATCAAAACCCTCAATAGTAGTCAAATTCATATGCATTCATTAAACCCTTAATCTATTATAATGTTTAAAAATGAAAATTACATAACTAAAACTAAAACAACCAACACCATACACAAGAGAACACCAGATTTATGTGGAAAACCCAATGAGGGAAAAACCACATTGAGGATTAGCTCACAATATAAGTAATTGCATAACCAGTACAAGGAGGCTCACTACCAGAATAGGACACACTATCTAGAAAGGCTCACATCCCAAGCTCATTGTTGGAATAAAAAGAAGAAAGAAGATGGAATGTTGCATAGAGAGCACAATCTCAATGCAACAGAGATTCCACCACAACAACTCCAATCAACACTAGCAATCTTTAAGATATCAAAATACCTCAACTCACTGCATTAAGCAATCTTGCATTATATCTCACACTATAATTCACACTTTTACACTTAATTTTACATCACAACACTCAACTCTATTCCACACCCTCATCTCGCATCAATTCACCTTGCATTTATACCATCTACAACTTGAAAAGCATCTTCAAGTCAGCTACACTCTCCTTGCATTTTACAAATTCAAATTATGTCAGCACAAAGCATTCCCATGGTGGATAGGAATGAAATTGGACCAATACAAAACTTAGATAGAACCTAAATCAACTCTCATATACTACACTATGCCTTCATTAATTCTTAAACATATTTGAATTTACTGTAAACACCAGGTCGATTGTTACCCGTGCAAACACCATTAAAATTTGAATTACACGTTTCCTCAAATCCAAGGATGAATTTTGAACCACATACCACACTTCATCATGATCTAAACTATTCCTCTATCCTCTTGAAACCCATCACACTCTTTCACAACAACTCGCACCATCAAAATGTACACGCCCAATACACTCAAACTACACTGCCAAACACTGCAATACTAATATCCATCTTTTGAGATACCAAACAACTAATCTTCTTAATGTAAGAAATATATCAACATCATGAAAATACCTTCAAAATGAAAAGACTTGAAGAACAACTGCAGAGAAACGTGGAGAAAATACATTTCTCCCAAACACTTTTGTAAAAAATACTGCAAAACTGATTCACACACTAGTGAACATAACTTCCTTTGACCTTCGATCCAAAAGCCAAAATTCTAGATATAGAAAATTTTAACACCTCTAACCAACATATCCAAACCACACAATTAGATCTTCAACCCATAAAAAATGTGAAGCAAAACTAGAACACTTTTGTAAATCAGAACACCTTTGCAACATCTTGTTTCCTTATTTTATCAATTTTCACAGTATCCTCGACATCTTAACCATAAATTAAAGGTTATCTAAGTAACACCAAAGATTAACATCAAAAACTTAATTGATGAAAACATAATGCAACTAATCAAAGCAGCAATATCTTCTCAACCATTGCACTACTATCATCAATGACAGCACAGGTTTGTTGACATCAATGACAAAAACCTTCATACTTGCAACAAGAGATGGTGTGGCAAGGTTCAACACTTGATTAGTTATTGAACCATGGTTGGGTGCACATTTTATTATGGTGATGGATGGATGTGATCATAGATACATATTTTTTATAGCTAAGGATGCAGGTCTTATGCAAATTTAATGTCGTTTTACCAGGTTTTTAATACTATACAGGTCCTAGAAGTGCCACAAGGTGGTTTTCACTTAAAGGACATTTTATTTCTCTTTACTATTTTCTTGACTTCTTGATTGATTTTTTTTCTTTTTTTTGCTTGGCATACTCTAATACACTTAGGTGTAGAAATTCTTGAGATGGTTGATATTAAGAGGCTCAACTAGAGGTTCTCCTTCCAACATAGCCAACTAATATTCTCCAGAGTCATAGCTTGTTGTAATGATGTAGGGACCTAGCCAATTTGGTCCAAACTTACCTTTCCCATCTTCATTTAGCTAGATTTTCTAGTTTTCCTTTAGGATCAAGTCACCAACCTGAAAGTTCTTGTTTTTTATTTTCTTATTGTAGCTTTTCTTGAGCCAATTTTGATAGGCTTGTAGATGGTTCAGTGCTCTCAAGAATCTTTCATCTAGGAGTTCAAGCTCATTGAGTCTGGATACCCAATACTCCTTGTTGCTAAAAAGATCCTTCAATGACACTTTGAGGGATGAGATTTCAACCTCTATAGGAAGTATTGCTTTTGATCCGTAGACCAAGGAAAAAGGATTCATACCTATAGGTATGCAGATGTTGGTTCTATAAGCCCATAAGGATGGGTTTAGCTGTAGGTGCTAGTCATGTTTGGCATCATTAACAATTTTCATTAGGATTTTTAGGATGGTCTTATTGGATGCTTCAACCTAGTCAATTCCTTAGGGATAATATCGGGTTAAATTTTGGTTTTGGATAGAGAATATTGAGTATAGCTCACCGACATCTCAGTTAATAAATGGAGTTCTATTATCTATTATGATAGTTTGTGGGATACCATATCGACAGATTAGATAGTTAATAATGAACTTAGCTATTTTCCCTATGAAATAGGTTAAGGGAATAGCCTCCATCCACTTTGTAAAGTACTCCATAGCAATGATGAAATTTTGTCCATTGGATGAGGTCGATGATACTTTTCCTATTAGGTCCAGTCCCCACTAAGAGAAGGGCCATAGAGTAGTGATAAGATGCAACTCTTGTGCAAGTGTGTGCATAAGATCTCCATGTTGTCGGCATTAATGACACCTCTTAGAAAAATGAATTGCTTCTTGTTCTAGTGACAGCCAGTAGTATCTTGTTCGAAGTATCTTCTACACTAGGTTAGGTCCACTAGAGTGAGTTCCACAAACACCTGCATGTACCTCTTGCAAGGAATTTTACACTTCTATATTAAGACATCATAGTAACGTACCATCCAAACTTTGGAAGTATAATGTATCTTCTAGGATAGTAAATCAATAAGTTTAACAGATGAAGGTTTTCTTTTGATTGGTTGTTAGGTGGGGTGGTATGATTCCATGTTGGATATAGGAAAATGTGTCCTCATACCAAGGCGATGTAGGACCAATAACATCACACACTAATTCTAATTTCGGGATGTCAATTTATCATATAATAAATTGTTCTACCAGGACTTCGTATCTAGGAATGTTCTCATGAATGTCAAGGAGTGAACCAATAGTAGACATAGCATCAACTATTTTATTGTTAAACCTTGGGATTTGTTCAAATATGATGACTACGAAGTATTGTTTGAAGCTACCCACCATCGTTTTGTATGGCATGAGTTTTTCATCTTTAGTATGGTATTCATTGTTGATCTACCTTATGACCAACTCAAATCACCATAGACTTGTAGTTCCTTAATTTTCCACTCCACGGCCATTTTTAGCCTAGTGATTCATGCTTCATACTCAATTATATTGTTTGTACAAGGGAAGGAAATCTTGTATGTTTGGATATACTATCTCATTATGGTGTGAGAAATACGACATCGTCCCCTAAGTCATGTTGAGTGTGGGATCTGTTGAAGTACATGATCCAATGGGTTAACTAAGTTGTTACCAAGATGCTCTCGTCTATAAATTCTACTATGAGTGGTTGATGATCTTAAATTGATACTTTTGCTAAATGATCTATTATCATGTCCCTTCATGGCTTTTATGTCAACATATTCTATGTCGAATTTTCTAAGTATCATGACCCACTTAGCAATTTTTCCTATAAGAGTTTCCTTTTCTAAGAGATATTTCAAGGGGTCTATCTTAGATATCAACTTGATTTGACTGTTTAACATGAAATTCCTAAGTGTTTGTGTTGCAAATAAAAATGATAGACATGTGCATTCAATGGGTGTATAATTCAACTCATAGCCAACCAAGGTATGGCTAATATAGTAAACTTCTCCTTCTTTATTCTGGCCATCAAGTTATGCTCATAGAGCTCACAAAGTTGTTGTTGTGGACACATAATTATTGCTTTATCTTGCATTGGAAGCATCAATACCAGGGGAGTGAGAAAATAGTCCTTTATCTATTGAAAAGCTTGATCACACCTTCCATCTCATTTGAATGCTACATCTTTGTGGAGCTAGTGTGTGAATGGATGACATTTATATGCTCATTGTGCAATGAACCTTCTAATATAGATTGAAGCTTGCCTTGTAGACTACGTAGATTTTTTAATGTTCTTGGGGGAGGAATTTCCAAGATGGACTTGGCATTAGTGGGATCCACCTCAATACCTCTTTTGGATACAATGTATCCCAAAAATTTCCCATATGGTACATCGAACACACATTTCTTTGAATTTAGATGTAAGTTATATTCCTCTAGTCTATCAAATATCCTAGCTAAGTTAGCCAAGTGTTCATGTCTTGGGACAAATTTAGCCAATAGATCATCTACATAATCTTCCATAGTGATGTGAAACATGTCATGGAAAATGGTAGTCATTTCCATTTGATATGTGGCTCCTGCATTCTTCAAACCAAATGGCATGACGTTCTAGAAAAAAGTTCCCCAAGCAGTTCCCCAAGCACGGGTAGAAAATATTTTGTGTTGATCTCCAGGGCTGTCTTTATTTGATTATACCCAAAAAATCCATCCATTAGTGAAAGCATTTCATGACCAGTAGTTAGATCCACTATTATGTCAATGTTGGGAAGGACGAAGTCATCTTTAGGGCATGCATTATTAATATCTCTAAAGTTTGTATAGATTTGTATTCCACCAGTGGGTTTCAATACTGATACAAGGTTGGATACCCACTCAAGATAGTCTATGGGTCTGATGAATCCAACGTACAACATTTTATGAAGCTCCACCTTCACTAACAGTGCTATTTGTGGGTGCATCTTGTGAAGATTTTGCTTAATTAGTTTTGATGTAGGGAATACCATCTGGTGGTGTACCACTAAAGCTGGATCCAACCCAGGTATATCTACATATGTCTAGGAAAAGTTGATCTTGCGTTCCTTGATGAATGTCATGAAGTTGACTTTTTCCTCAAGATCTAAGGAAGTTGCATGATATGTTATTTTAGGTGCCTCCATTGTTCCAATTTTGATAGGTTCAAAACCTTCAACAAAGGGTGTTGAGTTTTCTTGATATTGTATAATGGGGAGATTGAATGCTCCATCTTCAGGTGCCTCAGTGAGGTTTTCACCCTCAAATACATCTTTTTTTTTTCCTTTTTCATGATCTAATAGAGACACATTGTGGTTTTCCCTAGGGGATCTCATTTTTATTTTTGGATTTCTCATTTTAATTTTGTGACTAGAGGATGCAATATTCCCTCTAAAGTATGCTCCGTGTTCTAGTTCTATGACTAAACTAGCTTTGTGATCTCCTTGATGGACACCCTGTTGAATTCCCATGAACTTTGCAATAGCTTCATTATTCTAGAATAGGTCCATAGCAGGTGCGTGATGTTGTTGATCCCAAGCAATCAACTGCAGGTGACATAAGGGTAAGTTATCATTGTTATCAAAAAATATTATGGTGGATGTTGATGGGGAAAAGGTAAGGATAGCGGAGTTATCAAGGTCCCAGAGGGTATCTAGGTCATAGTCACTAGAGGTGCAAGACTCCCATTCCCATTCACTAGAATCTATTTCAGTATGGTAGTCCTCAGATGTAGGTCTAAAGGTAATGGTATTTATGCCAAATTCTTCAAATAGGTCTATGATTGTTAGGTCATCATCAATAAGATTGTAGTTATTTTATGTCTCAACAATGGTAGAATGAGCTATTTCCTGATAAGAGGTAGTTCCAGTGTTTGGGGTAACCACATCTATCAAACCATAACCTAGAACCATGTTCTTCTTGCATTGTTCTATTATGATGGATTCTCTTATGCCTTGTTCATGTAGACCAAGGCCACCCTTTCCAGTGTATCCCATATTTCTTGCTATCTAATAACCTTTATTGCTAAGATCCATAGGAAGGGGGTGTAGTTGTTCCTGTTCCTCTTGTTATTTTTTATAGATCCATGATGAGAGGTCTTCTTCAAATACCACTTCCTCCTTCATGTCTCCCCACTTGGTGAAGATAGTGGGTTTGACTTCATATGTGATAGCTTGAACATGCTTTATTTCCTTTGGTCGCACATAGGATTTTGGTGATGGGGGAAGCTCCCCAATGTACAAGGATTGTTTTAAATGCTATTCTCCATAGCCCTTTTCAAGTGCCTAGATCTTTGGGTCGTATTTTGGAGGATCGGTTGATGTGTATGGAGTTGAGGTTGACATAGATGGAGTTGAGGTTGAAGCAATTGATGCAAGATTGACATAGGAAAATGAGTGGAATGATATGTCATTAGTAGGTATTTGAAGGATAATTTTGTAGTTCTCCTCCAAGTTTGAGAAATAATGGAAGGGTTTGGGATCGGCACTTATACTATAACTTCCTTACCATTGTAAGGAAATTTTAAGCATTCGTGAAAGGTTGAAGGGACCACTTGCATTGCATGGATCCACAAGCATACCAAGAGAAGGTTGTATGGCAACTCAAGATCCAATACCTAACAAGTTGTTTTTGCTATAGCTAGCCCTACTTGTATTAGAAGTCTTATTGTGCCCTCAAAGTTTCTCTCCATATCATCATAAGCCCTTATGGTGATACTCTTGTTCTTGTTAATCACATCATCAAAATATCCCAACTGCTTTACCATTTTAAGGGTACATATTTTTAAACCTACACCCCCATCTATTAGGACTCTCTTGATTTTGTTTTTATGGACACAAACCTCAAGATACAAAGCTTGATAATGAAAAGCTCTCTGTGGAATGCATTTTTTTAGATAATACCAAGTGATCGGGTCAAGTGATGGTACCAACCATGGCTTGAAATTGATCAGTGTTAGGATCATTAGGCACTAAAGATTCAATGAGAGATTTATCTAGGATCTCTTTATGTGTTGGTGATAACCTTAAAAGTTCAAGGATAGGGATTAATACTAGATTTTTCTTCAATTGGTCAACAATGCTATAGTTAGTGGAAGGCTTTATGGTGACTTTGGCTAGAAGTGGGGCTCCTTGGACCATTACTTTTCCTCTCCATGTAGTCACATTACATTCTGGGATTTTTCCTAGTATAGTCATGAAATTGATGTTTTGATTGGTTTGACAGATGGTTCCTACGACTTCATCATAGGTGAAGTTGGCTTTTCGGTAATATTTTCCCTTACCTTTTTCATTTCCCCTAGAATGGTTAGGGAGTGAATCGTTGTATATTCTCATGTCTCTATTACCAGAGGGCCTAGGATGATGTTCAATGTCGACCTCTCATTTTTCTATCAAGTCTTGTACAATTTTTTTAAGTCTCATACACTTATTTGTTGTGTGACCCTCGATCTTGTGGAATTCACATCAATCATTCTCATTATACCAAGGTGGTTTGAAGTTATTTTATCAGGATTAGGAGGCCTAATAAGGTTCTTTTGGATGATTTTATGTATAACTACCTCAAGAGTCTCTCCCAATCGAGTGAATTTTCTCCTAGTTTGATTTTTTTTCCTTGGCAGACCTCTTTGAATATCTTACCTTGATTTCTTTGTTGGTTGTTTTGTTGGTTATTCTAAGGATACATGAGTTGGTTTTTTTTAGCATTGTTTTGAGGGTAGTTTGCTTGAGTTGCTTGGACATTGTTTTATGGATTGCTAGGTGGTTGTATGTTTTGCACAAATTTTGCATCTACCACTCCATCGTTGGTAACATTTTTGTTCTTTGTCCATATTTTAGGCTTTTCATTAACTAGAAGCTTGATCTTTGTTGTTATATAGTTTAACAACTCCCCTTGCTATGATATCTCTTTCGATGAGTAAACCCATTTTAGTGGTTTCTTCAAAATTACTAGGGAACGACATGGTGAGTTGGTGGCTAATGTCCGCTTGTATGTTGGACACAAATATTTCTATGAGTTTTTTCTTAAGAACTTTCCATTTACATTTGCTAGCTTTATGTCTCCATCTCTGTAGATATGAAACAAATGATTCCCCTTGAATTTGTTTAATTTTTTATAGATCGAGAATCGTTATATCTTGATCTATGTTGTATGAGAAATTATTGACAAATTTGTTTGACAACCCATCAAAAGTTTTGATACCAAGCAATAGATGAGAGAACCACTCGATAGTAGCACCTCATGGGAAAAGCCTCATGAAATAGGTATCATTGTGTTGTACATCCATGCAAGCTACTGAGAATTCTCGTGCATGCTCTATTGGATCCCCTCTTCCCCTATATTTATCAAATTTTGGTATTTCAAATTTATTGGGGAAGGGTATCATAGATATGGACTTGATAAAAGGGATATGGACATATGTCTTGTAGAGAATAGCTCTTCTTTGGCTTTCCAATTTAGATGTCTGATATCCTTTGGTTGAGATTCTGGATTTGTAAGGTTGCATCATCACTTGGTGTGTTCATTTGATAAGGAAAGACATTATAACCTTGTTTCCCCACAATGTTGTGTGTGTTATATTATGCGGTTTGTATATATGATGGCCCTTGGACCATGTTGTGGGTGTAGGATGATGGATGGGGTCCTTGAGGACTGATGTGGATGTGTTGTGTATTGAGGTTATGATGTTGTTGTTGAGGTACACTATGTTGTTGTTGTTGTTGAGGTACGTTATGTTGTTGTTGAGGTATGATAAGTTGTTGTTGAGGTAGGTTGTATTGTTGTTGAGGTACATTATGTTCTTGTTGAGGTAGGTTGTATTGTTGTTGAGGCACATTTTGTTTTTGTTGAGGTACATTTTGTTGTGGTTGAGGTTTGTTTTGTTGTTGTTGAGGTGTGTAGGTTTGGTATTGTGATGAAGGTTGTGCACCAATGTTGGGTCGTGGAGGATTAGGTGCCTAATTTTGTAGGTGTGTGTTCAGTAGTTGTTGAACATACATTTGATGTTGGGTATTGACATTGGGTGATGCTAAAACATATGTTTGATGTTGAGGGTTTTGGGTCGACGATGATCCATATTGATTTTGCATGTTAGGATCATAGTTTTGTTGTTGATGCATGTATTGAGTTTGGTTTTGACTATTTCCTTGATACATGCTTTGATCTTGGGGTGGTTGTTGATACATATGTTGTCCTTGAGGTGGTTTGTTAACATGTAGTTGGGGTTGTGAAGGATTGTTTCCTTGTTGGTTCACTACATGTTGTGGTGGTTGTCTTGGTGGAAGATTTACCATGTTTTGCATATTAGTATTGGGACCTTGTTGTTGAGTATTCCAAGATGTCTCATATATGTTGAATCCCATTGTGTTAAAATTTTGTGGTGGCATGTTTTTTATTTGTCAAGAGGTTTGGATTCTCTTGAGTATGTTGAGAAACTACTGCTTGTACAATTTGTGATTGATGTCTATACAATGGATTCTCCACATTTTAGGGAAAATATTGGTCATTGATATGTGTGTTTTAGAAATAATGGTGGTATCTTGGGATCTACCATTTTTTTGGGTATTTAT
Organism: Sequoia sempervirens; assembly: GCA_007258455.2. NCBI lineage: Eukaryota > Viridiplantae > Streptophyta > Pinopsida > Cupressales > Cupressaceae > Sequoia > Sequoia sempervirens. Next base: position 39,364,733 of record VDFB02047230.1, on the reverse strand, counting down.
CTTACCACAGATTGGTCTCCCAAAGGAATGATATTTGGATCCTTAAGAATGTCAACATTAAATTTTGTAGGTAACTTAGCCCCACTTTGTACTAGCTTGATGAAATATGTGTTAGGAACCTTCCCAATCATCTTGTCCATTAGTTTTTGAAATTTTGGATCTTGGGAATTCTATAAAATTACTTCACCAGTGATTTCCTCATCAGTATCATACTCCTCTATGATCATATCCATGGGATTAGGAGATTGATTATGTTTCCTAGAAAACATGTCTTGATGTTTAAGGCATATATCATCTTCACTAGGTGGTTGATTTGGTTGTTCATTGAACATTGGTTGTTCTTTGGGAGTTGAGTATGTCTTAGGATCATAACCTCATGATTGAGATTCCTCATCGATGGTATTCGTGTTTGGTATACTAGAGCTAATTTTGTTGGCTTCCATCTTCTTTTTGTGTTGAGATCTCATTGTTGTCATAAACAAACCCAAAAAACCTTGGTAAGTTTGAGATGAAAACTTATGGAAATGGAATGTTCTTGTATTTTGATTTTTTGTTTAATAGGATGGCGTACAAAGGGGATGTGTGTATACATTTTGTAAAAAGGTTATTGGTTGTTTGTTATGGATTGATGTTGTGATATGTGGATGATCAAGCTTGATGTTGGATGGTAAGATTTTTCTACTCAATCCTATGATAAGGAGATGAGTTGATTTTGGGTGTTGTTTTATAAATGACGCTATGATGCTTGATTTTTATGTTTTAATTTGATGCCAGTTTAGAACACAATAGTTCACAAGACTCAAATTGATGTTTTACTATGTCTTAGAGGATATGGTGCTTGCTTTACTTGAACTAGCTATGAGGTTGCAAGTAAGGGTTTCTCTAAAAACTATAGCAAGATAATGGTTTGATTCCTTGTGTCCAATATGTGTTCAAGGCTAGGTTGATTATTTTTGGTTGTTGATTGGTGATGTTGAAGGATGTTGATAAGCTATGGTGTAAATGTTGATTTTGGTGTTGTGTCCAAAAGATGGTAGTTACAAACCCTATGTAAACCAATTCCAAGGTGAAGGATGGTGATATTGGATTTTAAATGACAAGTCCAATAATGTTCTTTGATAACAGAATGGATTTTTTAGGCCAATGTTTGAAAATTAGTTGTTTTGAAAAATTTGAGGAAAGCCTGCAAGCAAGTCGATAGCGGCAGGATTTTAGGGCAATAGCAGCAAGATTTTAGAATAATAGTAGTTTTGTTTTAAGACCAACTGTGGAAAAATTTTCAAAAGTGACTATTTTTTGGCAGTGACTATCATGAACCAGTGATAGCAATAGCGAGAAAAATTTAGGTCGACTATGATAATTTTTTGAGATTGATAGTAGTAAAAATTGACAATAGCGACTCTATTTTAGCAATTTCCAGTTTTGTGGTGGTAGTTTGTTTGATAATTTTGAAAAAGTTTTATGTTTCTTTGGTTTGATGTTCGATACAGTGTTTTGAAGATACAAAAAGTGATAAAACACAACAAATAAAGTGTATGAATTGATCATAATGTTTTGATGACAATAGGCCAAAATCAGCCCATTTATACTGGTAATAACACATCAAAAATATTTCTAGTTTTATCCCTAAGGTCAAAGCTAGTGGTAACACTTTTAGGCCCACAACTTGGAAGCTCCTTCAACTCAAGGGTAGGTACACCTAAAGGGATGTATACACTTAATTCTTTGTGAGAGTGGATAGATAGGGGCCTCCTGGCATGGAAGGATAACCCAAATCACCCTTTCCTCAAAAAGCTACAAGTATTTTATGCTGATTTTTGTCTCAACTCAAGGGATTTCATATGTTTAGTAAAAAGCTTCAAGGTATGGTATGTATCCCTTGCACCGAAAATGTCACCAATACACAGTCAATCCATAAGGTGGGAAACTACAATAAGGTGTTTAGTTGTTGGTTGGGGAACTTAGCACCTTGTGAGCATCTAGTAAGCCACTTAAGGCTTTAACCACTCCTACTAGGGGATTGATTATACCTCACATGAATGTGGATACCTCCATTTTCTAAATGGAACTGTCAGCAAGGTACTCACTAGTTAGATCATGGCTTTAGCCTTAATTAATTTATATAGCGGCCCAAGAGAAAAACCACTTTGGGTCACCATGAGCTCTCTAGTGTGGGATACATATCAAGGCAAGCTTGATCTGCAAGGGAATGATGTAAAAAAAATATTCCAAGATCCCAAAGTGTTTCTCATCATTCAAGATCATCCAAATATGCAAGGGGAGAGGATGCACATTTGGTTTTCCAATCATGGTGGACACAATATAAAGCTTATTTCAATTTAATTTTAAGCCCAAAATTGAGGTGTTTAAAGATAAAAATTTGTTTTGTAAATGCACCAATTTCAAATATTTGAGACTTCAAATAAACAATGCCATAAACCAAGAGAAAGCGAAATTTATTTTTAAAGCACCAAACATAAATGTTCAAGTTTTCTTGTTCAGTTTTATTGCACCAAAGGAGAGTGAATTTTTTTTTAAAATACCAAATGTAAATGTTCAAGTTGTCTTGTTCAGTTTTAGTGCACCAAAGGAAAGTGAATTCATTTTAAGAGCACCAAATATAAATGTTCAAGTTCTCTTTTTCAGTTTTAGTGCACCAAAGGAAAATGAATTCATTTTAAAAGAACCAAATGTAAATGTTTTAAAAACTTTAAAAACATTATACAAATGCTTGAAAATTTAAAAATCCTTGGACCATTCGTCAACCTACAAGAAAATAATTAATTTTTTCAACAAAAATATTCCATGACCCTACGAGAGTTACACCAACAATGTTAGACAATTTTAAAAAACATAGCAAACAGCTAATAGTTAGGGTTATATACACTACAAATCTAAAAAAAATGCAAAACTAGCATACACCCAAAAAATAATTCAATAGCGGACCTATTACCTACAATAGAGACCCTATATTTAGTGCAACTGTGGCCTTTTCAAATGATAGTAGTAGGATTTAGATCGATAGAAAAATTTTTTAGGATGAAAGTGGCTCTTGAATGTTAGTTCAAATACCTACAGTTAGGAGCTTGCAAGATAGAAAAGACAATAGCGGTTTTCCTTGACAATAGTGGCCAGATTTAGGTCGATAGCAGTTCTATTTAGGATGACAGCGGAAAAACAATAGCAATGATTGTATTAAAAATTTAAGACAATAACATCCTAGTTAGTAAAAGTGATTCCTACAAAAGACATCTGCAACTGAGAACCTGCAACTGCTCATAAAACTTGACATAAATGTTAGAGTTAAGGACCTAGGTCCCACCAATTGTGCCAAAATGTGTAAGGGGGAAATGGATCAATGGAATACGACAATGAAAATAAATCAATTGAAATCAAAACAAGATAAATCCCAACCTACTCATGAAATGTGATTGTAAAGCAATGAATTCAACAAGCACTGTTAGCATAAAACAGAACATAAATGAATACAAAGACTACAATTTTACCATCCCATGTCAAAGTGTATTTGTATTGATAATGGATGTTGGATTGCTTGATCAATACAAAGCCTCCATGTTTGCAAAAGCTTCAAAGGTAATAATAATGTCAATCTCGAATGCAAGTATTTTCTCAATGTGCTTCAATAGTCAATTTTACATGACCTCTCCACAAATTCTCCAGATTATTTGACCGTTTGTGAGAAGGATGAAGGTTTTTTTATAGATTGACAATTTTCAATGAACAATCAAGATTCAACAATGAAAGATTAGGATCAACGGTTGAGAACCATTGAGAGGAAATAGATTTATCAATCAACTCATCTGATTGATCCAATTAAGGGATTTAATTGGACAATCAGTGGGATTAGATTGAATGATTAGTGGGATTGAAGAAGTTAGTTTGACATTTTAGTGGGATAAGAGAAATTAGTAGGATTGGGGAATAGATTGAGAAATCAGTGGTCATGATATATTCAATCAAGATATGTGAGGATTTATTAATTAATTTAATAATTAATTAATGTTTGAGAGGAATGTGCAAGTTGTATTTGAATTTAATAAATAAAGGTATATTTATTTATTGACCATGTTGAGTGATTTTGGGGAATTTGAATAATTGATTTAATTATTCAAATTTGGAGAAGGAAAAGTGGCTTAATTAAATAATTAAATATAACTATTTAATTAATTTAGATGAATAAATAATGTTAGTGATATAATTAAATAATTTGTGTTTATTTAATTAATCACGAGGAATAAGGTTAAATTAGGTGATGGCATAGTGAATTAATTAAATGATTTGAGATTATTTGATTAATAGAAGAAAATAGGGTTAATGATGTGTGCAGGTGAAATTCCTGTCTAAAATGCAAGAAATAAACTCAAGTAAAAGGATAAAAACAAAACAAAACACTCAAATTAGGGCTTAAAGTTGAAACTCAAACTTACAAACAAAATACCAAAATATTACCTTGTTTAATCTTGATGAGTTTGTTTCCCCCTTTTGATGGCTTGATATGTGTGATCTATATCAATTTTGGTGGGATAACAGCTTGATTTTTCTTGATTTGGATGTAAAGATGGTGGATGCAAAGTGATGATAGATGATAATGGATGCAAGAATAGATTAGGAGATTGGGATGAATGAGTGTAGTTGAATGTGTTGGAATGTGGTAGAATGTGGTAGTATTCCAAAATGACTAAGTGTTATTCATTTAGCCAAGGGAGATGGGAATGGACAATGGATATTGAAAGGGGGGAAGAAGATCAAAGGTTGAGATCAAGGGTTGACCAAAGGAATTAAAAATTCCTTTTTTAATGTGAATGGGATGGATAAAAGGAATTCAATATTTCTTGGGGAAAGATAAAAGTAATTTAAAGTTCCTTAGGAGATGTGGGGAGGAATTAAAAATTCCTCTAGAGACATTGGATAAACAAATGGAATTTAAAATTTCATTTGGGGATGTGCGGAGATTAAAAAGGAATTTAATATTCCTTGGGGAAAGGGGCGGAATTAAAAATTCCTCAAAAGGTGTTGGGTGAATAAAATGGAATTAAAATTTCCATTGGGGTATGGGCTAGCATTTATTAGGGGGTTGAACATGGGTTAGACTAGGCTAATTAATCGAGGATTGAGATGTGCAAGTGAGGGATTAAAGGGGGAATTAGGCTAATGCAGGAAGATTAGTGACAACTTGCATTTTATGGAGGATGTGACACCTCCTTAATCAAGGATTAGGAATGTGCACATCCTTAATCCAAGGTTATGCAAATTAATTAGGATTAAAGGAAAGTTATGTAGGATGTGACGTGAGGGGAATTAAATAAATAGATTATTTATTTAATTTTTTTGGAGGAAAGGGATAAGTGATGGGAGTAAATAATTAAAGGTAATTATTTGCTTTAGAATAGGATTTAAAGATGATAGAAGAAATAGATTAAGATGAAGGGATAATGGATAATGAATATTAATTAAATAATGGGATATTATTTAATTAATATAGAGGATATGAAATTGGTTTAATTAGGGATAAATTGACTAAACAAAAGTGGTCAATTTTTAGTGTCTACATTTTTCCCCTCTTTGAGATGGTGTTACAAAGTAGCATCATTTCAAAGAAGATTAAAACATAGCACCTAGAAGAAGATGGTTGGATTAGGGAAGATGCCCTAGTCATTCAAAGGAGTGAAGAAAGATGATGAGAGTGAAGATGAAGATTAGGATTAAGGATGCCCCCTCGAGAGGACATGTGGGTTCAAGATAACATGGGTGTGCTCTTGAAATGGATGATATTATGCAAGGTTAGATGGGGAAGATGATGCAAAATGATGAATAGAATGCGGGATGGGAGGAGGAAGAGATAATGGAAGGAGAAGATGAGAAGAAAGCAAGCACAAATGGATTCAAGGACAAATGTGATGTTTCCTTGGTCAAGCTACAAGCCAAGATTGATTGATGGATGGATGGAGTGTTGTTGATGAGGGAATGATATATCCTAAAACAATAAAAGGATTGGGAAGGATACATTCCACTGATGATAATGATGTGAGTGTTGTTGATGAGGGAATGATATATTCTGAAACAACACAAAGGATAGGGAAGGATACATCCCAATGATGATGATGAGAGAGTTATTGATGAGGGAAAAATATAGCCAAAAACAACACAAGGATAGGGAAGGATGCATCTTGATGATGATGATAGTGTTGTTGATGAGGGAATTGTATATCCTAAAACAACAAAAAGGATAGGGAAGGATACATCCTAATTATTATGATAGTGTTGTTGATGAGGGAATGATATATCCCAAAACAACACAAAGGATAGGGAAGGATACATCCCAATGATGATGATAGTTTTGTTGATGATGGAATGAGATATCCCAAAATAACATGAGGATAGGGAAGGATACATCCCAATGATGATGATGAGATTGTTGTTGATGAGGGAATGATATATCCAAAAACAACACAAAGGATAGGGAAGGATACATCCCGATGACGATGATGATTGTATCAAGGCTTTTAGCAAGGCTAGGAACAAGAAAAAATATGTGAGTAGATGATTTGTGCTAGATTGAATGGATTAGGATTGGATTGAGATGTGAGATTGCTGAAATGAATGAAGATGATAGAGGAAAAGATGCTTCGAATAACAAATCTATATTATCCTAAGGAGATTTCCGAGATGATGAAATGAAGAGGATAGATGAAAATATGCTTAGAATAACAAAGCTATATTATTCTAAACAACTAAAATGATAATGAGATGATGGAAAAGATGGAAAATATGGAAGGATGAATGAAGGATAGGGAAATGGCAAGAGAAAACTCACTTGCACAACCAAAATCCAATGATTAGGAATGAAAATGATAGGAATGGGTATGAAAATGGTAAAGGGAAATGATAGATGGTAGGATGGGAGATGGGGGAGATGAAAGGATAGTAACCAAATCAAGAAATTTAATTGTTATTATGTGTTATGCTACCATGTAATGAGCACTTAATTTGATATAGCATGAGATACTATGTACCAGGGTATGAGGAACCAAGGTGACTGTGTATCACATGCATGGGATTGAAACAACAAACAAAAGGTTATTCCAACATCCCGAAGTCATGGAGGCTTTGCTCGGGCCAATATTGGAAGAAAAAAAAACACAAAGGATGCCCCAGCATAATACAAGACCATAAAGTATCTTGGTGGGTACTACGTGGGGTAACTAGGAAAACATGATCACACAAAACCAAGATATGCCCCTAGTTGTACCAATCAAATTGCACCATGATATGATGGATCATGGTGACCTTGAGTAGGTATAGTAGGAAGCTCAAAAGATAAACAATATGCAAAAGTGCCAATAAATCACAATAAATCTCAAATATCATTTTCCATGAGGATGATAGGTAGATGGGGTTAATGTGGTCTGATGTGAGGAATGATATATCCTTCTAAGACCAAGGATGGATGGAGATAGATGTCGGGATCAACATTACATTGGGTACCTAAGACAAATTGAAACCTCATGGGGCTAGTGAATTTCAATATGGTCACTAGCTAGGTAGAGACACTCGGGATGACATGACAGACACAGACACACCCTAAAGGACATACCTAAGCCTTGGGGGATCATTGATGATCGCCTTTCCTACATGAAAGTGCAGAGGAAATGTAGTTCGGTAAAAAGACCAAAGATGGACAATGGAAAAAAGATGGAGGGATGATCATAATGACATACTTGAAGGGACCGCCCAAAGCCTCGGGGGCCATCAATGATGTCCTTTCCTACATGAAAGCTCATAGGTGACGTAGTTCAATAAAATACCAACAAAAGAAAATGGATAAGAGATTATGAGATGACCATGATAAGTAGATACAATGATGGAGCCAATATGATGATACAAGACAGACCTTGTGGATATGATGGTTGATATGTCGAATGTGGATTGCATGATGCTCAGAAATGGGATAGTTGTACAAATCATCAAAATAAAAATTGGGGGGATGGCATGATGAATAGATGAGTAAGGAAAAGTGGCATGCGATCAGCAAGATGTGGGAAATAGATAGGAGTGATGATAGTGAGATGAATGGCATTCGATGGCATGGGGAGTAGCCTCTAGCTAGATATCAATGAGAAGGGATTATGGATAGGAGGATGAGATGGTAAGAGGGATTGTGTGGATGGAGGATTAGGAGATAAGTATGTGGATATGGTAGAATGATAGGATGGATGAAGAGGAAGATAACGATGGGGAGAGGGTTTTGGATGGATGGATGGGAAGATAAGGATTTTGGAATATGGAAGGGTTTCTTTTTTTTGGATGGATGAATGGGTGAGAAGATAAGGATTTGGAAGATGGAAGAGGTATTTTTGGATGGATGGATGGGAAGATAAGGATTGGGAAGATGGAAGGATGAGCATATGACATGATAGAAAGACAAGGATGGGGATATTGAAGGATCATGGTATGAAGGGATGAATGATTTGGAAGGATTAATGGAAGGAGGATGGAGAGGTAATGATAGGGAGATGGAAGGGTTGATAGGGTGGGTGAATGATGTCTCTAAGGACTATGTCAAAAAGAAGGATATTCCCCACTCTAGATATGTCATGTGTGATGAGGCAAGAGGGATGGCAAATAGTAGAATGAGTATATAAGGAAATGAGAAGGAATGTAGCATGATGGGTGGATAAGGAATATGATAGTGTGTGGATAGAGGGAATGTATGCCGAGAGGTGTCCAAAGCATGTATATATAGGTGTCCCTAGATTTATCAAGATCGAGAGGATGGGGAGATGGAGATAAATGGGATATGATAGGTAGGATGGGTAAGATAGATGGAGTGAAGGAGATGGAGGAAAGGGATACATAGTATAAATTTTCCCCCAAGTGTGGAAAGAAAATCGATTGGGGATTTACACATGATGCTTTTTTTCCTATATTTCATCATGGTACTTATCTAAGGAACTTTTTTTCCAAGTTTCCACCATTGGATGAATTATTTCTCTTTACTTTTCTTTTCTTTTTTACTTTTTTTCTCTTCTTTTTTTTGGGGGGATTTTTTTTTTTAGAATTTTTGGATTTTTTGGAAATGGTGTGGATGGAGATGGATAATAATAGGGATGTGGATAAATGGATTTGGAAGATATTTTATAAGAGGATAGTTGAAGGACTCAAGAATCAAGTTCTATATGAAGTAATAAGATCCCATGTTTGAAGTGACTATTTGGATGTTGGTACAACCTTATCGGGATGGATGGATTATGCAAGGGAGGGAATTAAATGGATTTGAAGTGGGAGATATATGGGATAATGGATGGGATGTTGGAAAGTGTATGGATGAAATGATGGAGTGGATGTGTGATAAGGGGATGTTTTCAAAACCAACATTGGCACATGTGGTGGTGGATGTGGAATGATAGGATGATTAATATATGGAGAATGTGGGGATGATGGAGGAGTTGGGATAGTAAATTTTGGTACATAGGGGCCCAAAATATATCTAGGAGATGGATGATGCAGATGATTTTTTGTTGGATTAGAAACTTTGGATGTCGTTATGGATTTCTCATTTGAATTCACTACATCTTTTTTCTTTGGGATCCACATGCTTTTGATTTTTTCTTGAATAGGCTTGTATAGCCCTTAGGATTGCTTGAAATTTTGGATTGGATTTTTCTTTTCATCAACATGTCCTTTTAAGGGGACATGGGGGGATTTAGATTCATGTGAATTTTTGGGCTTATATAATTTTACTTTGGCATACAAAGTTCTTTTAATAGCAATGGGATGGATGTGGGGAGATGGATGATGTGGAGAGAATATGAATGGAATGATGGAGGTAGGATTTTGGAGATGGTGTGTGGATGGAGGAGGTATAATTATGTGCCTTTTTATCCTAATTCAGGATTATGAGAGTGGGATTTTTATGACGGGTGATAGGGATAGGTGATTGATGGATGAGGGGATGAGTAGGATGAGATGGTGGAGTTTATTTTTGGATATGAGACCCTAAAATGGACTTAGTACTTGGAGGATGTGTGATGGTGGATGGAGGGAGATAAGGACCCAAAATTTATGTAGTAGATGGAGGATGGGTGATGGTGGATGGAGGGACATAAGGACCCAAAATGGATTCAGAGGATGAAGGAGGAATACGAATGGTTGTTTTGAGGTGATATGATGGAGGTGGGGGGATGGTGACAAATGGTGTGGTGGATTGATGGGAAGATCCTATTGTTCTTTTAGAAAATGGTCGCTTAGGATGTAAATAGGTTGTAACAACATTTTTGGATTGTGAGTCTTGAGATATATATCTAAGACCTTGTGCACGTGGATTTTTTTTGGCATGGATGGGCTATAAAATACCTTCCTCATGGAGGACTAAACCTTTTCCTTGATAGTTCATGGTCTTAAGCATTCAACTTATGATAGGATGCTTGTTATTTTGGAAACATGATGTGAGTCCATTATTAGCTAGAGAAGGATGGGTGGTGTATATGATTTGTTCTTCTTCTAAAAAAAAACCACCATGGATGAATGTAAGAGGACCAAGGAGATATGGAGGTGGTGATAAAGGATCATGAGATGGAGATGATGGGATGGTAGGATCTTGATTTGGAGGAGTGAGTGATAAGGGATCCTAAGAAGGATTATAGGATAGAGTGGATGAGATGGTAGTATCCTCATTTGTAGGAGGAGGTGATAAGGAATCATAAGAGGGATCATGCTATGGAGTGGATGAGGGGCTATTATCTTGAGATGAAGTGGATGAAATGGTAGGATCTTGATGTGGATGAGGGGATATGTTGCAATGATTTGGATCAAACTCTTGGAATGTTTCAACTTGTGTAGGTGGAATGATGATAAAGGAGTTTTGGATGGTCTCCTTGGATGGGGGAGATGGAAGGATGGAGGATTCATGAAGTTCATGGGAGTGGATTGGATTTGGGTATCTTCAATGGGTTAGGTGGGTTCAACAAAATGGATGGTGTTAGGAGTTGTAATCAGAGTGATAGGTGTAGGATGGAGAAGGGCCTCATCACTAATGATCATACATGATAGAGAGGGGTGGCATGGGTCTACGAATTCAAGATGTGGAGTTTGGTATTTCTTCTTTGTAATGAGTCATTGGATGACATCTAGAATTAGATACTTGCATATTGGAGGCTTATATGGGGTGGTGGGAATAGATGAAGGATTATGAATGGGTGTAGGATTAGGATTATGGATTGGTGGATTAGGATTAGATGGATTGATAGGATTGGATGGAGGACTAAGAGTAGGTGGAGAATTAGCATTGGTGGGGGGATCAAGATTAGATGGAGGATTAGGATATGATGGAGTGAAAGATGGAGTGACATAGGAGGATATGGATGGTGGATTGGGATTGTGGAGTGGAGGATTGGGATTATGGATTGGGAGAGGTTTTGGAGAACAATGAGATGATGGATTGGGATTATATGGAGAAAAAAGGCATAATGGATTGGAGGGAGGATTAGGATATGATGGAGTGAAATATGGAGTGACATAGGGGAATATGGATGGTGGATTAGGATAGGAATATGTGGATGGTAGGTTGATGTTGGAGAAAGTGGATGGGGAATTGAGGTAGGAAGATTGGATGGTGGATTAAGGTGGGAAGATTGGGATGGTGAATTAAGGTGGTAAGATTGGGTTGGTGAATTAGGATTGGAGGATGTGGATGGTGGATGAGGATCATGCATTGGAGGAAAATGAGATGGAGAATTTGGACTAGGGGGGAAGGTAATAGTATTGTTGTGTGAAGATGGAGGGTGAGATATGGCTAGGGGAGAAGATGAAAATATGGATATGGAATGAGAGGGATATGTGGAGGATAGATAAGATGGAGATATGGATGATAGATAATATGTATACGTGGATGGGGAAGATAATGGATATCCCTTGGCAAAGGTAACATAGGGATTGCTAGTGGGTGTGGATGAAAGCATTATGGGATAGCTTGGATGAGTGATTGGATTTTGGATGATGCTTGGGGAGAGATGGCTAGTAATTATAGTATCAAGGGGATCTATATCATACTCATCTTGATCAACAGGATTTTCATTATCATCATCAATGTAATTGGGATCTCCCTTGACTACTATTTTTTATTATATTGATGGAGGATAAGGATTCATGATGTTGGATTAGATGGATATGGATTGAAAAATATGGGAATAGATGATTAGAAGAAAAGAAGAGATGATGAAAATATAAATAGGATGGATTAGAAGAACATGGAAGAAGGGATCTTAAGATTTGTTTTTATATCATAAGATTTTGGATGTGGATGGACTAAAGCTCATATTGTGATGTAGATTAAGCTCATATTGGGATTTGATTTAATCTCAAATTAGGATTGGATTTAGGCTTAGATTAGGATGGGATTTAATTTCAAATTAAGATGGGATTTAAGCTCAAATTGGGATGATTAGAAGATATGGTGTGAGGGGATCTAAGTTCAAGGATGTAGCTAAACTAATGGGGTGATTTTCAGATGTATGAAGGATAGTATCCTCTCAACTATGGTCAAGATCCTATGTCAAAGTTCAATTGGATGGATTTCCTACTTGAGATAGGCTAAGTTCTCAAGAAAGGGAAGTTATTGATAAAAACTATACCTCTAGCTCGAGGTGAAATAGTTTGCACAAAGGATTACTAACTTGGGATAGACTAAGTTCCCAAGAAAGTGATATGATGGATGATTGATTTAGGATATAGGATCTCGATTAAGTATTTGAGGTTGGATTTTGGATTGTGGATTATTGGGATGTTGATAGGATGGGTTTAGCTAACTCCTTGCTCAAAGAGAATGATGTTTGGATAAATTGACGACGGTTAATGAGATGAAAGTGATCGTTGGAGATGGATATGAAAAGGGAAAGTGATTGGATTACGATTTTGGACTCAAGAAGATATAGGCTAATCATGATAGGATGGATTGACTCTCTATATTTTGAATGGGAAGAAAATTCTCCCAAGAATAGAGCACAATTTCCTTTGTAGGTAGCAAAAGTACCTATGTGTGGAAACACCTATCATCCTAATGGATTCGCCTATGAGTGAATGACCTAAATAGTGCACTAATGTGGACAACGGACTTTCCCAAGAAGAGTGCATATTTTCTTATGTAGGATGACCAAGTTTATAGACAAGGATAGCGGAATCACCCAAGAATAGAGTGGATCTGCCTAAGAGGATGACTGAGGTTTACATATGGATAGTGTATACGCCTATGAATAGAGCGCAAATGTCAATCAAGGATGATGACTTTATGGACAAGGAAGATATAATCGCCAGAGAATAGAGCATAATTTCCTATCTAGGGAGGATTGTATGGATGAGAAATGTAGATTTTCCCCTAAAGGGAGCAGGATCACCTATCTGAGGGATGATGATATGGACGACAAAGGTGGATTCACGCCTAAAGGGAGTGATATCACCTATCTAAGATGACTAACCAAAATAACTAAACTAGACGAGGAAACATAAATGCCCTTTAGAGAGCATATTTTCCTTTGTAGAGAGTGGATACGCCTTTGTAGGATAGAGAGACTCAATGGAAAAATATAGATAGGAAAATCAAACAATCAAACACAAACTAGGATGGACAAAAGATAACCACTAGTATGCACAAGAAGACATACTAGGCAGCACAAACATAGAATTAGTCAAGAGGGTTTACAAACTCAATGTAGGCCCACCACCCCAAGGGGTTAATACTTTGTGATAATTGGGTGAAGCACCCTTTCTCGCGAAGGTGGATAGGTAGAGATCCAATGACACAGGATCATCAATGGACACCACGAGCACACCTTCTCTCTCTTCTCAAGAACTATCGTATTTCACTTGAGGATTTCTATCTCAACCTAAGGGGGTATGTGATGAGTAGCTTTGGGGTATGATCCACATCCCCTGCACTACAACAATCCACGACTAAACATGGGTCTTAAACTAGGCTAAAAAAAGGGCAATCTAGGGAGTCCTCGATACACCAGGAGGATACATGAGGCACATCTGTGAACACCAACCCATCACAAGTGTGGGTCAATAACTTTAATGAAGGCACTAAAAGGTCAGACCAACCCTTCACACTAACTAGGAATCACCCTAGTATCAGTGCTTCACCAAACACGACGCGACTGGATTGGGGTACAACTTTCATTTTCCTCCCTTTATATACCCCGCTAGTTCACATGGTTGAGGTCATCCCTTGGGTGATGAAATCCCAAGCAGGCCTCCTAAAGGGTAGGAAATGCTAGGCATTTATGATCCCCAGGCTCACACGAGGTGCAAGGGGAGAGCATCCACACAAGCTAGCACTCCTAGGTAAATAAACAAATGGACTTCAATTAACTATGATTTTTTATCCCCACACTCACTGTACAATGCAAGGGGAGAGCATACATCAATAGTAACTCCAAACACGACAAGCAAGTTCTTTGACCCTTTAATTAAATCTAAGTGTGCCTAGTTAATTTGGGAAAAAAATACTCTAAATCTTTAATCTTTCATCCTACAACAAATAAGTTGGAAGTTTTTATACTCCAATCTTTGACAAATGAGAGCAAGTTGCACAAAAGGATGATTAGATACAAAAGAAAATGATAAAAAGCATATGATTGTTAACCAAGGGGGTGGAACACCCAAGCCAACGAAAAGAGGGGTGCAGGGGGATGGTTCGATCCCTTGTGTAAGGGGTCTGGGGGAAAATCCCCTAGAGAAATGTTTTTTTAAAGGAAAAGTATAACACACTATAAATATTTTACCGAAAACTGATGTTTTTATACCTTTTGTATACCACAAAAATTCACCCTTGTAGATCGCGGATTCGCCCTTGTAGATCACGGGTTCACCCCTATAGGTCGTTAGCATATTCACCTCTGAAGGTTTTGCATTCACCTATTGGTATAGGTCGGCTCAGGTGCTTGTAGAATCACCTATGTAGCAGGATCGTCCATGTAGTAGGATTGCCCATGTAGCAGGATTTCCCATTTAGCAGAATCACTCGTGTAGCAAGATCACCTATGTAGTGAAATCGCATATGTAGTGTAGAGAGGAATCACCCACCAATCTCACAGAATCGCCTATGTGGAGAATGTAACATGCACCCGCCCGCCTAGATCTGGAGAGGGAGGTAGAGTGTGTAATCGCCTCTGTTGAGAACAGAGTTGACTTTCTAGGATGCGGAATCGCCTATCAAGTGGAATCACCTCTATGTTCCAAAAAGTATGAATCCTACAAAAATGAAACAACAAAAAATGTAAAATGGACATGTGACGTGGGTCCCACCAAGTGTGCTAGAAATATGTGCAGGTGAAATTCCTATCTAAAATGCAAGAAATAAACTCAAGCAAAAGGATAAAAGCAAAACAAAACACTCAGATTAGGGCTTACAGTTGAAACTCAAACTTACAAATAAAATACCAAAATATTACCATGTTTGAGCTTAATGAGTGAGTTTGTCCCTTTTGATAGCTTGATATGTGTGCTCTATATCGATTTCAACAGCATAATGACTTGTTTTTGCTTGATTTGGATGTAAAGATGGTGGATGCAAAGTGAGGATAGATGATAATGGATGCAAGAATGGATTAGGAGATTGGGATGAATGAGTGTAGTTGAATGTGCTAGAATGTGGTAGAATGTGGTAGTATGCCAAAATGACTAAGTGTTAGTCATTTAGCCAAGGGAGATGGGAATGGATGGTGGAGATTGAAAGGGGGAAGAAGATCAAGGGTTGACCAAAGGAATTGAGAATTCCTTTTTTAATGTGTATGGGAAAGATAAAAGGAATTTAAAATTCCTTAGGAGATGTGGGGAGGAATTACAAATTCCTCTAGAGACATTGGATAAACAAATGGAATTTAAAATTCCATTTGGGGATGTGGGGAGATTAAAAAGGAATTTAATATTCCTTGGGGAAAGGGGTGAGGAATTAAAAATTCCTCAAAAGGTGTCGAGTGAATAAAATGGAATTAAAAGTCCATTGGGATATGGGATAGCATTTACTAGGGGATTAACCATGGGTTAGACTAGGCTAACTAATCAACGATTAAGATGTGCAAGTGAGATATTAATGGGGGAATTAGGCTAATGGAGGAAGACTAGGGACAACTTGCATTTTATGGAGGATGTGACACCTCCCTAATCAAGAATTGGGAATGTGCACATCCTTAATCCAAGGTTATGCAAATTAATTGGGATTAGAGGAAAGTTATGGAGGATGTGACATGAGGGGAATTAAATAAATAGGTTATTTATTTAATTTTTTGGACGAAAGGGATAAGTGATGGGAGTAAATAATTAAAGGTAATTATCTTCTTTAGGCTAGGATTTAAAGATGATAGAAGAAATATATTAAGATGAAGGGATAATGGATAATGAATATTAATTAAATAATGGGATATTATTTAATTAATATAGAGGATATGAAATTGGATGAATTAGGGGTAAATTGACCAAACAAAAGTGGTCAATTTTCAATGTCTACAGATGCAAATGATGTTAAAAAGGGGATTAATGATGTTAATGAAATGAAATGCAATATTGATAATGAAAGTGATGTCGATAATGGAAAAATGCAGTTTGGGATGTGTCATATGTGTTAAGCCATTTTTAGATTTCTACAAAAGGAGAGGTTATAGGAGGTTATACTAGTTCTCCTATAATTTAGGATACAACACTCTTATAAATATATATTGAACAATTGTGAGAATTGGTAATTTCAAGCAAAATGTTTATGTAAATTCCTCTGATTCCTCTTAGGAACACCTCCAATGGTGAGAATAGGTTTACTATTGTATGTGTGAGAAATTGCATGATAACGAGGTTTTTGCAACACATTAAGTAGTTTTGTAACGTTTGGGATAGTTTGGCTAGTAAGAAGGGGTTTACCTTGTGGTTGAGAGACATTAGTTGGAGGATAGATAATAAGTTTTGGTTTAGGACACATCTTGGGAGAGGGTAAAGTGCTGAAAGGAAACACTTAAGAAGATAATTTGTTAATGATATAAAGCTTGGGTATGGTTGTTGTCCCCAAGGGAGAGACAAGTAGGTTGGGTGGGATTTTGATCACTTTTGCTATGAGGAACAAGAATATTTATGGTAATGCAATGAATTAGGTGAATGAGGGTCAAATTGGAAATGTACATTAGAATTTGGAAGTTTTAGAACAAATTGTTGGGAATAGGAATCATATTTGAGTAGAGACTTCAAAGTAGAACCCTGCATAAAAAACTAAGGTTAAATTGATAGGACAAGGGCGATGGGAACCCTAGTCTAGGATTACATATGTTTAAGGTTTTAGAACTTGCCTAGGTAAAGCAGATTTTGTAGGTTCTTTTCTATGAAAATTCAATTTTGAAGTTTGGTAGAGTTTAGGAATGTACCATAATTTGATGATAAGAGGAACATGAAGGCATGAATTAGCAATTTTAAGCATTCAAAGGAGATTATAAGTCAAATCGTCTTCACACATGAGTGCCCCCAAGAGGTAGAAGGTAGGAGAAAGTGTTGGTACTTAAGGATATGCCAATGAAATGATAGAAGAATGTGTTTTAGGTTTATATTTTTGCAAGGAACAAAGTGTATAAATGCTTTGCTTTTTTAAAATAAACATACAACATTTTTTAATGAAAATGAAATCATTCAGACCTAATGCTTGAGACAAGGAAAAATCAAATTTGAAACTATGCAATTGAATCAAAATATTTTGCAAATGTGATCTAAATTAATTTTACCAAAGTGTATATTGTTTTTAATGAATAAAGAGTGCATGCTTGATTTTTAAAATGAAATAAATGTAAATGAACAACAAGATAATCAAATAACCTAATGCTTGATCAAATTTTAGAATTTATGCTATGAAAATTAGAAAATTTGCAAGTGTAGGATATGTCAGGTTTACCAAAATGTTAAGTGGAAAAGAGATCTAAGATCCAACAAGTGGATTAGCTTAGATCTAGTTTTTCCGTTTTGGACATAACATTAGAACACAAACCAACTAGGGTTTGATAATTGGCTAACTACCTCAATAGAGAGTCAATCTGCTAGGGTTTGGTTCTTTTGTTGCAAACAGGGAAAATTTGATGTGAGATTTGATTAACTTAATTGACATAAACACCCTATATATAAATGCAATTAATCGCATAAATGAAGATGAAAATTTATAGAAACATATACATATTTGAGATGTATAGACAGAAAGGAACTTGTGATAGAATTTTGAGCCTAAAATGTAGGGGTAGGGGCACCAGGGCTCCCTAGTCTGGATGTTTTAGCTTGTTCAGATGTCAGATCCTTAGATCATAGTCTACTCTCTACTCTTCTGCAACCAGTTGTTGACAAAAGTTTTGGATCTAACTTGCACACATGGAGAGAAGGGAAAGGTTGTGTTGTATAGGATTTTTCTTGATTCAAACCCTATTTTTTGTGTTTCCACCTCTACAAATAGCAAATGATGACAGTATAAATTGTGTGCCCTAGGTTGGGTAGAGGCAAAGTAACAAATAAATGATAATTGATAATGTTACCTTAGGTATGAAACCCCTATCGAAGTGATGTCACACTATAAGTTGTCACAAAGAGTTGGTTGATAATGCATGAATTTCCTTAAAGACCTGCAAGAGGTTAGTCCACATAACACAATAGATTGGTGTAGCTAGCATGTAGAGAAGAAGTCACATGTATCTTCATAATTTGCACATAATAATTGTTCATAGTTTATAATAGAGTGTAGATGTTCAAATGGGAGGGAAAACATATTTAGATATGAGTTTCAACATATTTCGCATTAATTGTTATGTCAAACCAACAATTAGTTTTGGATTTGTGAACATATTAAGGCTGACAATAATATTTGAGATTTAGGGTCTAATTAGGGGGGATAAGGGTGTTGGGGCACCCTAGTCTAGCCCTGTTTTGATTTTTAAATATTCATTAAATATTTTATTTTATTTTATTTCCCAAATTTAATTCAATTTTCTAAAAATGACAATTTAACCAGAAATAAATAAGAATAATTAGGGACAAGCACTTAGGGGGGACCAAACATAGTGTGAAACTGTTAAGGGTGAGAATTTATGGCACTACGCCTCTCAAACACTTATCATTGCACATAGAAGAATGTTGTGATGGTTGTGATCAATATATTTGATTGACATGTGGGTTGCTCTTTAAAATAGTAGCATGACTCTACATTCAAGAGGCCCCCCTTTTTGGCTTGAGAGATGTTTGGATTTATACAATGAGAGGATGATTGATCAACAGTTGAAGATTCTTGAGAGGTTTGGAGGAAGGAGAAGCCACCAAGAAGCACCTTGTGATTGGAGCACTTGGAGAAGACAATGATTAAAAGGATTTGAATGGTCAAGATTGGCTTAATTTGAAAGGAGGGTGGAGACTAAAAGTTCTCACACGTGTGAGTGAGACAATGGGGATATGTGATTATAACATGTGATTACTCTCACAAATGTGTATGTGTGAGAATCACACAAGATCGTGGCATGTCATTTCCCTCACACATGTGACAATCATATGAGGATGTGTAATTTAAAAAATAAGAGATTTCACACATCTGTGAGAGTCACATATGTTAAAATGGAGGGATTAGATTTTCTTGGGAAAAAATTATGGTTAAGATTTCACAAGAGAATTTTTGGATAAGTAAGATGGATGTGATAAATGATTAATTAGATTAATCATGTTTTGACTTGTCCAAGTGAATTAATTAATCACGTCATTGGTTTTAATAAACTAATTAATTGAAAGGACTTTTTTAGAGAATTAAATAAATAGGTTGTATTTTTTTTAGGATTAACATGTGAAAGGTGAACTTAATTAAATAAACATGAATTTACTTAATTAAGGGTGAACTATAGCGAAAAGAGAGGTAAAAGTTAATTAATGCTAGAAAGACAACAAGGGAGAATAATTAAATAATTGGTCGTATTTAATTGACGCTTAAAAGGGATAAAATCAAGTGTAGTCAAGTGTAGACAATTTTAGATGTCCACATCCCTTTTTACTAAAATGATAGTTAGAAATCCCAATTATGCATGCACATGATAAGGTGTCACTTTAGACGTGAATCCCTCGAGCCCCACAATCATGTTGCTTGAATCCATTTTCAGACCAATCCACAAATTGTGTGAAGATTCAAAAACTCGATTCTGGAGATGAAGTTAGAACAAGTTAATTTGTTGGTTTTGGTGGGGAGCCCTCTAGTTTACTTTTATTGTGTTGAGAATAACATTTAGTATACAAGCAAATAACTTTTTTATTTCTTGGGCGTACATCCCTTAACCTCCCCCTATTCAAGTATCCAAGCCTCCATCATTAAAAAAGCTAGAGTATCTAATGATTGTGTAATCTAGAATTTTCAATAGCTTAATAGATGATTATCACCATATTTATTATAATTTTAATTTATAACAATTTATAAAACTAAAATAGATCCAACAACTATGAGAATAATATGAAAAAGTAGTGATGTAACACTACAATTTATACTATAATTTGTATTATAAATATTATATAAATACTTGATTTTATACTATAATTTGTAGTATACACATTATATAAATACTTGATTTCAAATATAAAATTGAGTGCATGATACCCAAATTTGAAAACAAGCCTAATGGCAAGCACCACTTGATAAAAGCATAGCAATTGGACAGCTTAGATTTCCATTAAACACTGTGAAGTCGTTGATGAATAAGCTAACAATAGCAAGAAACCCTAGAAAGAATAGGAAACCTTATTTCTCAAACAGAAGAGATCAAATCCTCCTCTTTCAGGTTGATGAGAAACATTTGGGTGCTGCTCTGTTCCACTATAACATTGCCAAGTAGATGCCAACGTTTCTTATTGTTTTGGTTACTGTTGGAAGTCTTTGATTTCATTTGTCATTTCCAGGTGATGAAAAAGAAAGTTTCAAAAACACTAGGTCAACCATCCAAACTGCTAAACCTTATCTTGTTGTAGAAGAGGAGACTAATGTGCATGAGCACAGAATCCAAACGGCTTTAAAGAAAAGAGGAAGTGATTCAGCTCCAGTTTTAAAGTGGTAGTTACATCTTATCTAAATTAAAAAAGTTGGTAAATGATTATTTTATTCAAATTTATATATATCTATTAAATATTAATTTATAGAAATAGAAACTATAAATTGATGTAAGGTGAATTGGACATTTGCCCTCTCCTCTGTATTTTTTGAAAAGATTGAAAGCATTGCAAGTGTTTGAGAGGCCTGAATATGGATGTAGAATTGGATGGCTGTGAAATTAGGGCCTATGAAAGCAACAAAAATGGTAGCAAAAACCCTGATTTTGGAGAGGAAAATGCAAGGGGAAGAGACTTAGGAGGAGGTGGGATTCGAACTCATGCTCGACTTCCATCTGCAAAATTTATCAAGAAAGTGAGCTTCTTTCTAGCTTTGCCGTTTTTGGGTCATGTTTCTTTTGGTTTTATGATCACAGTTTTACCCTGTTTTGTGGAATTCAAAACGAAAACTGGAGCCGGGGATATGTGCTTATCTGTAACTTTTTCTTTCCTGAGATACTTAGAAATTTTATTGTTATTCTGGTTATGCTTTCCTTGATCTCTGAACAAGAGAAAAACTGCATATGCCCAAATGTTTTCCTTTTATTTATTGGATTTTGTAGACCCATGTTTAGAAGAGCTATCAGGGGTGATCCTCCTCCCATTTTTTTCTTTTCTTGACTGTCTTTTAACTGAAATTTTCTTCAATATTATCCTTAATTCTTCTATTTCAGTGCCATCTATGAATTCTAATTCTTATACATTGATTTTTCATGATTGAAGGTTGGAGCAGAAATGATAGCAACATTCTTCATGATCTTTACAGGATGTGGTGCTGTTCTTGTTGACAAGAAGACTGATGGCTCCATAACTCATCTTGGGGTGTCAATTGTGTGGGGGATAGTAGTGATGGCATTGATCTATTCTGTTGGTCACATCTCTGGGGCTCACTTAAACCCTGCAGTTACACTGGCCTTTGCATCTTTCAAGAGATTTCCAGTGAAGGAGGTCTGTATGCAATATTTTTCATTTGGGTATTGTTGGCCTCTCAGATTTAGCCATTCCTATAAACCATATGGAATTCCTGTTAAGATTTGAATACATGGTTATGCTTGAATTGACATTGGGTGCTAAAATGGGTATGCCGGCTTCTCAAATTTAGCCATTCCTATAAACCATATGGAATTCCTGTTAAGATTTGAATACATGGTTGTGCTTGAATTGACATTGGGTGTTAATATGGTTATGCTTGAATTGACATTGGGTGTTATAATTGCATTGAAATGACAGATTCCAGGGTACATAGCAGCTCAAGTTGTTGGGTCAGTTTCTGCTGGATTTGCTCTCAGATTGGTGTTTGGAAATATAGCAAACATGGCAGCAACTGTGCCTTCTGGATCAAATATGCAGTCCTTTGTTTTGGAGTTCCTCATCACATTTCTGTTGATGTTTGTGGTTTGTGGAGTGGGCACTGATACTAGAGCGGTATATTCATATCCTTTCTTCTTTACTTTCAGTTCATGTCTTTTACTTCCCCATGTAGATTTTATCTGCTTATCAACAGACTCTGTTGCATGTCTAGAGATTAGGTAGGTGCTCAGGATAAACTCAAAAGATTTTGTGAGTCATTTAATTCCAGATTTTACTGAAAAAGCTATTGTCTATCTACAAAGCCCAAGATATGAATAACTGGATTAGCTGATTACTCGTTAAACGACACGCAAAATTCAAAAAAATTGACTGAATTTTCACGGCAAAAACAAGAAAAACATACGTTCTTTCATTGCTTTGGAATACTCCACAAAGATAATAATTTTAATTATTGTATGAAAAATTCATTGGAATATTTTGCAAAAGATACTAATTGACAATTAAGAAAAGACAAATTATTGTATAAAAAAATAATTATATTCTACAACTTAGATAATAAGTGACAAATTAAGAAAAGACATATATCCTTTCAGAAATTATAAATATTGTATGAAAAATTCATTGGAATAATCTACAAAGATGATTAGCAAGATTATAATTATCGTATAATATTCATTAAAATTTTACATATTGTACACTACATTACATTGGAGTTGCAGATACTAAAGGATATATTTTATATAAAAATGGATTTGATTGACAAGTATTTAAATGTTAAAATGTATTTTAAAATGTTTATAAAGGATTTTGAGTAAATTATTCAAATATATTATGAGAACTAACTAGATAACTTATTTGTTGAGAGAGTTAAGAAATATTTGAAAAATTAATAGTTGAGTTATATTTCTAGTAATGTTTGTGAAATTAATGAATAGATATTGTTGTGGATATTATTTGGATATAGAGTGTTTTTCACTTCTTTAATTAATGTAATTGTTGATGATAGTAAGCTTAATTAATTTATATAATTTTATTGAAGTGTACATTTTTATATGCAAAACGTGTCAAAATAATTAATTTTATACAAATGTATTCTTAATTCTTAATTTTTAATTTCACAGATAGGAGAATTGGGGGGAATAACTATTGGAGCAACAGTTGCAATGGTTGTCATTGTTGCCGGGTATGTCATTCTTGCTCCTAATCATTCTTTATTTGTAGCATTCCAATATTTTTAAATTAAAAATGTAAATGTTTTTTTTCATAGTAAAATTGCAAACAATAATGCCAAACCCTATGATTGTTCACAGCCCAATATCTGGATCATCATTGAACCCTGCAAGGACTTTAGGTTCTGCAATCGCGGGCAACATATACACAAGCATATGGATTTATATGGTGGCCCCAGTAATTGGTGCAATAGCAGGCGCGTGGACATATAACTTCATACGTTTAACTGATGAACATAAGGTGATCGAAAGTGGATCCTTTCTTAAAAAATAATCATCAAATTAGATTACATTTTTGTTCCAAATATTTTTCTTATATAAAGAAATTTTGAATATAATAAAAATGTTTATAAAAAAACTTTAGCATACAAAACTTAACAACTAATATGTTAAATAATTTCCAATACATTTATAATAAATATACTTTTATTAAAATCTTAACTACATTGAAATTAATAATTAATACATCTAATTTTTTTTTTTAATATTTCTTACAAAAAAAAATCCATTACAAATACCCACTAAATGAATCATGTGAAGTATTGAAAAAAAAATATGAAAATGCTTGGAATCTAATGTCTCAAACTTAAAACCATGTACTTTTATAGTGGCAAACATTTTCTTCATGTATATTAAAATATTAAAGAATACAATTTTATAATTATATTAAAAAATAAAACAAATGATATTTTAATGGAACACGTGTTATGCGAGTGATTCTATACAATTCTACAACCTTCTATTTAAAGTTTTTTTGTTTCATAAGAATTGTGTGTTTCCTTTCCAAAAAAAAGTGTGGTAAATTTGAGAGCTTTTGACAATTTCCAGACGTGAAGGTTGTAAAATCTAAATTTGGATAACATTAGAAAAAAGAAAAAAACACTAGAGAGCACGTAATGATATTTGTTCAACAATGCACAAATCCAAATTGAAATTTAGTTTAAATATTCAAATGAAACTTGGTCAATTTCATCCAATTTTGTAGGTGTCCTAATTCCCTTTGATTACTCCATAAGTTATTTCCTTGTTTATTGCTCAAAGAAAAATGATAAGCACGAGGTTACACATATAAAGTTTCATAATAATTTTGAATTATTTTAGCAGTTGTTTGTATTGGAAATATAAATTTAAGTTGTACAAATAATTCTTGTTATTCTTATTGGCTTAGAATCAAGGATTTGATAAGTTCTATTTTTTTAATGATATAATCTGTTTTTTTGCTTTATTTATTGTAATCTCTAAAAAACTTGGATTTTAGTGGATGGGATACAATCGGCTTTTGTTTTATTTACTGTAATTTCTAGGGATTTGGATTTTAGTGAATGGTGTAATCAAGAAACATATCATCGCTCTCATCTATTTTAACTACAACTCTTAATTTATTATTTTATAATTATATAGCTAAATCTAAAAAATTATTCATAAGAATTTAAAAAATTATAGATAAATGACATGTGGCAACAAAATTTTAAGAAGTGGTGAAAGAAACTTTTGTCCTCACCCAAAAAAACACCCATTTAAATCTAAAAATAGAGACTTATGTTTTTTCACAAGAATTTATTTTATCTTGTAACATAATATGTTTCTTATAACTGAATAATATCTAAAAACTAAAATCGACTTGTAATATATACACACTAAAATTTACATGTTATATATATATATATATATTAGTCTTATCGAAATATCGAGAGCAGAACATTCGGGCAAATATTATATTGCGAAATTAGTTACGACAAACATTTCAGTGTTGCGTGTACAACTATGGAAACATAGAAAATGGTGAAAGATTTTCCTAGTAAGCATAAATAAAATGAGAAACCAGGTAGCGTATAAACTTGTCCTTACATGGTGTTCATTTCAATTATTAGATGAGCTAGTCATAAACAATTCCAATTATAGGTATGGATAGGTGTGCTTTGCTTTTCTAAATTGTTTTTTCCTTTATTTTTAAGTTGGATTTTTATTTGAGATTGACCCGTGATTGCATGGCTCGATGTGTAATGTTTCTTTTTAATTAATTTAGATATTTTAAAATATACATATCGTTAAACTATAGGAAATTGATTTGGATGCATTTATAGGTTGTGTTTGTAGATTACGTAGGCATTTAAGAGTTGTAGATGCTGATCTTTAACAAGTATCTATTTTTAAGAAATGGGATTAAATTGTTTTTTAAGAGATAACAAAGATAAGATAGATTATGTGTATTTATTTATATTTGAAATGAAATAATAATAAGTGATAATAAATGTGTATTTTGGAATTGAAGATGTAAAAGATTTGGTCGATGATTAATAGTTAAAATTTGATATCAAATTTAGGATGTACAAAATAATATGGTTATACTATGTGAAAATCTGAATTGACTATAATTTAAGGTTAAATCTATATTTGTGGAATTGATCTGTACACTTGTATATTAGAATATGATATGTAAAAATGAACTTTGATCACAAAAATGAACTTGAGACATGTATATTATGTACTTACATAGAGTCACTTGGATGTCTTGATCTATAATGACAAACTAGTAATGATGACAAACAACTTTGGAAGCTTACTTGATCTAGGAGAATTCACTAGTAATGGTACGTGTGGTGATGTCAAGACTACTATTATGGATTGCAATAATTGTAATAACACCTCATGTTTTTGTGATACACTAGAGCACCTCTTAGTTGCTCATGAGAATGCAAAGACCATCCCACTCTCTCACAAGTGTCACACATACTCCAATAGTGACACAAAGAACTTTGCTCAAAGGAAAACACTTCTACAATAAGCATACCTTCACCAAACATCTTATGATTCCTACCATGGCTTCAACATGATCTAATATACCTTTAGACCAAACCACAACATCCAATTATCAACGTAACTCATGAGCTCTATGCTAAGCTAGGCTTGTTCGAGTCAAATCAACATTAAATCCTCAATGACTATAGTAACCTATAATTAGTGATCCAATATTGACTAAATATTATCAAATTCAAGATGATGAGAGAGATCTATAACTATGTGCCATTTGTTAAGAAGAAACTCAAGAAGGGCAAGCAGAAGCAACTAATGTGTCATTGAATATATTGCCTTTAGAAAAGAGCAAACTATCCAATATAAGTAGTGTGATAGGCATAATCTAAGTTACAGTCATCCCAACACTAAGTTCCAAACTTAGAAGAGTCTACTTACAAATGCATGGTAATAGAGGACGATGATGTTAAGACCTCAAAATATGGAATTAGTAACACATATCCCAACATCCTAGTCAACTCCAAATAGGTGATCCCTAAAGAGTTGAAGTAGAGCAATTATTCCATTCATAGATGAGGGTGAAAGTAGTGTTGGGATGGCTCAAGTCCTCCAACACTTAAGGTATACATGTCACTCTCTAATGTTGCTTTTCATAGTTTATTCATCTTTTCAAGGATGAAACATTCTATTATGTAGTGCCAATGGAAGTCTATAAAATACTCCTTAGGCATCCATACATGTATAGTCATAACTACATCATAAATGCCAATCCTCATAGCGTAGTTATAATTGGCAATAAGAGATACTAGATTCTTAAAGTGAATCATGTTCAATACATGTCACATTGGCTCCAAAGAAGATTGTGTCATTCAACTACATATACTTAGCTTTTTGCACCTCAACTCCATTTGAAGAGAAACCTATTGTAGAAAAGATAGATCAAACTCTAAAAAGCATGGTTACACATAACTATTTTATGCCTCTATACAAGGTTTTCATAAATGGTCAACTCCAACAACAAGCTAAATGATTCTTTGAGCAAGAACTAGAATTCAAGGCTCTCTAATTGCTTCCTAGACTCAATGAAATTAGGACTATTGCTTCACATGAAAGGGTGACTAATCTAAGATTATTCACTAATATTTATGCATGTGGTGATGCTAAGACCATTCTCATGGCTTGTACTAACTATAATAACATACTAATGGCCTATGGTACATCAAAACACCTCCCAATTGCTCATGGGAACACAATGACCATCACATACTCTCTAACAATTATCACACATACTCCAACTATGGCACAAAGAATTTTTCTTAAAGATAAACAATTTATTGGTAAGCATACTTAGTAGGGTCCAATACACATATATGCCAAACCAAAATTTTCAATCCTCACAATGCATTGTTTTGTTCTAAGCATCACATTGGAGGATTTAAACAATGTAGTTGACATGGTAAACTAGTTGTGACTCTTTATTCTTGTGTTATGTTAGGTTGTCCACTAGTACACTAGGAAACAAACAATAAAAAGTTACAATCCATAACCATTAGAAGATGAGAAGTCAAACAGATAATTCCACTTCCATAGGCGTGATTAACTTCCTAGTGACTTAGGGCTTTCATGACATGAAATCTTTGTAATCTATATATACATATTTATATCATACCAACTAGAAAAAAATCTCTTTCTGCAGCCTTGCTCTTTTTGTTAAAGGGTTCCAGATCCCTTCAAAATCTGTTTTTTCCTTTATCAAAAACTAGAAAAAAAATCTCGCTATAATTAATTTTCTCAACCAAGGAATGTTATTTTGCAACCAATATTGCCATGTACTTTTCAACACTATCATTTAAAACAAATTTCCTCTTGAAGAACCATTTGTAGTCAACATGATTCATCTCCTTCAACAAAGGAACCAAGTCCCAAGTGTCATTTTCTTCAATTAAAAAACCTCATCACCCATGGCCAACTTCTTGGAGTCACTATCATCCATCTCCATTACCTCAATCATAGTTTGAGGCTCACCAATGTTAGTAATCAAGGAAAAAATACATCTAAAATAAAATAGGTTATATCTCTATGTTGTCTCCTCTGCCAAGTGTGCCTCTTCAAACATTAAGGTAGAGCTTTTTTCTCCTCTCAACTCTAATCTATCTATACTATCCTCATTTGGTCCAACCCAAACCTTTAGTTTTACTTTAGGTGTCAATATATTGGTCTTTGAGTATAATTATACTATAGACTTCACACTCCTATTTGGTTTTTAAACTAAAGGAAAAGGTTTGATTTTCCTAAGATCACATTCCAACCATACAAGCATTCCTAGCTATAGGATTCCAAAGTTTGTACCCTTGCACGTTGTCCCCATAGTTGATAAAGATACACTTCATTGCCTTATAATCCAACTTTGACCACTTATCCTTAAGCACATGAGCATATGCCTCACGACCAAAAGCTTGAAGATGTTAAAGTGAGATATTTTACCCATCCAAATCTCTATTGGGATTTATCCACATGTTTTGATGTAGGGGGCCTATTAATCAAGTAACACACAATATTGTCTCTATCCAAGATTTATGTTCCACCTAGGCATACTCATTTTCCTCTCCACCAATGACCAATTTATTTTCTTTGCAAACACATTTTGCTAAGGGGTGTATTGAGTTGTCCTATGTCATGCAATATCATTTTGTTTATAAAATTCATCAAACTCAATTGAACAATATTCTTCACTATTATTTGTTATCAGCGGCTTGATCTTTCCTCTTGTCTATTTTTCCACAAGAGCCTTAAACTCCTTAAACTAACTAAAGAACTTAGATTTATTCTTGATAAAGTAGACACAAATCTAAGAAAAATCATCAATAAAAGAAACATAATACAAGGGTTTTTCCAATGAAGGCAATATGTAGGGCCAAGCATAACACTATGAATAAGATCCAAATCCCATGAGACTTATGCAATCTTGAGTAAAACTAAGCATAATTTTATTTACCATAAATACAACATTCAAAAATTTCAAAATCATGAGAAGAATTAACCAATCCCTCTAATATTTCTATTTTTAAGGTCGTAAGGCCTTTCTCACCTATGCGGCGTATGCACTCATGCCACAAAATAGTCTTCTTAGTTGGTAGCTTTTTATATAAGGTGAGAACATATTTGGAAACCCACGCTATGTTTTTATGTGCTTCAAATTGCCTTGTTACATGTCTAAGTGTTGTAAGTGCCTTTGTTACAAGTATCAACCACATAGGTGCATATGGTGTATGTACCAAAGTTGTAGGCTTATATGTAATCCCCTTTGTTATAGTTTCTACTAAATTGTTATACTAAATATAGGTGCTAGCATCAAGGAAAAAAAGAGTTCCAACCCAAGCTCCCTTGTGGTCTAAAGCTTGTATCCATTTGTTATTGTACCAAATGATGTGTTGTTTTAAATCCTTAAGCACTTGGTCATATCAGCAAGTAGTCATTGGCATATCCTACAACACTCTCCCTAGCCCACAATCATATATGTACTTGTGACCTCTAACCAATGTCGATTTATCCATAGGTCATATGCATGACAACGGTATCTTACATTCCCAATGATGTTTGATACTCAACCCTATAGTTGTATGAGCCACCTAGTGTTGGCACTAACCTCTAATTGTCAAAACTAACCACACCCTAACCATGTGTATGAGACCAAATTATCCCTAACTACCAATAATAAGCCAAACAACCAAACCTTGGCCCACCCTCTTTTGGTCTTAAATTAGAATGAATTGTTCTCAAATTTGCATAATTTTTTGCTCATACATCATTTTTTTTCAATTTTTGTAATCATTAGAAAGTTGACTTGGAGTATTCCATTGTGGTGAACATAACTTTTATATATTTCTCCCTATGTAATTGTTCATATTCACTCTCTTTTCTAATCTTAAAACATACATCTTTTGTGTACGGAAGCCAAATTTGAAAAAAAAAGTTTTGAAATTGCATAGAAAATCATGAAGAATACATTGTAATCAACTTTGTTTTGTTGTGTGCTAACATTTTTTATGATTTTTGTAGGGGTTAAAATTTCATTACTAACCCATCTTTCTTGCAACAAACTACTTTTTAAAGAATTTTATTTTTTAAAATACTAATGTTTTGAGCGCAAAATGCTTGTCCAAAGTTGTCTTTGAAACTGCTAACATATTTTCTACAAAATGTTTGTCGAAGATTATCATTTAAGCACTAGATTAGTTGCATATATATTTTAATGGGAACAAACATTTATTTGTCATGCTTGTGAGAAATTATAAGTGTGTACACTCTTTCATCGCACCAAAAGGTGATCTTGGAGATCATAAACACATTTTAGTTCTCTTTTGTTGTGTCAATCCAAGAATCCAAGTTGTTTATGCTCTTTCTTCACATCATAAGGCAATCATGGGAATCCAAAACACTCGAGCTTCTTTCCTTTTAGTGAGACTGCCCAAGGATTTCATCACCTTAGGGGATGACATAAACCCTCATCTAAAAACCTTTGTTAGATGATGATGGTGATGGTGCCACTTTTGTCAATAAAGATGAATGTAATCCCTATGACAATAATGAGAGTCTTGTTGACCAAGAGGAGTTCCCTCATGAATCCTTAGATGATATTACCTTAAGCAAGCTTATCATAAGTTTTAATCCCTCACCCATCAACAAATTGCCTCATAAATCCTCAAATAGCATTGCCTTGTGCAAGCTTTCCATAAGCTCTAATCACTCACCCATCAATTATCAAGACCAAGAATTGGCTAGCACATGCTATTATGTTGAATTTAAATGCATGTCCATTAGTCATTCTTACCTTTGATAAGGGAAATCCATCCCTAACCCAAGGTCTACACCAATCCATATTCCAAACTAATACTAAATGTTTATCCATTGGTCATCCTTCCCCTTCCTTTGACAAGGGAAACTCATCTCTAATCCAGGGCCTACATCACCAATTTATATCCCAAATTCCCACTTTACATAATTGGCTCATAGCATCCACCTCCTATACTAATCCTTCATCCTCAAAACCTTCACATTCCAAGTCATCCCAACCCAAACTCCAATCAAACAATGTCACCTTTATGGCTTTCCTCCAAGAACTATTCCCGAACAATCATAGGCCACAAAGCACAAAGCTAGGCCATTCTACAACATTGCTACTCCCATGCCATCCAAATGCCTCATTGATCATGCGGTCATTAATCCCAAATCCATTAAATCCACCATCCATAAACATCAAAAATCCCTCTCCCATTCATGTGCACAACTCGAAGAGTCCCTCCATGTGCTAATTGTTAACAACATAAAACACCACTCATATCACCTAAAAAAATCCAACTATATCAAGCTTGTTCCAAAGCATGCCCACACATGTCCTTATCCAAATCAAAATACATGCATCCCAACTAATCCTTTCCATGATCCCTTACCATCTCAATATCCAATCATCCATATTGAATCCATCCATGGACAACAATCCTACCATCTTGGTTCCTCCGTCTTTATCTAATTTTATTTTCTCATCACTTAGGAAACTACCACCACCACTACTCCTTACCCATCCACAAATGGATTCACGTCTTGTTTCCAAAATAGAAAGTGTCCTACTTGTGATCAAATTTGTCAAAATATGTATTATCAAGGAAAAGGGTTAAACCTTCATGAGAAAGGCATCTTTGAACCCATTCAAGTGAAGGAAAATCTAAGATTTCAAGGCCTCAAATATATATCTCATGACAAAAATGTTGGTCACACATTTTTAAAGGCTAAAGAAACTTCTTCCAAAATCAAAATAGGCACCTCTTGTTACTCATCTCACGAGATTACAACCACCAATCCTATCGTCAACCCCATCATCTTCATCACTAATACATGCATCAATGTTAGCCACCCATCTCCTAAAATTCCCAAATAGGATCAACAAGCACACACATCAATAAACTTGTTCCAGCATGATGAAACCATTACCCATTTCATGGGATGTCAAGATCCTCTATCCCCACAAGACCATACATTTGACTTTGAAAGTAATTTGGATGCACAAACATATAGAGCAACAAATCCAAAAAATCTAGGATCACCATGTCACAATGCATCAATGTGCATAAACAAAGAAAACTCTAATCCAAAATCACAATAGATTTGAATGACCACAAAGGCCCACCAATCAAATAGCAAGCACAAAAAAATGTGGATCCCCAAACAAAAAGTGATGCATTCACAAGGAGCATCCTACTACACATCCCCATTCGTTCCTCCTAAGACTACTTCCTTCGCTAAATCCCAAAAGAAGAAAAATCCAATCCAAAATCAAAATAAATCCAAAAGGCCACCAAGGCCCACCAATTAAAAAAAGCACAAAAACAATGTGCATCTCCAAACACAAAGCAATGCATCCAAAAGGAAACTCTAACTCCACATCCTCATCCCAAATTTCTCCATCTAAATCCAAACATCTACATCCTAAGCATCCTACATCTATTTTGGGTCCCTACATCCTAAAATCCACAATCCCAACTCCCCCTCCTAAACATCCTAAATCCATTTTGGGCCCCTACATCCTAAAATATGCAATTTTAATCACCCCATCTAAATATTGGCATTTGCAATCACATCATAACCCAAAGTTTCACCCTCCAACATTGTGTAAGAAACCATTGGTCCTAGTACCCCTTGGTCGCATCACATTTCTTCTTCATGTTGCCACCATCCCATCCTTTCATCCAACCATCTTTCAACCCCATATTCACATCAAACATCCATCCACTATCACATCCCTTTAATTTAAGCTTTTGCATAACTCATTATCAATTATTCCTCTCTCCATCCATTCCATCTCGCTTGGTATTATCCTCTAACACCAAAGTTATGTTGGTGCCATGTTTACATTTTGGAGAAGCTTATTTAGCTTGGTTTCTACCAACATTGATGAGCACAAAAACAATTAACATGTTCTATAAAAGTAATCATTCAACAAGGGATACTATCACCATAGAAATAAATGCTTAAGTCCCCCATCCATCTCTTTAGCTCCCATCCACACTAATGTGTCCAAATCCTTTTCCTTCATCAAATATGAAAATCTCCAAAAAATCAAAAATTCTAAAAAATAAGAGATTAAAAAAAAAACTCAAAAAAACACAAAAAAAAATAAAAATTTAGATCTCAAAAAAGAAAACAAATCACAAAAGTAGATCATTCGTCCAATGGTGAAAACCATTCTTATGGCACCTTAGGCAAGTACTAGGATGAAAACCTAACAAACAGGCATCATGCATAAATTTCTCCATCCTTTAGCACCCTACGCTAGGGGACAAGCTTATTCCATCCTATGTACCTCATACTACCTTCTCCACCGTCTCTACCCATCTTTTATATTTGTGTACCTTCTCCCACCATATCCAATCCATCCTTCCTTCCTACTTTTGATCTTGATAAGAGCAAGGACATCATAGCCAAGCATGCTTTGGACAATACAAGCCTTACTTTCTCTGCAAATCCTCTCTTGTAACCTTTCATATCCACTACACTACATCCAACATGGGGCATGTTATTCCTATGTGTTATAGTCCTTGGAGATCACATCCTAAAATCCCTCCATCCAATATTTCTTTTATCACCTATCTACATATCATTTTATCATTCCATCTTTTTTCATAGGCTTGATTTTCCCTTGTCATCGACTACCTAAATGCAATCCAATATAATCCACCTGTCCTAAATCTCCCACATCCCACAATCTCAATGCACTCCAACACGCACAATCCTAAACCATGCAATCTTATTAACTAATCAAATGCAACATCAAAAAAAATCTATCAATTTTGTTCCCAACCTCATTGCAATCCTTGATCCACTTTACTTATATTATCATCATCAGGATATATCATTCTCAATCGATGCATTATTCTTATCATTAATAATGCTATCATCATCATCATCATCATTATCATCGTCGTCGTCATCAATGT
Organism: Sequoia sempervirens; assembly: GCA_007258455.2. NCBI lineage: Eukaryota > Viridiplantae > Streptophyta > Pinopsida > Cupressales > Cupressaceae > Sequoia > Sequoia sempervirens. Next base: position 39,330,313 of record VDFB02047230.1, on the reverse strand, counting down.
AATCAATTGATTTTTAACTTGCTTGGGGGAAACATCTTTGTTTGTCTTTGCAAAATTTGTGCATGCTTGCTTGCTTGTGTGTATTATAATTTGTTTGCATCTATAACAATCCTTGTAATTAGAGTAGTTTGAAATGCCTTTCACCTCTCCCGCTTGTTCCTCGCCTATACAGGATGTTGCAGATTTGATTTCCACTGTTGTTGTGCTCTTAGTTGCGAGGACTCTTGGTGCCCTGTTGGAAGATGTTGTCCCTATCATCCCTAGGGGCTCGACTCTACCTATGCCTAGTGACCTAGATGACCCCAATATCCCTGGAATTTTGCCTCTACCTATGCCTATGATTACCTTTGTTGCTATTCCTCTAGTACCTACTATCGGTGAATGCAACTTTGTTGAAGCAACTAGGTCTACTCCCACTCACCCATTGTAGCAGAAGTCTTAGAAATCTCATCCTCTTCCTTGTGCCAAATCATCCCCAGTGGTAGTTTATGGTGAAGATGTGGTGGAAAATGTGGATTTCTATCAACATAGAGGTCTGGTGTGCAGATTCTCCAACTCTTGGCCCTCTCTTCCTAACCTGCACATCTGGGTGTTGGGTTCTTGGTGAACTCTTGTGGCTAGTAAGATTGAGCTCTTCCCTTGTGCTAAGGGCTTTGCATTGCTTCATTTGCTCCTTCTAAGAATAGAAACTTGGTGTTGGGTTGGTTATGGGTTTGGGGAGAGCACTCTCTCAATTAACTTAGTAACCCCAACCTCCTTACTGGAATCCTTCTACCTAATCGCAGGTCTAGTGCAAGCTTACGCTTCAACTCCCTTCAGCTTTGGGAGGGTTTTTCTTATTAGGCAATTGAAACTCGGCTAGCTCTGTTCTCTTGGGGCTTGAAAACTTGCACTTCCTATGATGGCACCATTCCCACCTTTTATCACACACAAGGGATATTAGACATCTCCAAACCCTTCTACATATGTGTCAGACGGTTGGGGATGAGTCTTCAGACCTCAAACCACTTGATTGCGAGGGCCTCTTAGATGCCATCGCCTCTATCATCACTGGAGCACTGTCCCACTCTCACACTAGCAAAGCGCAATCACATTTCGGCAGGAATGTTGATGTTGATCACTGACTGTCCACGCCTTGGAGTTTTGTCAAGGCTGACTCCTCACACAAGATGATGATGAGTCCCCAGACTAGTGTCCATTCATGCCCTGTAACTTCCAGGCTGGTGAACCTCCTTGCTCAATTATCTGATCCAGCTTTTGGCTGCCTCAGCCAGTCCCACAGATGGAGGCGGGAAGGGCCACCCTGGCTCATCATCCCCACTCACGCCACGACGCTTCCAGGGTTTCTCCACGCCGCAACCCCATTTCTGAGCTAGGTGCTTTTTCTCAACTCCATCCCATGAGGTGACGCATCGCCTTCATCCTTGTCATCCTATTGCCCTCTCCTTTGTAAAGCTGAATGCCCTTTGTAGGGAGCTCTCTTTACTTCCTCTGTATCGACTTGATGCGCGACGCTTTTGGTTTTCGTTTTTGTAAGATTAAATGCAGTGTTGTTTCTTCCTCTTCCTAAACTCAAACTCAAGTTGTAGGTGAAATTTCAACTCACTCTTGATGTGGGTTGTTTGTGGTACTGCTTGTGTGTTGTAAGTGGCTTATTGAAGGCTTGTTTTGCTTTGCCCTTGGGACTTTTTGTTGTAAAGGGTTCAACACCCTAGTTTGTTGCTTATTTAATCAAAAACAATCCTTGCAACATATTGCCACAACATCATCATGGCCTTCCATGTCAAGGTGTTGTATGGCATATGCTTGCATGCAACCTTTTCTATTGGGTCAATCCTTTCCACATGTATTATCACCTTGGCCCTTCTACCTTGGTGTATAACATTAAGTGTTACATGAAACATCAAATTGCTCACACCAATTAACATGACTATCATCCTCCCTTTCATCCATCTCTTAATCCATCTACTTATCCATCCATCCTTGTGTATCCTTTTATCTTTTATCCTCTAATGCCTTCATCTATTTCAAGAGCAAGCTCATGTTCTTCAAACCCACCTATCCTCTCAAGGGGGCATCCTACCTCCATCCTTCCAACAACTAGGGCATCCTGCCACAAGTCCCATGTCTCCCAAATTCACTAAGTTTTATTTTTATTTGAAATGGCATTTATTTGCCTAGTTGCAAAGCCATCTCAAAGAAAGGAAAAAAGTAGACACCTAAAAAATATCCATATCCTAACATCACCTATTATTTGTTCATTTTTCATTAATTAAATATATCACAATAATTTATTTAATTATTTGCCCTTTATTACCCATTTTCTCGATGTCCTAATCCATTTCCCTAAAGTCCTAATAAATAAATGTTTATTTATTATTCTAATTCCTATCTCACATGACTTAATAAATGTCGCCTTTTACATCTGAAAAATCTATACAACTATTATAAAATCCCCTTTTTATCTCCACACTCCATCTCATAACCAAATAAACAACACCCAAAAATCTATAAAACAATTAAGAAATCATCTTTTTATTTCTCCCTCCATCTCACAACTGCTTAACCAGCTCAATCTCTATTGTTGATATCTCCATCAATCATAATCATTGATCAATCTAGTCTCAAACCTATAAATTAACCCATCGCTAAGCCATTTTCAATTAACCAATCTCATGAATGTATTGTCATGTTGCTAACCTTCTAAGCACAACCACCTTCATGGTGCAACAAGAATCGTGTGGGTGAGATTTGTTTGGTGTATTACATCATTTTTCACAATTTCTTGATTAAACTAAAGTGTTTGTTAGATTTGAAATAGGTTTTAATCTTGATTTTATTTCATTTCTAGTTGTACACTTATCAAATAATCTAGCATCTCAGAGCAAGAAGCTAGCTTGAGATGTGGAATTCCTCCAACCTTGTTTGTCCTCCAGACTCCTCTATATGGTCTTTTTACACTCTATTTGCCTAATGTCATATGTGAATATCTGAAAACTATGTTAGGTGTATTATGGGCAATCCCAAAAGTACAAGCATAGGGTGACAATATAAAAATATTCCTTTCAAAGTGTTAACTTAGCCAATTAATACACTTTTTACAATGCGATCTTTATGTGAATACAAAATGTCCTTGTAACTCCAATTTTGAAGTCTAAAAAATATGTCCCATAGATGCACTCTTCACATTACTAACCACTTACAATACTACTTATATCTCCCACAAATGTTTCCAATATATTTCACTGTTTGAGATATATGAACTTCAAATCTTTTTATCTCTATTTGAAAAACTTTACCAACCTATCTTCCCACTGGTGTATGAAGCAAACAAAATAAAAATAAAAATAAAAAAACCAAAAGAAAATATTTATTCACTCCCTTTAACCTGTAAGTAAACCCTTTCATGTGAATTAGAGATTAAAATAAACATTAAAATGTGTACCTTATATTCACCGTATTTAACCTAAAAGAAGGGGAACCAATACTTTGTGTGTATTGCTTCAACTTTACGCAAGATTTGGTGAAACTACTTTACTATTCTTCCACAGATTTAAGTATAGCCAGTAGTTTGGCAATGGTAAGCATGATAATAAGCATTTACAAGAGTACACCATTTATATGCTCTATAAAACATATAAACTGTCAAAACTTCATTCCTTCACAATGCTTGCTATTTTGTCGTCCCTTTGGCAACATTGACTCTCTTCTCCCACGCAAGAATTTCACTCCCCTGTTGCTTGCTTGCACCACAAAAGGCAAGATGTTAATACAAATATGCAGCATATAAATGTCTCAGCATTTTGCATGCTCCAATGCAACCATAGAAATTGTCAACGCTGTGATTAGCGGCAAAGCATGACAGATAGGAGGCAGTAAGAAACACAAACAAGCAGGTGCAGCCACCAAGCAATGGAAGGTGCAAATGTATTCCAAATAGCGTGTAGTCCATGCACCCTATTCTAAACAACAGTTAGTTGGCACTGTCTCATGCAAAAGAGCTAACAAGAAATATGGGCCTCTTTAGGCAATCCTCAATGTCATTCCTCATGATATGAACATTATTGTTTCTAACATAACTTCTACTAACTCCTCTGGGTTGCACTTCAGATCTCCTCTTTGTTTCCTTTTGCTGCTCCAAACTTTGTGCTTTTGCCAAGCACTTCTCCTCGTAGCATATCATGCAATCAAATCAGTTCAGCATGTTGAAAAATTGAAGAATATAATGTTGAAAGATATTGAGCCATAATAGCATAGTCAATAGCACTTAATGCTAATAATAATATAAAGTTATTCAAGATGATTACCAATGCATCACAATATGGCATTTATAAAGCTTTTTCAAAACATACTACCCAAATCACACACTTTTAGTTGCTAACATTGCTAAGTCACTAAGATGACTTTATTACAAAAGTAAACTTTATTTTCCAACACGAATTGCATAAAGATAGGGCATGCGGCCTTGATAATGGCATTTTTGTTGAGGAGATTTGTACAGTAATCAAATCTCTAAAAAATAAGAAAGCGCCAAGTTATGATGGATTACCTACTGAATTTCATAAAAAGAATATAGAATGGCTAAGCCCTAAACTTCTAAGGTTATTTATTGAAGTCATATCTACTAGTTCTCTAAGTAAAAATGTTAATAAGGAGGTCATCAAGTTACTCCCCAAGGAGGGGTTTTTATCCAAATTAAAAATTGGAGACCAATCACATTGCTTAATGTCTCCTATAAAAACTTTCCAAAATATTTGCATTAATTTTGAAAAAAATTACCTATAATTGTGCCACCTCAATTTAATTTTGTAAAGGGGATGTTTATATTGGAAAACTTGAACTGGAGTCTGGGAAGGTATGCAGTGGGCTAAGGAATCAAAACAAGATATTGGTATGACCCTCATTGATTTTGAGAAGGCATGTGATAGGATTGAGTAGGGATTTGTGTTGATAATGATGAAGGCTCTTGGATTCGGAGAAAGATTTTTCAGATATGTTCAAGCATTGTTTGCTAATGCTTCTATACAAGTTTGTATTAATAGTAAGTTGTCAACTCCTTTCAAATAGAAAGATCTATTTGGCAAGGGTGTCCCCTTGCCCCTAACCTTCTTGTCATCTTCGTTGTTACTATCCATTACATCATTAGAGATTATTCTTTGGGCCCCCTATCAAAGGGCTTGTGCTCTGAAATAATGAATTACTCATTGAGTTACAATTTACTGATAATACTTCCTTGCTCCCTATCTTTGAAGAAGAGAACTTTGAAAACTTGGATAAGAGACTTACCTTGTACTATATTTCTGTTCAAAAATTCAACGTCCTTTGCTTGTCTGATTCTCTTGCAAAGTGGATAATTGATAAAGGGTGGTCATGTGGTGGCCCTGATAATTGATTAGGTACTTGGGCATTCCTTTTGCTCTGAATCCCTCCTTCAAAGAAATGTGGGACGGGGTAATGAACAGAATTTTGAATGACATTTCTAAGTGGCAATGTCAGCTTATTCCTCTTGCTAGGAGGTTTCAGTTCTGCAAGATCTTCTCATCATGTATTGTGTACTACTCTTCTTGTTGGTTGGTCTGTTCTGATCAAATCAATCAACTTGAAAAGTTAATCAGATGTTTTTTATGGTTTGATGGGAAAGGTTCCAAAAAGAGTCATGATGAATCCTGGGAGAATTGCAATAAAACCTATAAAAATTGGTGGGATGGTTCTTAAAAGTTTCTTCTTACATGGTGTTTCTTTGGCTGTTAAATGGATCATTAATTCCTTGACAAGTGATTAAACATGGAAAGTTCTGCTAAGAAACAATATATGTTCCAATTTCCCAAAAATAAAAAATAAAAAAATTAGTGGAAGGATTTAGAAATGGGGGTTATCAGATTCTGTTGGTATTGGGTTCAAAGAATTAAGTTTGTCTGGTTCTCATGTTTGGAGCCTAAAAAGTTCTTTAGATGGTTGTTTAAACTGGCTATGTTTCCTAATGCTAATAAATATCAAGATTGTGGTATGATTGAATCTGTCAATCATGTGTTTTTTATGTGTCCTTATCCATAATGTGTTTCTGAATGTTCCCTTCTACTTTGAGTTAGTCTTTCCAAAAAGATAAGATTGACTGGTTTGATATTCTCGTTGGTTATGTGTGAAATTATCCAAGTTTCAAGCAAGACTAAGGTTGACTTTATCTACTAAAGTTTTATGATTCCTTCGAAATACAAGGAACAAGGGAGTTTTGAAAAACGTTAAATGCACTCTTACTGTCTTCTGATAAATCACCACCCACATGGTGTCTTTGAAGTTCTCTAGTCAGGTTAAACAGAGCCATTAAGAAGTTAAAGCCATTATTCATCACGGGTTTGACATTGTTCAAGGGTAAGTTTAGGGTCAGGTTGATGAAACAGATATTGTGCAATATGATTGTGATGGATGGCCCATAACACATGATGTTGCACAGAATCCCTTGTTGGGTCTGCCATAAACAAAGATGATGATGTTCTGCTTTCCCAGCTCTGTTACAGCAAGGAAAACGAAAAGAGATTCTTAAGGCTCAAGATAAGACTTTGACTGAAGTTGCTAATTCGCCCATTCTAGCTGATGGCTGCTTTCAAGGTGAAAGATCTCTATTCTAAGTCTCAGTGTCAGATGATGTACATGTTATGGAAGTCCCGGTTGATAATACTTCTCATGAGAGTAGCTTGCCAACTAGGTTCACCCCCATTCATCTGGTCAAACTTGCAAGTTCCTCTTCCAGCAGTGAGTTGGAGGTGAATTATCCCATGCCATACAAAGACCGATAGTCCCAATATATGTTCATATCCAGACTGCTGCCTTTCATTTTCTGATGGTGTCTTGATTATACTGTGTATTCTCCAGCAAGTATTTATGGTTGATAGACAATTAGTATATGTGTGTATGTGTAGAAATGATAGTCTTTTTCTAAGTTACCAATTCGTTTTTGGATTCAGGTACGGGTACGCAAAGTCAGTATGGGATTCAGTCAAAAAAAAATTTGGGGTTGGGTACGTTAATACAAAAAACATATAAAAATCAGAAATATATGCATATTTGCAGCAGTAATTAAGTTCAGAATACACCACCATATTAATAGTCAAATAACATAGCAAAAATACACCACCACTTTATACTCAAATGTCATGATATAGAATTATAAATTAAAGTTAAAACTTCAACATAAAAATGTCAAGTGTTTACAATCAGCCATTAATAATTATTGATCATTGATCAATCTGAATCATATGCGTCATCAAAAAAAGCAGCATCATCAGCATCATTAGATGCTACATTTTGTGTTGAACCACAAATAGCATCAGTGGCACTCGCACAAGCACTGAGACTACCACTCTCATGCTCAATAGCTGCTTCAAGCTGATAGTCATCATCAATATCAAGTGCAGCTAAGTGACTTGTGGCAGCATCCAAGTCAAGCTGCTCTGACTCAATATCCCACCTCCTTGTGTCTCCTTCTTTGTAGGAACTTTGCTTGTGTGTAAGGAGGCGCAAGTTTGAATGCACATACACCAAGTCCTCTGCCTTTTTTGAATGTTGCCTATTGCATTTTATTGAGTGGATGAAGGAGTATGTGCTCCAATTCCTCTCAGAAGAAGATGAACTAGCAACCTATTAAGACCAAATTAAATAGTTAAGAGTTACAAAATTTAACTAAACAAAATTATTAATTAATATAAATTAAAATCTATGTTACCCGGTTCTTCATTTTAGCCCCCCAAACCGGCCAAAATACGTGTGGGTTCTAGTTTGGGTTCAATTCTTCTATAGGTTCGCCCGGGTTCTCCATTTTC